>CM055102.1:48228869-48764288 GCA_029204225.1 Diphasiastrum complanatum
AAGATCAAAGGCGAGGAGGCCAAGGTGGAGCATCAAGCATCAAATTCAAGGAAGAGAGACAAATCCAAACTCAAATGCTTCTTTTGTGGGAAAAAGGGGCATATAGCATCCGAATGCTACAAGAAGCAAAGGGCACAAGAAGAGAGCCAAAAGGGAGCCTTGCACATGAATCTTCTTTGATGGCATCCACATCAACAAGCAAGAGAGATTCTAGTGAGGCATGGTGGATTGATAGTGGGGCAAGCTCCCACATGACATTTCAAAGGGATTCTTACTCAACTCTACACTCTTATAATGATGCTAGAAAGTTGATCTTTATATCAAGTAATCAAGAATGTAGAATATATGGTATTGATACCATTCCCTTATGTCTTGGATCTACTAAAAGGATAGATCTAAGAAATGTGCTTTATGTTCCATCAATCACTAGGAATTTACTAACTGTTGGACAACTAGTGGATAATGGATTAGATCTTCACTTCAAGCATGGAGTTTTTTCCATATTGAAGAATGATGTATGCATAGCAAGAGGATTTAAGCAAGGAAGACTGTTTAAATTAGATGCTAATGTTTCCATTAAAAAGGAGATCATGGCAAAGGAGGAGATCATTCATTCAAATGCACAAGTCTTGTCTCTTGTATCATATGGTGATGCTAGGATGTATCTCTTATCAAAAGTTGATTGTGGGATCTTGAGAACCATTTGCTTTGTTTACATTCCTTTGCAAATAAGGAATGAGGAGAATCTAATCTCAATCAAGAGAATGATGGTAGGATCTCCATATCTACCAACAATCCAAGGTGATGATAAAGATTGGCTAAAGCTTGAGGAGGAGTCTTCTCAACTAATGCTTCCATGGAGATTCTCAAAGGACAAGGCCGAGTCAATGAGGCTCACATTTCATGAGGAAGAGAAGTAAATTTCAGGTGGTTCACACTTGTATACATCCATGATTGCTTCTCATATGATCTTTCATAAGACACTTTGCTTTGATGAGATCTTTGCATCTCAAGGTTGTAATAAAGCAATACTAGATGAGCGTGAAGATTTTTTTGATGACATATCTAGTATTCTCAATAGTTTGAAATTGATTTTGAATCAATTAGAAAGCAATTTGTTATCTTATCAAATGTATGCTCTTGAGTCTAATAAGAGAAAGAATGATTTGTTCATTCACATTGTCAATAGTTGTGTTTTCTCATTTGTTGGGGGAATGTGTAAACTTCTTATGAGATCAAGTGAATCATCGTCAAAGTACACTTGTATCCATAAGCAAGTAAGTAGCCTCAATGAATTCAAGATTGCTTTTTATTACAAGATTAAGACCATCATGCAAAAAGTTTTTGCTTTGTGGACTAGTCAAACTAGTATGCAAAACCTTGGTAATCTACACATGTATCGATCTCAAGGTGTTACTTTTCATAGCCATTATGAGGCATGGAAGCCTCAGATTTCCTTCATGAAATACCAGCCACATCCTAGGAGGAGGATCTTTCAAGTCAAATATCTTCTTCAAGCTTGGAAGGAATCAAAGGCAAGAAAGCTAGGATGGTGGAATGTGCTTCATGGAGGTTGGCAATAAACTTCCATCAAAGAAGTACTATCATGGTTGTGGTAACATGGCTACAACACAAAGCATTGGTTGTTGTTCCCATGCCAAAGGATCCACTTGAGATCAACATTAGCTTCTTAAGTTTCTTATAGATGTACATTGGAGCTACCAAGTTAGAAATGAGGAGGAGTGTTGAAATTGTCACTTCCAACTTGGTTAATGTAGCATGTTGATCTTAAGATCTATTGTTCATAGTGAGATCTCACACGTGTGGAGCCTGTTCCCACATGTGAAAAGATGTACGTAAGTTACTTTTATAAAGTTAGATTGATTTTAGTTAGATCTACACAAGTGTGAAATTGACCTTTGAGTAGAATCTAGAAATTGGTCATTTTGGTCCTCTTTATGTAAATAGATTGCACTTCCATGTGAATGAGTTATTACTCACACATGTAAAGTTGCTATTCACACGTGTGGATAAGGATGTACTTGTTTAGATGTACATATTCCACTAAATCCTATTTTATAGGGAATATCCCTATTTTTGTGGAGACTAGCTTTTGGTTTCTAGCTAGTATGATAAGTCAACTTTGGATAATGAGCATATATGGCTCCTATTGGTGGATCTACATGATGTAGCACTTTCCACATGTGTGAAGGCCTGCTGGACCAGTACACAGGTCGTTCATGTATTTGATCTATAAAGAGATCACCATTTCTAATGAGAAGTTGATGACACATTGGCAATTTCTAGTTTTGCTTGTATTTTTCACATTTGTCTTGTGTTTTTGTGATTGGAATGCATTTCTAAACTTGTGTACTTTACTCTTTGCTTACAGGTCATACAAGTACTGTCCTCCACACGTGTGAGGCCTCTCCTCTAAGATTTTTATCATTTGATCCATTGCTGCTTAAGTCATAGTGTAATGCATCTAGATCAAGATCTAACACCTAGAACTTGATAGATCATTGCATTAAGCAATCAATAACCCTTAATGATTGATTAGTACAATCATAATTGTTCTTTTTCTCTAAAAATTGACACAACAATGTCCAACAACTCATTCATCTCAAGGAGAGACTCCATTCTCACCTTCGAAGTAGAATAGTTGCTTGAGGTAAGCTTGTCATTGCTTTTCAACATAAAGCCTCCATTTGTAGCCATGTTGCAATGACCTAATCCTCTCTTTCAACCTATTCCAAAGCACAAAGAACTCTCTTGAATGTCAACAAATACACTAAAAAATAATTCACAAAGATATGGAACTCTCAAATCTCTTTCTTTGCACCAAACCTAGCAAAATCAACACATAGAACAAAAGATACTTGATCAACACATGATCAACCTACAATCTCATGAACTTTTACACTTCCTAAACTTGAAAAACACCCTTGAGAAATCCAAAAACCTCAAGAACAAGAGATCCAAACAAATTTAGGGTTCTAACAAAAGTACAAAAATTGACTGCTCCACTCCCAGGTTATGATACCATGTCAAGGATCTTAGTAGTAGTGTAGTTAGCTATTTCACAAGCAATCAAAAGACACACAAATAAACTGAAAGAGATATCACTCCACAACCCAAGAGAATGTTGTACGAGCTGTATTTACAAAAGAACTAAAGTAGTATATCTATACAATTTTGCTTTTAGGGAGGTACCTCCATTAGAAGACACATGTCCTGACTCTAATCAGTACGTGCTGTCAGATGGCACTCATGAACACTAATCTAACAGTTCAAGCAACTAGTACAATTCATGTCATCGTGAAATGGTTTTCTACCCTACTACGTATACAAAGGTGAGTCATTTTTAGATATTGTCTACAATATAGCACTTGAAATTGCTAGCCAAACTGCTTACTGCATAGCCCTTAGCAGTCCTCGACATTCGGTTTATAACACAATACTAGCCATGTGATTTGAAACCCAATATTAGCAATACTAGACATGCCGGTTGCAACCCGATACTAGTAATACTAGACAAGCCATTTGCAATACTATAGTAGCAATACTAGACCCGCTGATTGCAACCTAGTACTAAACACCATTGCATATCAACCGAGTAATGTTGCAGAGTACCCAAAAAAGATTCTTGTTAAAATTTGGCAATTAGGCGAATCAATCACGACTCTCTTCAGCTCGGATGGAGTTCAGATGTGACCGCTGGACACTGGCAGCTGAATCGCTCCTACAATCCTCCAGAGTGTAGTCAGTCACTACTGATCTACGTTCAGAAAATTAATGCAGCATTGACTTAGTTTCAACCAAATTGTGAAATTCAAATGAACAAGAAAACTCAGACATATGAAATATCAGCATAAGCATTCAACATTCAAGATCAGACACAACAAGAAAATAATCTATATTAATTTTCTCTGAATTTCTTCAAGCACTGCATGCGAATCCACGCAGTGCGTTAGCATGAAAGAAACACGGTTCTCTCATGAGTAGTAGTCTCACTTCACTAGTGGACAGTTGGATCTTATGATAGACAGAATTGTCTTCGCGCGCAAGCACACATGTATTTTATATATCGTCTTGATTGCTTACTAGCATCAGATTACAGATTGTGTATTTTGTTCTGATATATGTCAAAAATCATCCAGTAAGCATGGTCGCTCTATGTAAACCTAAGATTAGAGTGATTAAGCATCTACAACTAACCAGAGAATTACAAGAGTGGCAGATTAGCCACAACCTAGGGAGTATCTGCTGATGTCATGCCATCAGATCAGATTATTGTACTTTTGGGTACTTGTGTGATCTTTGGTGGTACTCCTTGGGGCGTGAGCACTGAACGGGTTTTGTTTACCTCGTCTGCCTTCTTTCGTACTGGACCGCGAAGGAATCTCGTTCGTGGATCTTTCGTGTTCGCGAATTGTTCGTCTTCGTCTCCGTTGACTTTCACGTTCGCAAAACTCTTCGTGTTTCGTGTCTCCAGATGTTCGAGTTCGCGAACATCTTTGTCAGGCGAAGGGCTGAAAGCTAGCAAGCCTTTGTAATCAAAAACATTTTGTTTCTTCACCTCTAGATCCTATTGCATGTGGCGAAGGAGTACCATGGAGCCAAACTACCCAATCAACTGAAAGCCAAAAGTCCCAATCAATTTCACCCCCAAGCCACAGTGACTGAATACAGGAGAGGAGCTGAAAATTGGAAATTCAAAACAGGAAGATGAGGAGGGCTAGTTGCTACAAATATATATAGAAAAATGCACTAGCTCCACATGTCCTAATGGATATGCCTAGCCCTTCATGAGGTTATTGATTACATTTCTGGCCTAGTCCAGAATGGTGAGATGTAACTAATAAACTCATACACTGGAGCACCAAATATCTACATCAAGGAATATTTTGAATCGTTTGAACTGGACATGGAGGTAACAACATTGCATGGTTTTATATAGAGATCTATTTTGAAACTAAGAGAGCGATGCTTAAGCTTAAGCCATGACCTCACAATAAAGGGGCTTGTGTCCCTTGACAATGAGATCATAATTAGAGTTAGTATGATTGGAATTTCATGGTACCAGTAGATCCCATGCCAGAATCTTGTGAGGAGGAGCTGAAACCTTGGTGTTCCATAATCATAATAGATGTTGATGCTGAGTATACTAATGAGCAGATGTTAAGGTATTTTGACTCAAATCACTTTGGAGAAAAAAAATGTCTACTAATATACCATGTCCTCCTCCATTAGCTCAAATCTTGATAGAGCCAAAGATGCATGATCCTCTTAAGAAAAACTCATGCCAACTAAGTTGGAGGAGTTACATCCATCTATTTCACCATTATAAAGATTATTTCGTTTAGTTGTACAAGGACCTTAAAGGCATACCTTCAAAGATAGTACAACAAATTGTTCAATTAGTTGATGGATTTAGATCTAGAGTTAGTCATCCCTACTAAATTAAACCCCATTACTCACAACTCATACAATAGGAGCTTAAGAAATTATTAGATCTCGATTTTATATACAAGATAGAACACACTGAATGGGTGTTAGCCATCATAATTGTCATGTACTTTCAGTACATCAGGCTTATCGATAGAATATCCAATGTAAGCTTTGTAGGCCCAAAAAGAGCTATTAGACTTAAGAATAAGGTGGTTCCCTCTTTAGGCCCTCCAAAGTACTATAAGCAGACAAGACACATCACTCTTGGGATCTTTTGGCTCGTTTGCAAATGAGAGAGCCTAGTCTCCTCTTTGTGAATGTGAGCCTTGGGAATAGAGCTTGCTAGGTCTCATGTGCCCAATCAACATGAATTACATCCCCATTTTGTATTTGATTTGCCCATCCCTTTTGATTCTATTGACGATTCCTTGGAGCTCTATTTGTAATTTACATTTTATGGCTATATCAACGTGAATGATATGTTGTTTTCTTGATCTTAGTTTTAGTTTCTTTACTAATGCTATTTGATTGGGTTTGGCACATGACAATAATTGTATCCAAATGAACATGAAGTTGTAAAGTTGTGTTGACCTTAAGGAACTCAACGTAGTCACAAAGAAAGACCATTTTTTACTTCCATTTACAAAATAGTAGAAGATGAAGCCTATAGCTTCTTGGATGGTTTTGGTGGGTATTGTGAAAGATTTCAACTACTTTAGTCAATTTTGGTCATATTTGTTTATTTGGCAATTGAGGCCAATTTTCATATTAGACTTAGAGATTGTCATTCCAAGGTTATTTTAGTTCAAATGTATTTGAATTACCACTTTTAGAAAGTGAGGGAAATAGTAGAAGGTCGAGTTTGGTAGATTCAAATTTGAATGTTGGAGACATTGAATCTAGTCCACATTATTGGTAGGGTTTTTGATATGGAGGGAAACCAAGATCATTAATGAAACATGGATCAATACAATAGCTTATTGTTTTTGTACGGACATGAATTTCATTTTATCTTATGTTTGATGGTTGGTCAAGTTCTTATTGAGTTTGTATCTCTTTCATTAAGTAGATGCTGATTTTTCTATGATGCAAATGTGTAGATTGTGTTGACTTTCATACCAAAGATCAAGAGGAAAAATTTGGATCTTAGTGATTCATATTTCTTCACATGGTATCAGAGCTTGTGTTGCAGATTTTGAAAGGATCAAGCACATCTATCAAGGATTTAGAGGAGTTTCTATCTCTAGAGCATGCTAGAATAGCTTCTACTCAAAAATCAAGAAATTTGCATATGTAGAATTGATCTTTTGTAGCTCAAAACTCAATTTAGGTTTATGAACTTGATGAATTCTAATTTCACACTTGGCTTACTAGAAATCACCGATTTTTTATGCATTAGGAAGGCTTCATTGGATGCTACAAGAGTCTTTATCAAGTTTTAGGCAATTGCATGTAGAATTTGAGATATTCAATTTTTTGCAATTTTGTCAAAAATCTAATTTTGATTGGATCTCTATTTTGTGAGGTTTTTGGACTTCAATAGAGTGTGTTTCAATCTTAGTAAGTGGCAAGATTCATAAGATTTTTGGTAGATCATAGGTTGATCAAGATTTTTACATTCTATATGCTGATTTGCTAGATATAAGTGCAAGAAGAGAATTGAGAGGTTCCATGTCTTTGTGAGTTCTTTTTGGAAAAATTTGTTGTACTTCAAAAGAGTGATTTGTGCATTGTAACAAGTTTAAAGAGAAAGATTAGGTCATTGCAACATGGCTACAATGAGTGGATTCATGTTGGAAGGCAATGACAAGCTTACCTCATCCAACTACTCTACATGGAAGAGTTAGAATTAAAGTAGAATCATTGTGCTACTGTACTGTGGGTCCTAAAAGTTGATAAGGATCAGTTGGCCTCGCCACGAGGCAAGTCGATGGGACACGCGTCCCGCCAACGGCAATCTGGGTCATGCATGGATTGCCTGAGTGAACAACTATATGTAAAGTGTAATTTCATTTTGATAAATACAGTTGTTATGTGAGCTTGTTGTGGAGAGTGTTTTCTGTCTGTGTTACTGTGTAGCATGATCTGTGTTCCTGTTTGAAGCAAATTCTAAGTTGGTATCAGAGCCGTATAGGGAGTGTACACAGTAAAGCATCGCCGTTGAAGAGAGCTTCGGGAGAACTGTCTTCTGAGAGTTCGGGGTTTACGGCGACCTTCAACTTATGGTGAAGCGAAGGATGATGATATTTGGGTCAAGGCCATGGGAGAGGAGATGGAGTCAATTGCTAAGCATAACACATGGGACTTAGTAAAACCACTAGTTGTCAAGAAATCCATTGGTTGCAAATGGGTATACAGGACTAAGTACCATGAAAATGGAAGTATAACAAAGCACAAAGCAAGATTGGTGATCAAAGGGTATGCACAAAGTAAAGGCATTGACTATGAGGAGACCTTTGCGCCAGTATGTTAAGTGGAATACTCTATGCCTACTTGTTGCTTTAGCTTCACATTTTGGTTGGCCTTTGCATCAGATGGATGTGAAATTTGCTTTTCTAAATGGTGAGTTAGAAGAAGAAGTGTTCATGGATCAACTTGAAGGCTTTGTAGCGAAGGGACAGGAAAATAAAGTATGTCGCTTGAAGAAAGCGCTTTATGGTCTTAAACAAACACCGCGTGCGTGGTATAGCAGGATTGATGCCTACTTTCGTTCAAAGGGGATGGTGAGAACACATTCTAATCCAAATCTATATGCTTTGATGGTATGTTTGCTTTGATTGCTCTTTATGTTGATGACTTGATTATTACGGGAAATAATCAAGAGATGATAGACATGATCAAGAAAGACCTCATGGAACAATTCGAAATGACAGATCTCAGTCTGATGCATTATTGCCTTGGAGTAGAGGTGTGGCAAAGAGGACACGAAGTGGGTTTAACACAGGTAAAGTATGTCAAAGAGTTGTTGCACAGATTTAGGTTGCAGGATTGCAAACCAGTGAATACTCCTATTAAACCAGGCAAAAAGCTTTCTAAGCTTGATGAGTCACAATCATTTGATGCTACGCTGTATAGGTAGTTGGTAGGAGCTTGATTTACCTTACCACGACTGGACCAAATATATGCTATGTTGTTGCTATTGTAAGTCAGGTTATGGCAGCACCTACAAAAACGCATTGGAAGGCAGCTAAGCGCATTTTGTGTTATGTAAAAGACACTTCAGATTATGGCTTGATTTACAGGAAGCATGAGGGTTTACCTAAGTTGTGTGGCTATGTGGATGCGGATTGGGGAGGTGACTATGATGATCGTAGATCCACCACAGGGTATGTATTCTAGCTTTGTGGCAGTTGCTTTTCCTGGTCTAGTAAGAAACAAAGTACAATTGCTCTTTCCACCACAGAAGTGGACTATAAGGCAATGTGTAGTGAAGCAAAGGAAGCTATATGGTTGAGACAAATCTTGGAAGAAGTTGGCATGAAGCAGAAAAATCCTACTACGTTACATAGCGAAAGTCTTAATTATTGCTCACTTCGAATGTCTTGACTGCTTTGAAAATTTTTAAGAACACATGAAAATCTAATTCTTGTAATTACCAAATACTTGATTGCATGTCTCTTTTCGGCAATGGCAATTCTCTCTTTAATAGAGACAGATTATGCTATTGTATATAGTTCTTTGCTATTTTTTTTCTTTTTTAAAAAACTACTTCTATTTAACTACAACACAAGACATCAAACATGTGTGACGAATACGAAATTTACTTCAGAAAGGTAAAATTTGTAAACATTTTCTTTGTTGTGATGTTAGATAAATCATATGCCTTTAATGTCATTGAAATGAACTCAAGATAGTAAACCACAATAATTCTTTCACTGGGTATTTGCATATGTCAACTTCAAAACAATATTTGCCTACAATTACCAAGACATGAAAGCGAACACAAAAAGCAAATGGCAAAGAACTCACCTACCGATTGTTTTGATGCTATCAACACCTTCAAATATTTAACATTTACCACAATGACACAAACTAATAAAGAATTGTTATTATATCTAGTGAAGCACATTAACTCAAGCTATACGGACATGCTTCACCACAAAATCTTTAATTCGATTATCAGTACCGCATACAATTCAATTGCCTTTAAAATTTCTATTTAATTTGAATTAGGACAAAATTGCGTAGCTAGTTGTTGGTTTATGGTAAAAATGTACATTGTAATGGCTCGCTTCTCGTCTCATGGCTATCGTGGCTTGATAAAAGGATTTGACATTATATCCTTACAATGAACCTTCAAACAACCATTATTTAGTCCATTATGCAATGGAAAGCAACAAGGTCTCTTGGAGACATCCAATAAAATGGAAGGCAAGCAAGAGGTAGACAACATTGGCAGATTTGCACTCCTAGGAATTTTTAGGGTGAAGTCATATATAATCCATAAGGAAATCACACGAGATTTTTCCCCCTCAAGGGAGTCCTTAAATTACTTCATTTCTCTTTTTTCTCTTCCTTTTTCGGCCAGCCAGCCTGCCTCCTGCTCGGGGCTACTTTTTGTTAAATGACCCTAATCTTTTGTGGTCTGCTTTCTATTCTCACCACTGCTGCATCGTTCTGATTCTTAGTCTTTCATCTATATCTGTGGGTATCGATGCTTCCTCTGGATTGAGAACACCTCAAAATTCTAAGATCTTCTGAACCCACTTCTGAAGATGGCTAACTTCAAACTTTGATCAAGCCTTTAGATTGAACTCATTGAAAAATCCGGTTATCGGTTTTGCAAGGAAAGTTAGGATGCCGTCATCCATCTGCAGCCATCAGCCCGGAGGCAACAAATCCTGTTAACAACTTCCTTAGTCTGTGTCTTTCACCCACCTTTTCTGTAAATTCATCTGATATTGCTGACGAAAAGCCAGAATACAGTTTCTAGTTCGCCATAATCAAGGTTGTTATTGGTTTTGTCCTTGTGTGAGACGACGTTTTGGATGGAAGACCGTCCACGAGTTCGTTACTCTGCGCTCTCCAATCAAGATGAGATCTGGCCTGAACCAGGGCGAGGGGCGTATACAGAAGACCTCCGCTATCGCTATGAGCCTGTGGAGAAGGTGCCTTGGAAGTCCATCTTGTTGGCTCTGTTTCTCTTACTGTTTGGATGTTTATTTCTAGTCATATCTCACTTAATGTTCATAAATCACATGAGCGGAGACAGTTCCCAAGCTTTTGGATTCCTTGTTCTGGGGATCTTGTTATTCTTACCTGGTACGTTCTTATACCGAGGTTTTTATTTACTTTTCATGTAGATTTATTTGTGAAATTTTGCAATGATCTGTGCTATATTGCAATGAATGAATAAACACCCTCCGAGTGTTCCTTCGACCTTATTTTTGACAGACATTGATTTCATTTGTATCGACTGTTGAGTCTTGTTTTTCAATTATCGTGGAAATTTTTGAAGTCCATTCTTTTGGTCGTTTCAATAGAAATTGGGCTCATAGTCCTAACCCTAGTAAATGTTGTCATTCCATGTCTGAGTTGCACGGCCCCAAAAACATTTGATCTTGTGTTTGGTGGAAAGGGATATAGTTCTGTTTGTGTTTGAGAAATTTCCAAATATTGAAGTTTTAAGGTCCCTTTCACATAGAACCCTAAACAGTCTAGCGTATCCCCCCATGTGCCTTTTTCACCTTCCAGGTTCCTATGGATCATCCTGAGATCAAATTTTTCAAATCGATTAGTCTGAGCTAATTCCATATATCACAGCCTCCAGGTTTTGAGTTGCTTGTTGACATCAAATATCTTCATTCTCTCATATAGTGAGCTTTGTAAGATTCAAGAAATTTCTACTGCAATGACTAACCTAATATTATTTACTATCCTTTTACATTCAATTTGTATATTTCAGTTTAAATCTTCACAAAAGAGAGCTATAACTTACTTGCTTTTCCTTTTTTAAGTGTAGAGGTTTGAATAGCAATATGGATGATTGTGGTAATTTAATCTTAGAGTATAAGACCATCTATGAATGCATTTTGTTGATGCTTCTTTAATTATGTTTTCAGGTTTCTACGAAACAAGAATAGCCTACTATTCATGGCGCGGCTTCAAAGGCTACACTTACTCTCGTATTCCAGCTTACTAGTTCTGAACTTCCAATGAGTAAGAGTTCTCAAATGCAGCATGCAAGTCATTATCTGTGTGGTTTCCATTCTCCTCAACATTTTTTGATACTAAATTGACAAGCTTTGCTATGTCATTGCAAAAAATTTTCAGCTACTCCAATTTTCAGAATGTATTAGGGGCTGCTGTATAGATCAACTGCTATTTGTAGCCTATCATAGAACTTAGTTTTCAGCTAGCCTTGTGAAAGTTGTTTGTTTGATCATATGTGCCTTACAATATTTTGTAATTATGCAGCCACTACCAACGCACACACCTACACTTAATTTCAATGTTTCCTGTGTTCCCTATGTCCATTATTTGCATTTCCTTTATAAGCAATCTCCATAATTTTGGGCCTGAAGGTCTAACTTACTACCTTTGGAGACAATTTTGTAAAATTGTTTGATGCTCATGTTACCTACATCACATTTAGATTGCTTATTCAAAAAAATTAAGTTTATAATAGGTTCTTTAGCATGATGTGTTGACTACAATAAGGGAACTGTTGGATGGCTAGTCATCTCATGGCATGGTTAAAAGGGAAAAAAGCTTCATCCCATGATAGTTATTAGTTGGAGTTATAATGGTCCTACAATTTTCTTGCACGTTATGTAAAAGCATTACACTTGTCTACACTCTAATTGGCACGAGTTTAGCCTCTTACTCTATTTTGGCTCAATAGTGGCATTACAAGTGGAAATGCATAATTTGCCATCTATGCCAAATTTGTTCCTATCAACATCCTACACTTAGATGCTTGATATAAAAAACATAAGACCCCTATATCTAACATAGATAATCTTTTTCAATTCTTCACACTCCTAAAAAATTATCTATCAAGATTTAAGCATTGATCTTGATATATCTCCAAGATTAGATCTATGCTTGATAAAAGCACTTTTGCTCAAAGGCTTGGTGAGTAGATCGGCAATACAAGAGGACGAGTTGACATGCTCCAAATAGATTTATCCTTCAATAAGCTTTTCTCTCACAAAATGGTGTGCCACTTTTATGTGCTTGCTTCTTGCATGAAATATGAGATTATTGGCAAAAGCTTGGGTCGAGATGTTATCACACTTGATCATTGGTAGATCATCTTCCTTGATGCATTTTAGCTCCATTAATAACCTCTTGATCCAAAGCACCTCTTTAGTAGTTGTAGTGAGTGCTTTGTACTCAGCCTCACATGAAGAGAGAGATATAGTATAATGTTTTTTGGAAAGCCAAGATATTAGATTGCCTCCAAGAAAGATAGTGTATGCACTAATAGACTTTCGATCCATCTTGTCACTTGCAAAGTCCGAGCCAACAATGGATAGATCTTCACTTTTATAAAGTAGACCAAAATCACAAGATGAAGATACATATCTTAGAATCCTCTTGGCCATCTTTCAATGATGGATCTTAGGATCTTGCATAAATTGACTCGATTTGTGCACACAAAAACTTAGATCGGGCCTAGTAATGGTAAGCCAAATCAAGGAGCCTACAAGACTCCTAAAAAGTGTGATGTCCTCAAAGGATCTTTCATCACCTTTATTAGGATCTTTTATAATTTGCTCCATTGGAGTATCTATGCTCTTAGAATTTTTCATATGGAATTTTTTTAACATAGAGTGAGCATATCTAGATTGGCATATAAAGACATGATTTTCATAAAAAACAATTTCTAGGCCTAGGATGTAATGTATCTCTCCTAGATCTTGCATTTTAAACTCACATCCAATTGCTAGCTTAGTTTCATCAACTAGCTTGATACAACTTCCACAAAGAATAATGTCATCAACATAAATTAGAAGAATGACAATATTGCTATCAACAAACTTTAGATACATGGAAAGATCATAGTCACTAAGAGTAAATCCTAGTGAGATAAGAAAAAAATTAAGTCTTGAATACCATGATCTTGGTGCTTGCTTGAGTCCATAAAGACTTTTGAAGAGCAAGCACACTTTGGACTCATTTTTGATGAATCTTTGAGGTTGTTCCATATAGATCTCCTTCCTAAGATAACCATTTAGAAAGGTCTCCTCATAATCAAGGCCATGGATTTGAGCAAATCCTTTGGCACATAATCTTGCTTTATACTTGTTGATAGTGCCATCATGATTGAACTTGATCCGAAATACCCACTTGCAACCAATCACATGCTTGTTGGATGGAGGATCCACAAGCTCCCAAGTATTGTTGATGATCAATGCATCATACTCTTGCTTCATGGCATCATACCACTCCTTGGTATTGAGTGCCTCTTGTACATTCTTTGGCTCTTCATGAGAGACATAAAAAGTATAATTAGTGGAATCAAGATCCACTTGTTTGTCTTTGTCAACATATGAGAGCCTCTTAGGCTCGGATCTATCTCTCATGGATCTTCTTGGTGAGAAAATCCGAGGAGAGTTTTCTTCAAATCTCGACCCCATCACATCATGATTGTCTTCAAAATCAATAATTGGTGATGCATCCATAGACTTCTTGATCTCGACCTCTTCAAAAGATGAGTGTTGATCTTCATAAAAGACAACATCTCTACTTTCAATAACTTGAGAAGTAGAGAGTACAAAGACTCTATAGGCCTTCTTGGTGGATGAGTAGCCAACCATGATCCCTTTGCATGCACTAGGATCTTCCTTCTTCCTTGTTTCCAAGGGAATATGGGCAAAGCATATGCATCCAAAAAAGGCTTTTTCAAATATAAGATTTCATATGGTGACTTTCCTCCAAGAGCTATATGTGGGAGCCTATTGCAAAGATAATTTGAACAACTAATGGCTTTTCCCCAAAAATCTTTGGGCAAAGATGCCTCAATTCTCATAGATTTTGCACATTCACATAGAGATCTATTCTTTCTCTTGGCCACTCCATTTTGAGATGGAGAGTAGGCACAAGAGAACTCTCTTTTGATGCCTTCAAGCTCACAAAAATCTTGAAATTTATTGGAGATATATTCACCACCTCCATCACTTCTAAGAGCTTTAATCTTGAATGAGAATTGCTTCTCTACACAAGCTTTGAAAATAAGGAAATGATCAAACACCATAGATTTAGAAGCAAGAAGATATATCCAAGTGAATCTTGTGAAATCATCAATGAAAGTAACAAAACAAGTGACTCCTCTCTTGCTTTTAGCTGATGAGAAATGCACATCCGAGTGGATTAACTCCAAAGGATGCTTGCTTTTGATAGAAGATCTTGTAAATGGCTTTTTGTAAGATTTAGCAATAGCACAAGCCTCACAAGGCTTGATTTTCTTGGAGAATGACTTTGGCAAGCCAATAGCTTTGGCCTCTTTGATCATAGAGAGCATGGATTTGTAGTTGGGATGTCCCAACCTCCTATGCCATAGTTCCTCCATAAAGAGCTTGTTCACAAGAGCAACATTACAAGCATTCACATACTCATTTGGATCTAGTTTATAGATGACTCCAAATCTAGATCCTAATGCAAGTATCTCATCATTCTTTTTGATAGTGCAAGTATCAACGTTGAATTTTACATCAAGGCCATTATCAAGCAATTGGCCAACACTAATAAGTTTTTTAGTAAGCTTAGGTGCATAAAAAACTTTAGAGAGAGAAAGAACTTTAGAGGATGCAAGCTTCAAGGGAATGTTCCCTATGCCTTCAATAAGACATTCAAAATCATTTGCAATGTATATTGATTTCTTGACTCCATCATAAGGTGCAATAGAAGAGAAAGAGTCCTTGGAGCTACACACATGTGAAGAGGCTCCACTATCAATATACCATAGGCCGTCCTTCTTGAAAGGAGTAGATGAGAAACTATTCTAAGTTGTTAAGCTGTTAAACTTATTTTGGACATGGATAACAACTGACATTCAGTGTTGACACATGTCTTCCTCACTATGCTAACTTGTGCGATTTTGTGTGGTGGAATGGTGGCAGGTACCAGCCGGATGTCTTGAAATTTCTTTCGCTTTGCGGTGTTTTTCTTTGAAATACTGTATGCTTTTAGCTATGTTTTACCTTATCGGGTTATGAATAAAGGTTTCAAAAGGTTTGGTCTTGCTTTGGCAAGAGGAGCTATGTGTCGTTAATCTCTCTCTCTCTCTCTCTCTCTCTCTCTCTCTCTCTCTCTCTCTCTCTCCCCCTTCTCTCTCTTGGTGCTATGTACGTTGAGGCGAGGTTGCCGCTCCCAATGACGAAATCCCATACTACAAACAACACAACATTGTTTTCTTTGCTCTTCTAGTTGGCTAAAATTGTTATAAGCGCTTATTGCTTATTAGCAGAAGTGCATCAAACAGAATTTATTAGATACTTAGAGTTAGTTTCGAGTACACAGTTGCATTTGCTATTATTTTGTGCTTGCTATTCATCTGATTTGTACATGCTGTGAAAGATTCAACTAGTTTGATCATATATTTTCATATTTGGCATATTGAGGCCAACTTTGTTTTTAGATTTAGAGATTGACTTTTCAAAGTTTATTAGTCTAAATGTCATTTGAATAAACATTTTTGAAAGTGTGGAAAAGTTAGAAGGCGAGTTTGAGTATATTCAAATTTGAATGTTGGGTATTTTGAATATAGAACAAAAAATAGTAGGGTTAGCATTTCGGAGGGAAAGGCCAAATAGGGTTTGGACTTGTTATAAAAGGATGTAACTTGTGGAGAGAGTGATCTTCTCTCTTCTCTATCTCATTTCATGCTTATACATGGTTCTCTGGGTTTTATTATCCACTGGTGCACTATATTTGTGATTGCATGCAGTTCTATGTGTAGAATGATTTATATTTGCTATTTTTGGATCCACACGTGTGAAATATAGTAGCTTGCTGGTTTTGTACATATAGTACTTTATCATTTCATTCAAGTTTGATCAAGTTCTATTAGTGTTTGCATCTCATTTTGTGTGTAGAAGCTGATTTTTCTACATCGGTGAGATTGGCAGTGTATTTCTCTTTCTAACCAAAGATCTTTTAAGTGGATTGGATTTTAATGATCTGAAGTCTTTCACATGGTATCAGAGCTTGTGTTTCAGGTTATGAAGGAGGAAATCAGATCTATCAATGATTTGGTGAAGATATCAAGGCTAGAGCATGCTACAGGGGATTTTACACCAAAATCGAGTTTTTTGCTTTTGTGGATTGGATCTTTTGTAGATCAAGACCCTATATA
The DNA here is from genome assembly GCA_029204225.1 of Diphasiastrum complanatum. Classification (NCBI taxonomy): domain Eukaryota; kingdom Viridiplantae; phylum Streptophyta; class Lycopodiopsida; order Lycopodiales; family Lycopodiaceae; genus Diphasiastrum; species Diphasiastrum complanatum. The sequence continues at coordinate 48,245,623 of CM055102.1, forward strand.
GGTTTTCAAACTTGATTAATTTCGATTTTTGATTTCACATATTGGATTTGGCCGATTTTTGAATCATTAGCTCAGCCTAAGTGGTGGCTATTAGATTGCATAATCAAAATTTCAACATTTGCATGTAGATTTATAATATTCAATCTTTTGTGATTTTGACAAAACTCTAATTTTGATTGGATCTCTAGATAGTGAGGTTGTTGGACTTCATTTGAGTGTATTTCAATCTTAGGAAGTGGCAAAAGTCATTAGATTGAGAATAGATCATAGATTGATCAAGATTCCATGATTCTATGTGTTGATTTGCTTGGTATAAGTGCTAGAAGAGAATTTGTGAGATAGTTTCAAATCTTGGTGATTTTTTTTAAAGCATTTTTTGTTGTTCAAAGGAGTGCTTTGTGTATTGCAACAAGTTGAAAAAGAAGATCAAGTCATTGCTACATGGCAACCTCAATTGGAGTCATGTTGGAAGCCAATGATAAACTTACCTCAAATAACTATTCATTGTGGAAAGTCAGGATGGAGTCACTTCTTGAGATGAATGATGTTTTGGATATTGTTGTAGGTTTGGAGGAGAAATCAGCAACACAACAAGATCAAATGAGGTATGACAAGAGGACCAAGAAAACTCTATACATGATAAAAATGAATGTTACCAATGAGCTTCTCAAGGAAGTTAGTAAGTGCACATCATCTTTGGAAGCTTGGGATTCATTGAAGAAGCTTTATGAATCCAAGTCTACTTCTAGAGTGTTGACTCTAAGAAGGCAAATCTTTTCTTGTTTGCAAAAGAATGAAGAAAGTCCAAGTACTTTTGTTCTGAGGATGAAAGCATTGAATGATGAGTTGGCTTGCATTGGTGAAAGCATTAAGGAATGAGAGCTTATTCAAGTGATTCTTAATGGCTTGTTGGATGATCATGCTAACATTGTTCAAAGTATTGCTATTCAAAAGACTTTGCCAAGTTTGATGGATCTTCAAAAGATCTTGATCAATGAAGAATATAGGCTTCAAGCAAGAGGTGGATCTATATCGACACTTCATGAGGATGCTACATTCTCAAAGGGCAACTTCATGGGCAAAATCAAAAGTAAGTGATCTAAAGGGCAACATCAAGCGGATGATTCTTCAAGTGGCAAAAAGAAGAATAGATCAAAGCTCAAGTGCTTCTATTGTGGCATCAAATGACACTTTGCAAGTGAGTGCTACAAGAAGAAGAGAGATCAAGGAGACAAGCAAGGTAATCTCACTCTTGATGAGGATGGTTTGGATGTTCAAGATGCAAATGATGATACTTTTGTCATGTCTTCATGTATGCTTGCTAATGATGGAGATCTAGATCCTTGGTGGATTGATAGTGGAGCAAGTTCACACATGACCTTTCACAAAGAGTACTTCACTTCTTTGTTGGCATATGGAGATGACAAGAGGGTGATCTACACAAACAATGATGGTGAGTGTGCAATCAAAGGGATTGGCACAATTCCTATTTATCTCTCTACAAATAGGAATGTTCATTTGGAAGATGTCTTGTTTATTTCATCTATTACCAAAAATTTGCTTAGTGTGAGTCAAATGCTAAGTAAAGGCCTCAAGGTGGAGTTTGATGAAGATGCTTGTTTGATCAAAAGGAATGTCTTGATTGAAAAAGGTAAAAGGCAAGGGAAGTTGTTCAAACTAGATGCTTGTGTTATTGCTAACCAAGTTGGATGTGTTCCAAGGGAGCAAATACTTATTCAAGAGGTTTGGCATAAAAAGATGAGATTCCTCAACTTCAAGTCATTGGAGGTAATTGCTAGGAAGAAAATTGTGATAGGTCTTCCAAGTTCCTTGAGTGGCATCAAACATGTTTGTGAGTCTTGTGCTTTGTCTAAGTCACATAGACTACCTTATACTTGATCTATATCTAGATCTACAAAGCCTTTTCAACTTGTACATTCGGATATTCATGGATTTACTACAATTAGCAATAGTGGAGCTAAGATGTATGTAACATTCATTGACGATTTTAGTAGATTTTGTTGGATCTATCTACTAAAGAGCAAGGATGAAGTGTATGATGTCTTTATCAAGTTCAAGAATGCAAAGGAGGACCAATTTTCCACAAGTATCAAGTGCTTAAGGAGTGACATTGGTGGTGAGTACATATCTACCAAGTTCAAGGCCTTTTGTGATGAGCATGAGATCAAGAGGGAGTATACAACATCAAAGACCCCACAACAAAATGGAGTAGCTGAAAGAAAGAATAGGACTTTATGTGAAAGTGTTAAAACTATGAGATTAAGTGCTAATCTTGATAAACCATTTTGGGATCAAGCTTTGTTGTGTGCCAATTTCTTGTACCTTTTGAGATGCTATTCAAGAGGAGGCCGAGTGTCAACTTTCTAAGAACCTTTGGATGCACATGCTATGTCAACATTACTCTTGATTATAGGACCAAGGAGATTTTTTATGGATATAGTGAGGTGAGTAAAGCCTACAAGGTTTACATTCCTTCTACTAACAAGGTGATTGTTGGTAGAGATGTCATCTTTGATCAGGGAAACATTCCAAAAGTGTCTTCAAGCATGATTGATGGTAGTGTGCATAGATCTAACATTTTTGATATTGATGAAAAGGATCTTACTTGGGATGGTGATGATGATGGACCTTCATCAAGTCAAAAGCCAAGGAGAACATCAAGGAAAAGACAAGTACCTTCAAGGCTCACATATGATCAAAAGGGTAAGCAAGTAGTTTCTGGAAATTATGTTGCTTTTCTAACGTCTTTGGATGAGCCTACAAGTGTAGATCAAGCAAAGAAAGAAGAGGAGTGGATCCAAGCAATGGATCTTGAGTGTCAAGCTCTTATGAAGAGTGAAACATCTTTTGTAGGATCTTCTTGTGTACATGGAGCTATGCAAGTGGATGAATGTTATCTTATTGTAAAATCAAGCAATGGATATGGAAAACAAAGTTTGTTCAATGACTTTGATGATCAAGAGGTTGATCTCAAATGACTTCAACAACCTACCACATCACCATTTCCTCTTAACCAAGCAAGCATCTTTTTCAAAATCAACTTGGAAACCATCATCTAGTATCTTGCCAACACTAATGAGATTCATATTGAGATTAGGCACAAAAAGTACATCTTCAAGAATCATAGTGGATTCAACACGAATTGGTACACTACCAATTCCTTCTATCTTGCATTCACCATCGAAAATAAACTTTCTAGAACTATTGTAAGGTGCAAGATGAGTGAAAGACTTTCTTGAACTAGTCATATGAGAACTAGATCCATTATCTATTCGCCGTGAATTTTCAACTTCAAACTAGAAGAAGAGTAGATAGACATCATGAGAGATCCTTCTTCATAACTCCCTTCTAACTCACCTTCATTCTCTTTAGCAAGATTGGCTTGCTTGAGGAACTCTTTCTTCTTGAAACAATTACAATCAAAATGCCCCTTCTCACCACAAAAGAAGCACTTCTTGTTGGATTTGCAACTTATTGATGTTTGTGATGAATCCTCATCACTCTTCTCCTTTGACTTGTCCTTCTTGAGATGTTGATGATCCTCTTTGCCCATTCCTCTTGGCTTGTCCTTTGTGAAGTATGATTTCATCTCTCCATCATTCTTCAAGGAAAGTTGATTGATCCTCAAAAGCTTGTTCTCTTGTCTACACTCCTCGGAAATGAGAACTCTTTGTAGTGTTTCCAATCTTGGAAACTCCTCCTTGATTGCATAAGATTGAACAAGATTGTCATTTCCTCCTTCAACCCATTTAAGATCACTTGCACTAGCTCTCTTGGATTGAGGTGGTCTCATATGCAAGCAAGCTTTCTATGAAGTTCTTTGACTCTCAAAACATTATTTGAGGCACTCTCATCGCTCCTTTGGAAGCTTTGAAAAATTTTATTCCTTAGTGTGAGCAACCTTGATGTGTTCTTTGCCTCATAGATGGATTTCAATGTGTCCCAAGCCTCCTTGGCCGAGGTGCATATATTTCGCAGGCCTCTTTACATTTATTGTTGGTTATGTATATTTCTGGTTACGCATTTTATATTAGTCATGTATAGGCCCCAGAGCCTTTTTATATGCTTATGACCCGTACTGGGTTCTTTTTTATGACATTGACTGACCTTGGGCCCTTATTATATGATTATATGTGGAGTGGGGGCCCGTAGGAGGGCGCACTATTTTTCTTCCACATTTTGCCTCCCTTTACTTTTGAATTCCTATTTTAGGGTTCATTGGTAGGGTATTTATAGGGGCATTTGTACACTCATTTTTCAGATTATTGATTGGTATTGCTTGGGCTCTTCGTGGGAGAACCTATTGTCTTGTCTATTGCTTGTAGGGCTTTAGTCTATTGTTGTCTTTTATGCTTCATTGATTCAACACCTGAGATTTTGATCATAACTTGGTATCAGAGCACTTTCCTGATTGCTGAATTTCAGATCTGATTTTTTGATTGGGTGACCATTCTCCTTGCTGATTTTTCTCTCTTTGTTGAGGGCTTTCGTCTCTTTGCTTCAGCAACATTCAGCATAGTTTGGAGGAGGACCAACTCCCATTAGAGCATTTTCCTTGGCGGAGCTTTAGCAGATAGTTAGCGGAAGTACTTCCACTAAATTTGGCGGCCAAAAAAATAAGTAAATTTGGGGCAAATTATTTTCGGTGCCCAAGTTCCGAATCATTTTCCCTCTTTTTTTTGAATCCTCCATTTGATTTAGGGAGAGGATTCTCAGCCATCTTTTCAGCATTGATTGGAGGTTGTCCAGCGCTCTACTTCATCACATTTTTCAGCCATTGTTTCAGCAGAGTTTTAGCCATATTTCAGTTTTGATTGGAGGCTGTCCATCGTCCTATTTCATCATGTTTTCCACAGATTTCCAGCCATATTTTCAGCATTGATTGGAGGCTGTCCAGCGCCCACTTTCATTCTCCTTGTGGTCACATTTTTCAACCAGCTCTTCGCACACGCTTGGAGCTCTATCGAGAGGTATCTTTGCTGGTTTTTCCTTGCTTTTCACACCTTTTCTTGACATTTGTCATTTTCTTTCTTGTTCTTAGTGTCGTTTGTGTACCTAAAGCATATTTGGGGTGACGACAAAAGTTCGCTCTCTCCGATATTAAGCTTTTTTTATACTCTCTTCACTTCCTGCATTTCTTGACCATGGATATTTCTCCTACATCTTCTGAGCCTCGCATACCGTCTTCCACTTACTTTGACGAAGTACGGCATGAATTCCGAGATCATCTTAGGGAAGCCATGAGTGATGTACGCACTGATTTACGCCAGGATTTACGAGAGACGTTCACTGTTCTTTCTGTCCAGATTGCTACACTATCATTACAGTCCAGTGTTTCTCCACTATTTCACTTGTTCCTCCACAACGTACATTTCCACCACCCGAGACTCCTTCATCTTCTGGTCCTTTGCCACGAGACTTTAAGGATAAGGTTCAGCTTACTGTGTATTCTGGGTCATTCGATGGGAATGAACTCGAGAATTGGTATTCTAAGCTTGAGACCTACTTTCTTATGTTTCCTAAGACTGACATTCAGCGGATACATTTGGATGCTTTACATTTGGAGGGTCATGCTGCTACTTGGTGGCGCATGTTTCGCCAGACGGCTTCACACCCTGGCCTTGCTAGTTGGACAGAGTTTATGACAGCATTCCGCCTAGCGATGATTGATCCTCAGTGGCTTATTCGACAACGCGACATCTTTTGCAGTTTATCTCACACTGGTGACTTGACTGCTTATACGACACGGTTTACAGAGCTTTCCTATCTATTCTCAGATATTTCTGCATTGGAGCTCATCTCTCTCTACGTTGCTGGTCTACGAGGCGCACTCAAGTATGATGTTTCTTCTTTTTTTCCACTCACTCTTTCTCACGCCATCTCCCTTGCTACCGCACTGCAGCACAAGTACTCTCCCATCTCTTCCTCTGTTTCTCGTCCTTCGCGTCCTTTCACACGTCCTATTTTTTCCTCTCCATCCTTTGCTAGTCCCACATCTGTCAGTTCACCTCCATCCACTCTTTCTTCTGCACCACGTCCTCTTTTTTCTCCTTGTCCTGTTTTTGTTCGTCGCTACTCACAACCTGAGATGTCTGAGATCCGTGAAAAGCGCTTATGTTTCGTCCTCTTTTTCGTATGTCTATTGTTGAGCGCGAGGAAGTCTAGCGCCAGGTGTCTAGATTATTACGTCAAGGCCTTATTGTTCCTAGCCACAGTCCTTTTGGTGCTCCTGTTTTACTTGTTGATAAGAAGGATGGTACTAAACGTCTATGTAGTGATTATCATGCTTTAAATGAACTTACTATCTGTAATCAGTACCCTATCCCTCATATGGATGACCTGTTTGACCAGTTAGGCCAAGCCAAGATCTTTTCTAAACTTGATCTCCATTCCGGTTATCACCAGATTCGTATGCATCCTTCTGATGAGCACAAGACAGCTTTCCGTACCCACTTTGGTCTGTATGAGTTTCGTGTCCTTCCTTTTGGTGTTACCAATGGCCCGCCCACTTTTCAGAATGTCATGAATAACATCTTTCGTCCTCTGCTTGGAAAGTGTGTCATTGTTTATTTTGACAATATCCTCATTTATAGCACCACTCTCTCTTTTCATGTTCAGCACGTTCATTCTGTTTTTGTTTTGTTAGTTACTCATCATTTGTATGCTAAATGTTCTAAATGTTTTTTTGTTGTTTTACAAATCGAGTTTTTGGGCTTTTTTGTTACTAATGGTTCTGTTCGTCTCGACCCTCGTAAAGTCCGTTCTATTCTTTCATGGCTTGTGCCTGCTGATGTTCATGATGTTCGTATGTTTCTTGGTCTTGCTATTCATCTTCGTAAACCAGTTGCTCATTTTGCCACTCTTGCATCTCCTTTGCATGCTCTGTTGAAAAAGGAAACTTCGTTTGCTTGGACTCCCACATGTCAGTCAGCTTTTGATACTTTGAAAGTTAAGCTTACCACTGCCCCTGTTTTATGTCTTCCAGATTTTTTCCAGCGTTTTGTTGTTGAGACTAATGCTAGTTCCACAGGATTAGGTGCTTTGTTACGTCAGCGTCAGTGTGTTATTGCATATGAATCTCGTCGTCATATGAGCAGCGCTATTCCACTCATGAAAAAGAATTGCTTGTTATCATTTTGCTTTAAAGAAGTGGCGTCATTATCTGTATCGTATTCCGTTTGATGTTTTTACTGATCACCAGTCACTTCGTTATTTGTATACACAAAAGGATCTTAGTGATCGTCAGTACCATTGGCTTCAGTTTTTACAATCCTTTCATTTTGATATTCGTTATAAGTCTGGTAAAAGTAACGTTGCTGCTAATGCTTTGTCTCGTTTACTTGCTCTTACTTACAGTCTTGTTACGTCTCCCCACTCTTGGTATGATGATCTTCTTCAGGCTTATGCCACATGTCCAGACTTTCGTGATATTATGTCGTCTGCCTCTCGTCCTTCCTCTCACCCTCACCAAGTTTATTCCATTGTTAATCATCGTTTGTTTCACTATGGTTCCTCTCACTCTCGACATACGTCCACAGCTCCTTCTTGATACCCATTCCTCTCCTGTTGGTGGCCATTTTGCTTTTCAGAAGTCCTTGTTCCGTTTGAAAGAACATTTTTATTGGCCTTCCATGAAGCGTGAGCTTTTCCACTTTATTCATACTTGTGATTTTTGCCTTCATAACAAGTATTCCCGTGAAAAACCTGGCAATCTCCTTCAAAGTTGGCCTATTCCTTACCGCCAGTGGACTGGTATATCTATGGACTTCATTTTAGGTCTTCCCTGTACTCAGCATGGTCATGACTCTTGTTTGGTGGTAGTTGATAGGTTTTCTAAACAAGCTCATTTCATACCAGTCAAACGTACTATTACAGTAGAGTAGTGTGGTCGTATATTCATTTCTGAGATTTTCCACTTACATGGTCTCCCACGATCTATACTTACTGATCGGGATACCAAGTTTACATCAGGTTTTTGGACAGAGCTTATGTGTATCTTGGATGTTAGGATACTTATGGGCACTGCTTATCATTCTTCTGCGGATGGTTAGTCTGAGGTTATTAACCGGGTATTGGAGGATTATTTACGATATTATGTTTTTCCTTTTGGTCATGATTGGGATCAACATTTATGTTTGGCTGAGTATAGTTATAACAGTTCTGTTAGTTCCAGCACAGGTGTTTCTCCTTTCCTGCTTGTTCATGGATACTCACCGGTTCTACTCGGTATACCTGCTCCTCCAGATGATGCACCTGTTACTATTTCATCTTATCTTTCGAGTGCTCGGGAGATTATTACTAGAGCTGCTACTCATTTACAGCATATTCAGCAGCGGTACAAGACCATTGTTGATCGTCATCGACGCCATGTTGAGTTTGCAGAGGGAGATACTGTTTTTCTCCGGTTACGCTTTGCTCGCCATCGTTTTGTACAGGGTCTTGCTTCTACTAAGAAGCTTGCGTTGCGCTATTATGGGCCTTTTCAGATTCTTGAGCGCCTCAGTCCAGTTACATATCGTCTTGAGTTACCTGCTGCTACTCGGGCTTGTGATATCTTTCATGTCAGTTTATTATGTGCTGCTATTGAGGATGATGCTCCTCGAGATTCCTCATTTCCTACAGATCCAGAGCTTTTTCCATTCCTGCTAGCTGTTATTTTATAGGTGCGCTTATTGTATAGTCGTCGTCATCGGTAGGTTCAGTTTTTGGTCCAGTGGGATGGTCGTCCTATTGAGGTGGCTACTTGGGAGCCCATTGATGTTTTTTATCATACCCCTATCCTGGCTGATCAGGCTCAATCACTTGCAGCTATCATTGCTTCTCGGGATGCTTCGGCTTATCTTGATGTTCCTTTCTCAGATGGGATATCTTGATGCAGTATTTTTCTCTGGCACTGGTTCTTATCTTATTTTGCCTACATTGGGGACAATGTTATTTATAGCCAAGGAGAATTACGGGCTACAAGATACAGGCCTACTGGGCTACTCTGCATATATTCTGCGGGCCTCTTTACATTTATTGTTGGTTATGTATATTTCTGGTTACTCATTTTATATTAGTCATGTACAGGCCCCAGAGCCTTTTTATATGCTTATGACCCACACTGGGTCCTTTTTTATGACATTGACTGGCCTTGGGCCCTTATTATATGGTTATATGTGGAGTGGGGGCCCGTAGGAGGGCACACTATTTTCCCTCCACATTTTGTCTCCCTTTACTTTTGAATTCCTATTTTAGGGTTCATTGATAGGGTATTTATAGGGGCATTTGTACACTCATTTTTCAGATTATTGATTGGTATTGCTTGGGCTCTTCGTGGGAGAACCTATTGTCTTGTCTATTGCTCGTAGGGATTTAGTCTATTGTTGTCCTTTATGCTTCATTGATTCAACACCTGAGATTTTGATCATAACTCTGCTGCATGACCCCATTTATGACAATGAATGCATTCAATCTTTGGATTTAACCAACACTTTTCTTTAGTGTGACCTGATCTTCTACATCTGTTGCAGATCTTCTTATCACCAGAATTCTTCTGTTGTTTACCAGATTGTTGCTCATTTGTCTTTGACTCATTCCTTTTAGACAACTCCCTCTTAAACTTAGACCTCTTAGAAAATTTATTCTTTTGAGTAAATAGAGCATTTTCGAAATCACCAATGTTGTCATAGCGTTCACGAGTTTCTACTTCCTCCTTAACTCCGTCTATTGTCTTTTGAAGTGTCATTGTCACATCTTTCGCCAATAAGGTTCTTGTTGTGTGGAATGATCTGGATAGGGCTTGAAGAAAATAACTAAGCTGCTTTTTCTTAGAAATTGTATTTTTTGCACCAAAATTCAACAAGGAAATAAACAAATCTTTAATCTTTCGCACGAATGTGTTCAGGTCTTTGTCGTCCCACTGTAGGTAAGTCAATTGGTCTTCTAAGGACATGATCTGATTATGAGATTGAGTCTCATTCTTGGTTTGCATTTCTTCCCATAAATTCTTTGCGTTCGAAATTTAAGTAAGATCTAGCATTATATTGTCATGCATTGAAGACGCAATAATTGCTATAGCTTTGTCATTTTTTAAACTCTATTCTCAAAGTTCTTTGCCAAGAGTAGCTATTGGCTTCTTCTCTATTGGTTCAACCCATTGCCATAGACCTTCGCCCTTCAACAAGAGTGAAGTCTTTAATTTCCAAATCAGGTAGTTTGAACCTTCTGGATCCATGATCGTAGTGATCTTAGCTATTTGAAACAGCTTAGAATTTGTTGGGATTCTAACATATACCCAATTTAGAGAGATCTCTTCCTTGCCATTATTAGAACTCAGATCATAATAGCATGAATAACAGAAACAATGGAACAAGACAAGTCATGTGTCGAATTGTCAAAAGCAGTCTATACATCCATTGTTTACTCTGATTACACTATAATAATAGTGCATCTAATCCTGCTATAAAATTTTGCTCTTACACAAGTTGTAATCGCGATAGCTTATTAATGATCAGTCTACGCCTATGGCGGAACAGAGAGGAGAAGAAGAATTAATACTCTTGAGGAACAACTATTGAACTTGTTAAAATGAACTAATCTAATGATCTGTGTATAGTTGTTGATGGCACAACCCTAACATAATGCATCATTATCCACCTGGCAGGTGCCATGTGGAGGACCTGGAATATTTAGTGGATAAGACTCCACTACCAATCTGCTTCATTCATTATTTGGTAACTCTCAACAATTGATTTAACTCTATGTCGACAATACGTCTATTTCTGTAGACGCAATCTCAATACCTTCGACATTGTCTCGACAATGCGAGTAAAATTGAAAGTAGTTCCAAATTACAAAATGATTTCAAGAATGAAATCTAATAGGCGATACATGAATATTAAAATTTTGAGTAAGAAAAGCATCTATATAATGTTCATCTTTCAAAAGACATAAACATTGATTTGCTTCATGAGTAGTTACAGAAGGTAGATTAGGAATGTCACTTTTAAGATAAACCATAGAGTTATTATGCAAAAAGGATCGATTGTGATTTACGTAGTCCTTTAATGACTCATTTTTAGCATGAAACCACGCTTTACCTAGAATTAAGTCTACCTTATCAAGATTCATGATATAAAATGACAAATAATCTACATAATCATGAATCTTCAATGGTAAACAAGGGACAAATTGGTCTCAGACTTGTTGCTCCCCACTTGCAGCCATCTTGACCACATACTTGTTATCACTTGGTGCGGTTGCCAAGTTGAGCTTCTGCATCAATTTAGCATTAATAGAATTATGCGTTGAAAAAAGGATGTTCACGACTTGGCTACCTATGAACCCATTTATGTTAATGAGATCATTAGGTCCAAATACCATCATATTAAAACAACAATTTTACAAATTTCTTCGTCCTTAAAATGTACATCAATGCAAGAAATAGAAAAGTTACTTGGTGCCTTAAAGAAACGGCCACCTTTCTTACATTTCTCCACACAATCCTAGGATAAATGTCTCTTCTCCATGGAAGAGAAACACAACTTGTTGCTTTTGGCCTTATCAAAGTCTGTGAGACCTCTCCCACAGAGGGTGTTTCTTCTTCTTTCATGAAGGAGAAGCCATGTCAAAACCTTCTCGTTTCCCTCCTTAAAAGAGACGCCCGAAGATGGTTTATATTTGGGTTCAAATTTTTGGCCTTATTCATCTTTGTGAGTCATAGCATGCGTATCCTCAAAAATCTTGTCATAGCGGACGACGTCTTCCAAGGTCTGTGCTTGCTTGTGATGGATCTCCAACTAGTAGTCTTTGGGCAAGCACAAAATAAAGTACATCAAAATGACTGGGTCCAGTCTTCTGGCAAACCACAAAATCACTTCCTAAAAATCATGTACATCCTTCACTACCAAAAAGTGGAGAACCATTTATTTGGATGATCGGCATGTCTTTCAAATGGATATAATAGATCTACACGTGACTCTGTAGAAGAATCAACACAACTCACCATCACATTAACAACCCTTCCAAGTTAGTCAGAAGTTTCGAATCCCTACTGATCTAAGAGAATTGTCTCTAGAGATAAGCTTCTACAACCACTAACAGGTCCAATGTGATCCATGTGTTCAATTTCTACTTTCCTGATCACAAAATTATCCAAAACCTAAGGGTCATCTCATGGCTATGAAGATATCAGTTATGAATTCAACTAAAGGAATTCTATTCAGAAGATTAAATTTTGATACCCATTTGCATGGTGGCAAATCAACTGTAGTACTCGAAATTGTCCAAGACTGACATAGAAGCAACCCTAAAGGCAGTCTAAAAGTCCTCCCAAGTTTTAGGAACATTGGAACAGTCCTTAAGATCAGGCCATCATGAGTACGCCTTTATACGCAAGAACATGATAGCAGTAGTGAACCATGAACTATCATATAACAGTGCATCAAAAAATGAGAGCTCCATCGATCCAGCCATGCCAAAATCATGTCTTGGTGCCTATTTTTACTCGGTAATAACCATCGGTTTGAGGAGGGCTTGCCGAGATTGTGCCATGGCCTTCATCTCTGCCTTCACCCCTGTTCATGTTCGGAGTGCATGCCTATAATTTGTTGTTGTAACAATTTATAGCTTGCACCAATGGCCCCTGTTGGGGCTAGGGGCTTGAATTCCTTCCATTTGAGTGTCTATGAGAATGAGAGAGAGGGTTTGCAAAAGCACTAGGAAGAAAGATGACCATAGGTATAAAAACCGGCTTGAACAAGTGTATGTGAGAAAAAAGGCTTCAAAATACACAAACTTAAGAAGCTAACTTGCAAAAGAGAAAGTGAAATTAATGGGTCCAGCTAGGATCTTGATTTTGGTGAGGACATTTGATTCCAAACTTGGTAGGGATCCAAATCCGTATTGTTCACATGGGCATCTCTAAATCTGCATTTAATGCACTGCATTCATTTGATCACTAAAAATCCAATTTGTGAGTTCTTGATGTGATTTTTGGTGCTAATCCTAGGAAAAGCTACCAAGATTGAGTGCCATTGATTAGATTTGACATAGCGTCATGAGATCTAATTCCATGGTGCCATGTGGGTAACCTATCCTAGTGCAGGTTAGAAAAAGTCTAAAGGGTTGGTCATTTCATTTTGGTAGTGATTCCTAGATTATAGGACCTACACCTAAGTTTAAGGTGAAAAATTGACCAACTAGGCATGACTCTAGGAAGTAGGCTAGGGTTGCAAATTAGGGCAAGAGAGCCAAGTTGACTTCCTTATTACATGCTGAAAATCCACCTAACTTCACAAAGAAAGTCACGTTTGCTATGTATTTTCCATAGTGAGGAGATAGATTATTTTTGGAGCTCATTGGCAATCTCGAGCTACTCCACATTGTACATTGAGTTTTTGTGATCCAAATGCAACCACATTGTACATTGAGTTTTTGTGATCCAAATACAACCAAATCAATTTGTAGTTGTCTCTCAGCTTGCAGATCGTACTACAGCCTATAGTACACATGTGCCAAGTTGGCTTTAGTGATTGATCAATGCTATTGACTGTTCTTGCTTGTTGATTGTCAAATTGCCAATCTAGATCAACTTTTTTGTGTCTAGTTTTTTGATGGGTTGTAAAGCAAGCATCCAGTCACTCTTATGGATCTTTTGTAGATCCATTTATGATCCGAAAGTATAGTACTTTCACATCCATATGGTGTAGTCTGTTCCCACAGGAAAATACAACTACAAGTACAATTTGTTTCGCATGGAAGATGACAGCCGCAACTAACTAGTGTTTAGCATAAACATTAGCTTACAAGAATGACTACAAGAAAGTGTTTTAGATAGTATAAATGTGCCCACGAGGAGCACAGAATAAGAAAAGAAAAATCATAAGGCTTGTAAGCAGATACGCGACAAGCTATGTACTCTCTTCAGAGAACATTTTGAGTAATAGATCATTCTTGTCATGTTTCTATTGTGCATGAATGCCAATGCTATTTATGAATGTACTACTATCCTAATGAGTAAATGACATTGTTCATACAATCTGAATTCAGTTGCAGGTTCGCGGGCTGGAAAAACTAAACGCCGAAAACTTTGTCGGGTTTTTCGCGATTCTCGTAGAGGTTAAAATGTGTAAATGTGTATAGATTCACCGATTGTCACACATTTTGCATTTTTTGGAAAATGCGACAGGCACAGGTTGAAGCACGCTTCAAAATCCTTGCGCAGCTAGCTGTAGGTGAAGCCCAAGAGGTGGTGCATCTCCTCTCTGCACACACACTCACACACAATTGGTATGCTTCAAGAACGACCCAGCGCCTAACGATCTAATTCAAACATGGATGGACCATTTTTAGGCTAAATTATCTATTGTTAATCTCTCTTTTGAGCCATGCAAGCAATAATGGTGATTTTTGAAACTTTTTATCACTTTCTATATGCACTCATTTTTTTTGCCTACTGACTGCTCGGACATGTGAATAGTATGACTAGTGATGACATGACAATCATCTAGTGAACACAAAAAGGACCTAGGCCTAGCTTTATAGTGCATGATTCCATTGAGAAAAAACAAAGTTATGCCTATTTGAAGTTTTGGCAAATTTACAAAAAAAGAATTAGCAAACTCTGATGCATGTGAGTTGTGTGTGCGCGGAACCTTCTACATGGACCTGAAATCACACGTATAGTGTTTCTGAGGTCCTGCATGAGTTATTCCAAAGGAGAAGCCAAATCTTTGACTATGCTAAGCTCTTGAATAGTCACTTGCCTTGAAGTGATGCTCGCAATCTCCTCTTGATGAGTTTGGCCCCTTCTCCTATACCTATAGATTCAAGCTCGCTTTGCATCATGCAAAAAAAGACAACCAAGTGGGCATTCCATTTTTTTTGGGTGAAAATCAACTCTTTTTTGATTCAGGGAAAAGGGAACAAGTCTTGACCCAAACTTGGGCTATTTTTTTAATTGTTTTAATTGGATACTACAAAACTGAGATGGAACAAAGTACACTTTGATTTCCTCTAGTGATGACAAACATGCATCAAGTGTCAAAATCAGAAGTTGGAGGAAGGCACTGTGCAATGTCCTCCTATGGTTTTAGTATTGCAATTGGCACGCAATTTGCCAATCGCCAACACGTTGCGAAAGATGTAAGAAATTTATGTAACACCTGTGTCAATTGATAATATGCCCAAAAATGTACGATTGCAATATTATATTCAAATTTCCTCCATCAAACTTGACAGCCATAATCTCGACATGTGACGATAGATTTGAGTGTAGGAATAAAAAGTGTTCCCATTTCATCTCATTTGATACCAAAAACTGCAAACATTTTACTGGTAAGTTGCAATCTAGGTGTGTCCAATAGGCTTGGTTTCAAATGAACTTTTGCTTTGTTGTTTGTCGTTATGAATATGTGAGATGAATGTTCCTTAATTCACATTTGAAATGTGCTAAATGTGCATGTTAGAAAGAAGATAGAGACATTTATCCATTGTCTTCATAAGGCAATATGAAATGCAAATTAAAAAAGTGGATTACAGAAGCAAAAAAAGAATTGCAACCTATTGATTTGTCTCATGAAATAATGACTCTTCTTAAAAGAACATTGTGCATGAGTATTTTCATGGCTCATTGTTTTTTGGACAAATGCATGATAGTTTTAATAGATGCCATATGTTTAAGATATCGACAATATCGACAACTGGGCCTGCTTCAGGAGTGGATGTCGTGAAGAGGATGCAAGCAGGAGTGCTGCTTTGATCATGTGTATAGGGTGAAATATTGGATTGCCCATATTTATGATATAAGCTGGACTCTACTTTCAATTCAATAAATTGCTTGTTGACCTTTTGAACCAAATAACATCAAAATCGACTCTCGAATTATGTCCTGCACTTGGAAAGTAATTCCAAACATCACTAACCTCTCCACAAACTAATAGTCATGTCGGGTATGTCCAACATGGCACGTCTCTTCAACAATTGGAGGTGGATGCATTGAATCAAGGTGGTTATATTTTAGAGACAGGTGCACCCATGACGCATCACAACAAACGGAAAGGCCACATCATTCCCAAACAAAAATCAGTGCCAATCAAAATCACACGTGGAGAGAGGATGGAGGAGTTGTCGTTAGAATGTTATGTTCGAGAGGTAACTAAACATCATAAGAAGAAGAAGGAACTTTATGTCATAGAGTGTTTTGATAGCTCAAATATAGGTCTTACTTATCACGTTTCAATATGTATAGAGCCTTCATGGCCTTCATGCACCTGCCCAAATTTTTCTTGAATATGGCCTCAAAAAAGTATTGCCATGTAAACATTTGTACTTTGTTTATTTATGTGCTGATTAGCCATGTCTAGCCATGTAAACATTTGTACTTTGTTTATTTATGTGTTAATTAGCCAATTCTCGACATGCAATATCTTTTTCATGTGTTGGCATGGCCTTCACACAATATGGCATGAATGGAATTCGAAAAATTCATCAATCACCCTTGTTTTGTTAGTCTCTGTTCTAAAATAGTGAAGCTTTTTTATATGGCCTCAAATCTCATTACGTCGTCTTTGTTGTTGGATATTGCAAAGATTTGTTACTCTATGTTCGCAAATAATGAAACGTTTTTATATGGCCTCAAATCTTGTTTCTGCTCAAGCATTGTTGGATATTGCAATTTCAAACTTTCTAGGTCAATATGGCATACAAGCTAGTTTCCATGTCTTCATTGTTGGATGCATCAACTTCACAATTTTCTTAATCAAAACTCTAATCATGGCTATTTTTCGCACTTTAAGACCCAATGATGCCGAGTCTTTTTATTCATACAAATTTCAAAAAAAAAGCTCAGGATAGTAAGTCATGTACATCTTTCATACTCAGGTACAGGGTACTTATACAATACCAGATTTCCATGTAGCCATCCCAGCAGTTCTATTGTATAAAAGAATGAAAAATTTGTCAACCACAGGTATCAACATATCGATTACTAGTTGATACCCAGCCCATCAATACCCGTCCACCCCATATCGACCAACCAGCATTATTTCAACTTCTCCGGGAGGAAGTAACTTGTGTTGTTTGATAAGCCACAAAAAGACTTTGTTTAAGGAGACTTTGATAGTGAACAATTAACAGCAAACAAGCTGGATCTACCAAGCATCACATAGCATAGCAAAATCAGCTATCCGCAGTTGTGATATGGAATAAGCACTTGGGGGAAATATAAGCTGGTACAATGTCACGTTAAAAGATCAGACATACTTCAGAAACTTTCTTTAAAAGACTTTAAAAAAAATCAAACCAAAACAGCAGTTTAAACCTTGCTTCAGAAATTTGGAAGATTCATCAAACAGAGGGAAATCAAGAAAATGTCTTCAAGTCTGGTGAGATTGTGAGTCATGTTTAACCCATGGATAACAATCTTGTTGAACAATTTAAAGGCATTAACCTAAACCTGACTTTGTATGTTGTTGCCTGAAGTTGCATTGTGGTAAATGTGGCTATCAAGGGATTCTCTCCTTTGTAAACATGAGCCTTTTTTGACAAAAGGAAAAGCTTGTGTAACCGAGGTAACATGGAAGAAGTTTTCTTAAAGTCTAGAAAACACTGGAATTGGTCTCCTTTTACAGCTTGCCTTACTAGGTAAAAGAATATGGACTCTAAACCCTTGTTTTACTCATCCATTATTGGGCTGTGCACAATTTTGGAAATGCATCGGGCCAGTGTATATGAACGAAGTCATGTTCAAATATAACATGTTTTACGATGCATCCACTTTAGAAACTGCTCTCCCCAATGCACAGTTAACTCACCTAGTGCTCTTCAAGGAAAAAAATATTGCTCAACTGCAAGATTATGTAGGATAGAATGCATATCTATATCGTACTATGCTGCACTTTCTGCATATAACCAAAAAAGGGGGCCAAACGTTTTCTTACATGTAGTGTCTTATTTCATTTTTTTCAGTCCAATGCTCTTTTGTGGCGATTTTATTCCAAGATGGGACTTTATAGCATCCAATTCAGACTTGAATTTTTCTTGCCTCGCAATGCATCAAACATAAATTACTAAAAGACATCACAAAGATTTAAGAAACCTATCTTTACCAAATGGGTCGTGTTTTGGATGGGATTTGAAATGGCAAAACTACTATCAAACTTCCAGTTTGCCAGAAGTATAGACACTATCAGAGAGCTTGCTTCATACAAAGAGACTTACGGAAGAGCGTTGACACTCAAATATTTTATTAGCAAAAGGATAGCCATCAAAAACACAGTTACACCAACTCTCCTTGTACTTACAACTAATCCCTTTGAGTTGACTGGCTTTCTCATCCTAGAGACAAAATTTGAGATTCAATCAATAACCAATTTGACCTTCAATCACTAACCAATTTTCAGGGGCATAGGCAGCACCTACTTTAGGAGAGACAAGACCTGTCAGAACTTCTGACAGAACAATTAATAGTCCATGCCACCCATTCCGCCCATATTCCCAACAGCCTCCTTTTCATCTTTTGGGATTTCTGTTACCACGGCTTCAGTTGTCGTCATCAACGAAGAAACACTGCAAGAATCAGTTTAAAACATAAGTTAAATTCATGGAATCACACACACGTTGGCATAAGCACCAAAAGTTGATGAAGTGAAACAGTTACCTAGCTGAGTCCACCAACGCCGTCCTGATGACTTTAACTGGATCAATGATTCCAGCTTTCACCATATCAACGTACTCACCTGATTACACCACTCAAGCTGTCAGTCAGGCATCTCTTTGAACAGATATTCATGCCAGTAATCAAAGAAAATGTGAACTGCAAGAGGCCATGAGGTAATATACCTTTGGCAGCATCATATCCAAGATTAAGATCATTTTGCTCTAACAATTTTCCGACAATGACAGCTCCCTCAACTCCAGCATTTGCAGCTATAGTATACGTTGGTGTCTGCAATTTCAAGATCATTAATATTGTAAGTTACAGTCAAAAGGTAAGATGCACACTCACAGAAAAGAGCTTGTATCGAGCTCACAAGAACAACTGGATGTACTTACATCTGCAGGCTTCACTTTAAGGGAGAATGTATTTTACCTTTAAGGCATTCTGAATTATTTGAGCTCCAACTTTTTGATCAAAATTCTCTGTTTGGAGCTTTTCAAGTTCCCTCGAGGCATAGAGCAGTGCTACACCACCACCTGCATGGCCAATCTCAGTGCATCTAACTCAGGACCAAGATACATTTTCTGTACAGAAATTTTAAAAATCACAAAGAGAGAAATTCAGAATAATTAACCTGGTACAATGCCCTCCTCCACAGCAGCTTTGGTTGCATTCAAAGCATCATTCACACGATCTTTCTTTTCTGCAACTTCAACTTCACTAGCTCCTCCTATCTGTTCAAAAATTTACAGTACATGCATAATCTAGTTCCATGGCATATACTTCATTGAGTCCAACTGAGAACATATAAAAAGCAAATTGAATAGCTACATTCAGATGCTTTGGCAATGAGACAGATTGTTGGAAACAAACCTTCAGCACAGCTACACCCCCTGAAAGCTTAGCGAGGCGTTCTTGCAATTTCTCTTTGTCATAATCTGAGGTACTTGCACTAATTGAATCTCTTATCTGCAAAATTAAACAGTACAAATACGAATGAAAGGGCATATATGTACTAGAATGACTTCAGGTTGACATATGATTGACCAAAACTGAAATATTCAATTTATGTGCATGCAGGTGAAGAAAACAAGTGCAATTACAACTGGAAGTATATCTTGTCATCACCAAAGGAACAGAATGCTGCTGTCATGATCTGACAACCACCAGATCCGACAGCCTAACATTTCCAGCACTTAAAGCAGTGAGCTTTTGTAAGTTTACAAACTCATTGGCAAGTTCTCATAGAACAGTTACTGATCGCCATTCATCTGCAATGTTTTTACTGATGTGCTCTAGCTTCAAGCTAAGCTCCACAATTACAATACTGAACAAAGGTTCTGAAACAAACTTCTGCTTACAGCAGCAAAGAGATCTGAATGCAGATAATATTGAAACTTTAACACAAACCTGTTCGCATCTCTCCTCAATGGACTTTTTATCTCCAGCTCCATCAAGAACTATTGTGTCATCTTTAGAAATTGTCACCTGCAAAATACATACAGACCCAATAAGACTTTGCCTGCAAGGAAATTCAACTCTGACAACGTAACATGTAAATAATAGGTGCAACATTCACAGAGTAAAATGTCCACTACTGTACATAACGGTTTCCTCCTTTAAGCAGGAAAGCAAGAGCAGCCTGAAAAATTACCTTCTTTGCACTCCCCAACATGTCAGGTTGGACTTTCTCCAACTTGAGACCCAGATCCTCACTAATTAGCTGTCAAACAAAGGAGGAAACCTATTATTTATCAGAACAGTAGAGATAGGGTCTGAGGTCACTACTTCGAACTTCATGCTGGTCTAGACTCACCTGCCCACCAGTGAGGACTGCGAGATCTTGTAGATTAGCCTTCCTATTCTCACCAAACCCAGGAGCCTTTATAGCACATATCTGCCAGCGCAAATCAACGCTAAAACTCAAGAATCCACCACATGCATTGATGCAAAATACAAACCCCATACTAAGATAACAAACAGGTCACCACCTCTTCCTAACCAAAGTGTCAACAGCACAGTCACGACTCATGGCACAATACGGATGAAGTTTACCTTGAGACCGCCTCGCAGCTTGTTTACAATCAGAGTAGCCAAGGCATCACTTTCAACGTCCTCTGCTACAATCAGAAGTGGCCGTTGGTCCTGGAAGAACATGGAAGCATGAAAATGTGACACAAAAACCATAAAGCATTCTGCAGAGCATAAGAGTTTGGCTGAGCATATGGCATCAATAGGACATCTTACCCTGACCACATGCTCAAGAAGAGGTAAGATCGTGTTTAATCCAGAAATTTTCTTTTCATGTATAAGAATAAGTGGATTCTCAAGTTCCTGGCAGAAAGTCCAGAAAACACAGCTGTGAGTTAACCTTGCTTAACGATTTTCTGAAAAGAAAATCTTTGCCAAAATTGAGAAAGAAAAAATGTATACTTACACATTTTTGAGTCTTTGCATTCGTAATGAAATATGGGGATATGTACCCCCTGTCGAGCTTCATCCCCTCCACAACCTCAAGCTCGTTGTAAAGGGTTTTCCCATCCTAGATGTTTCACACCATAAGTTTAAAATAACCTCATATAGAAACAAGATTACCTAGCTGACAACTTGCAAAAGTTGAAGCACAATTTGAAGAATCTGAAAAAAGTTGTGCTCTACTTGGAAGAAAGCTAGCTTGCTGTCGATCACTTTCCAATCAAAATAGTGTCACAATGCGACAATTTCTAAGATATGTTTTTTACACTTGATTGTTCAGATCATAGCAAGCTGAAAGCCAAATGATTTGTACTCTCAAGGAACATCACTTTTTGAGCAGAATTTGCATACAAGCTTTCCAGCATTCTTCACTTACCGACACTGTGATAACACCTTCCTTTCCAACTTTTTCCATGGCCTTGGCAATCAGCTCACCAATTTCTCTGTCACCATTTGCAGATATTGTTCCCACCTTCATATAACCAAGAAAATTATAATACGACAAAGTTCTGTAAGAAGTGGTTCCTTCCAGAAATACAGAGGCACCAGTATAAAGTTCACTTGTACTAAACTTGCATAAATGAGCTCAGAATGTGTATCATTCACAACAGAAAGCTGAAACTACTCAGACAATAAGAAAATTAATTGACATTTTAAACTTCCCAATATTCTTGTGAACTCGTGCTATTTTTTTATGCAAGTAAGAAAAATAATTGACATTTTAAACTTCCCCATATTCTTGTGAACTCATGCTATTTTCTTATGCAAGTACCTTCATGTTCCTCATTCACACTCAAGTTGTATAAGGAACTTTTTCCATCCTAGGACACTATGTTGTCCTTAAGGCATGCCTGCATTGTAAACTAAATATATGTTTGATTTTGAAGTTCAATATAACAAATGAGTGACATTACTCTGCTGCATCCTCTACACTACCAGGAACTCAGATTATATAAAACTGCAAAAGTAGCTGATTTCACTAGCATTATTACAGTTTACAAATTGTGCAAGAAGTTTTTTGGTCAACAACTAATAATGGTCAAACACAACATATCAGCCAGTAACAAATAGAATAAAAAATCTAGAAGAATTTTCTATATCTTTTATTTTCCTCAACATGAAGTACCCCAATTATGATTTTTGACACCTCATTACATGGCCAATCTTTTCAGACATTGAACGACAACTATTATGGTGCCAATTTATGGTAGAGGTATGTTACTCAGACAAATATTCTATGGAATAGATGGACTCTTTTACGTTAATCTAGCTAAACCACAATTCTCAAAAGTCAAAATATTAAGTAGTAGATATTACAATACTACAGCGTCATAACATACTAAGCCATGAAACTTTTCTTAGCACAAATTTTCAGTGATCAAATAGTTTCTCAAAAGGATGCACAATATAGGAGAATTAATCAAAGGGCTACCATATGAACTATTTATCAGGCTCAGACGAGCAGTTTGAAAAGAGAAAAATGTATTAGCTCTTTGTGAAGTGATAATTTAAGTAAGCATCAAGTAAAATCAAAAGGTGATAGTTGGAACAAAATCTAACACTTGAATAATCTCAAAATGATCAACAAAAAGGAAAAAAAGGAGCTTAGCAAGCAAGTGTTACTTGTGATCTCGTCAAAACCCAAGCAGTAGTTGTTATCTAGGTTTTCAACAAAATCCAAATTCTGTTGTGAGTCAAGGACACTTAAAATATTGGTCCTTGAGCCAATATTTTGTCAAAAACTCTACTATTTGAGTGGTGAGCCTTGAAGTCTATATAAGTTCTTATAAGAGCCTCTAAACTACTAGTCGTTCCAAAGCTTATGATTGGCTTTTAGAGTCTTAGTAAGAGATGCATTACAATATTCTTCTTTTGTGGAGAACCTACACACTAGGGTCTTGTTGATTGTATGGTACTCTTTGTACTAAGATTCTATTTCATCATGCATTGTTATTTATGTGATGGCATATTGATGTATGTTCTTACGTGCAGAGCATGCTCATATTCTTTCTAAGTTCTTGCAAACAAACTTTATTTTTGCTGACGTTCTACAAACGATTTGCCAATAGCAATCCGGTACTACTGATCTTTCAACAACGGTCTATCAAGCGGTTGTATCTCCATCACAATGATTCGTAGCAGCGAGCCTATTTGCACAATTGGTTTCATTTTGCACGAGTTAAAGGTAAGCTTAAATGCAAGAAAGAGAAGGTAGTTGATGTTGCAAGGGACATTATTGAAGTAAAATTAGGTTGAGGAAACCAAAAAAGCGTGGACGAAATGGAGACAAAGAAAAATAAATATGAGCACGAGATTATAACGTTATTTATCGTGTGCGCATTGGCCAAAAGGGATGGGGGAAAATCCAAATGGCCGCACAAAAGAAAATTGCTATCAATGGTGTGCCCAATAGCCCAAGAGGGGATACAATGATTTCCCTTTAGCACACATAACTTATCTCAATTGTCTACACCAATAAAAAAAGGAATTGACCAACATCACTAGGACACAAAAACATTGTCACCCTATAACTAGTCTCCATAGCTTTTTTTCTGGATGAATTGCCCACGTCTATAGATCTAATTCAACTTCTTGTAGCCAATTGGTTCAATGATTTTTTGTCGATACCTTGTACACCGACATGGGATCTAGAGCGATTTTTAGCGCTTCATGACCTCTTCTTTCTTCTACAATTCTCGAGTGCTAATAATATTTTGAAACTTATGGGCCGTCACAAGTTCTACTTGCTGGTCTTTTTCAGTTCGATGTTGGTAATAACATCCCTTAACAATCAGATTAGTCAATGTTCTCACAATGACATTTTGTGGTTTTGATTGTCATGCAATCTAGTTGTAGCTGGTCATCAAAGCTTGCCTTCAAAATTGGTTATCACAAAGATTGACATCTATATTCCAACACCTTTCATAAATAGGATGACTTTCTGACAAATACATGTCTTTCAATTTGCTTTGACACATTCATCTACTACAATTCAATAAGTCTCTCTTGCAATAGCATTATTACGACTTACTACTAGCTCTTTGCCGAATTTGCTTGTGACACAGTTCATCTACTACGGTTCTCCAAGGAAAATATTACGATTCTACTACTCAAATGTCTGCACGTAGCTAGTTCCCACTTCTTACTGTAAGGGACTCCTCAACATCAATAAGTAGAATAAACGGTGTAAGTATAGATTGTGTATCTTTTATAGTAGCAAAATGATTAGTGGTATAAAGAGCTACTCTTCTTGTATTTTGCTGGAAGGGACAATGTATGGTGCACTTACAACATATTATCAAGTGGCCTTTACACTATCACATCCTTCTATTTCTAACAGTATGGATCTTCCTCGTGCTTCTATGGAAGGCATTGTTTGGAATAGTTGAGAAAGTTCCTATGTTTCTACAAGTATTTCATTTTAAGAGTACTTGAGGGAAAGTGTCTAACCTATTGTTAAGAGGAAAAACACACATGATTTGCAAGCTACCATCCAAACAAAGTTGTATTGGGAATAGCAAGAAAGCCTTTAGACCTCGATATGATAAGAATAGAAGGCTAAGCACTAAAAAAAAAAATTCCAATTCAGACCGTTTTTTGAGTCGAACTGGCTTGGCTGGTTTGAATCGGTCTGAACCAAATCTGGAAACACTAGCATATAATATCTTCAGGCTGATCAATCGAACAAGGTTATAGAAGTGGAAGAGATCGAACAAGAGCCCAATCAGAATGTTCCACCCTTGATGAATCTTTTGATAGCTAGGAAAGTGGGCACCACTGCTCCAACACCTTTGTAAAAGTTAACCCAACACGGACATGAATTTATTAACACTTCTTTGATTGTTATGATAGGACAATTGTGTGGTAGACATGCTTTGACTCTAATTAGCACTAAGTCTTCCCATAACATTGTAAGTTTAAGTATGTTGATGGAGTTAAATGTGAACACACACAATTCCATTCTTACTCGAGACAGGGTACAAAGTTGGATGTTTGTTAGCACTAGATGTGGAAGCACTACATAGCTTGGGATACTCAAGCGTATGGGTTCCATTGTGGTGGGAGGCTTCATTTAATTTGTGGTGAGCAAGATGTGTCCCAGACCACTTAGTAGTTGTTTAAGATCAACTATAATTATCTATATGCTTAACTCTAACTCAATATGTATGTCTACTTGTGCTAGCAAGAATAGCATGCAACGGGCGCAAAGCAATACTAGAAGGATTATGGATCACACAATAGGGCGAGAGTTTGAAGGAATGTTAATGGATAATGTCTATTTTGCCTTCTAGTGGAAACATTGAATGTAAGATTGAAATGATTTCCGAATCTAGTCCTATTAATAAACCTATGTACCATAGTTGCACTATGTTTCTAGAAACGCATCCAGAAACGCGTTTCTGGTTTGGGACAGCGTTGTTTGAGTTTATGAGAAATGTGATTCTAGAAACATCTTTCTCCATAAACGCGTTTCTGTGCAACTATGCTATGTACAAAATAGGAAGAGGAAGTCACAATGTCACAATGAAGACAGAGGATTATCTAGCCAAAGGGTCCTAATCATTCAACTTTTGCCTCGTTAAGCATTTTTGTTGAGGAGCATGGATCGGTCTTGGTTGGAATGTGTGTGGATGATTATCAAGGCTTAAACGAGATTAATATTAAGCATTGATATCCTATGCCATGCATTGATGACTTGTTGAATGATTTACATGGTGCTGCTATGTACACTATAATTGATTGGCAAAGTGGATATTGCCAGGTTAGAATTCATGAAGAGGATATATACAAGATTACCTTCATAACTCACTTTGCGTACTATGACTTTCTTGTGATGCCATTTGGAACGACCAATGCCTTGATAACATTTGTAATGTTCATTGTTGACAAACCACGAACTCAAATTGCATATGAGTAAACTTGTCGTGAATTTTAAAGAAGACATAGTGACTTATTGTGCAGAACAAGTCTTGCTTGTGACCCTTCTTAGAATGTATTTCCATTATAAACTCTAAGGGTGTGGGTGTCATAATCATTCATATGTAATGCCAACTTTGTAGACGTAGAACACTCGTTCTACAAGTGTACTGAGCAGACTTGAAATGTGCTCATTGATTTGAATGACCATAAAGGCCCGCATGCCTTATAAAACAATCGGTCCGGGAAATGTACTCATTAACTTGAATGACTACAAAGGCCCAAATGCCTTAGAAAGTAATCATTATGATCCTTATGTGTGTAAAAGGACTTGGGGCTAGGTGGACCAGATGTAGAGGGACACTAGGAAGTTGCATCCTCTCTCACATCCATCTCTCTCATTCATTCTCACTTTTTAGGTTTCTCTCTATCTCCCTCATGGCTTGAACCTATAATATATATTACATGCTCGAATTCCCAACAAAGGGGACACTTTTTGTCTGCTAATAGCAAAAAGAATGATTTGTTTAATAAGAGAATGAAATGCCTAGATCATCATGTCAATTTACACAGTAAAGACCAAACCCTAAGAACGTCAATATCATGAGGTTGCATGTGCTAGTTTTCGTTACGACATCATGATTTGTAGTTAGTAATGTAATCACTATTGTGACTTGTAAGTTGTAAGTCATTGTGTACAATGTCATGAGTCATGAGTCATGACTTAAAACTCATCACTCACATAGACTTTACTTGTACAGTGTTACTCTTTTGAAATTTGAATTTTGTACAAGTTGTAACGGGCAATGTGTCTAATTGCGTTGCGATGGGGAAGCTTGTCCATGAGGCCTATCGCACATTGTTTAAACCTCCTATTTGAGGATATAACGAAGTTGCCTTGGATCAAGGAGGTGGTTGACACAACACAATTCCTGGTGAGGTTTGTCACCAAGAGACAGAGTGCTGAGCATGTTCAGGGCTCATTCACAGCTCGAGGTTTTGAGGCCGCCCCCACCAGGTATACTCCATACTCATCCGACCTCCAACCTCTAAGTCGTTACTGCTTAATCACTCGTAGCATTTTGCAAATATTGCACGATGAATCATGATTTTTGATACAAATTAATCATCGAGTTGTGACTTGTCATTGTATAGGTTCGCCTAGATGTTTATTGTCTTGGAGCGCTTGTTGAAAGTGCATGGAAGCTTCAGGCAGATGGTTGTCTCAAATCATTGGACGGGACTGGGGACCATCACAAGAGCCCAGGTCGAAGAGATTCGAGTGTATCATGCTAGGTACATCTTTCTGGGCTAAGGCACGAGCTATTGTCACAAGGCTGCAGCCGATCTATAGTGTCCTACGATTTACAGATTCAGAGGGCTGCACCTTGGGCCTTCTATATGAGTTATTCGGCTCTCCATCAGCACGATTGAGACCAGGTAAACATTAAATAGTGACTTGTAAATTGTAATAATCTACCTTAACCTATTAAAACTCATTTGTAAGTTTGGACTTTTTTAAATTTGAAGTTGAGTCCTCACTACTCAAGAGTCAGTTAAAAGTTTTGACTCTTGACTCAGACTCTACCTGTCAAATTTCTAAATTCTTACCACTAGGCATGCTGCGGCCCGTCTCATGGTGGGACAAGTATGAAATTGACGTTCCCAAATTGCAGACTCTAGCAATTCGAGTTGTCTCACAGGATTGCACAACGGTTGCATGTGAGAGGAACTAGAGTGTGTTCTCTCTGATTCACACGAAGAGGAGGAACAGACTTTTGACGCCACAATTCGACAGGTTGGTGCATGTGCACGCCAACTTGCGATTGCTACAGAGGCTACAAAAGACCAGAGAGGCGATTCAGGTAAATTGTGGTTTAAACTTTTGAATATTCAATATTGCTAGTAGCTACTAGCTACTTAGTTAGAACTTACTCATAGCTCTACCAACAGTAAACCTGTAACTACTAACTTCTAAGTTCTAACTTACAAGTATCTACTATCGACTATCTAACCTTTTAAAACTTTGATTTAATTGAAATTTGATGCTTATCAATCCCAATGAGATTGATGTGACAAAAGTTCAGATTTGCCACCGAGGGACCAGCAGAGGAGGACATGTATGCATTGCTCTACGAGGAGGCCACATGGACCACAGGTTAGAACTTATAACTTACAAGTTAGTTTAAACAAAGGCCGTGTCTTTGGAAATTGGTGTTGATAACTATTAACCACATTGTGCGAGTTGCCCAGATGTAATCATTCACCATTTTTTGTGTGCAAGGGTTACCACCAGAGCTGCCACGAGGACACCGAGGAGGCTGAGACAGGATCGAGCTTCACGCTCCCGTGATGTTGAGGATGAGGAACCTTTGGACTCATCCACAGAGACCTCTAACTCAAAGGAGTATGTTGATGAGGAGGATGAGGCAGATGGGCAGGGCAGTGATGATGATGATGATGATGATGTGGCAGAGGAGCCTCCACACAGAGCTAGGATGG
Source organism: Diphasiastrum complanatum (assembly GCA_029204225.1). Classification (NCBI taxonomy): domain Eukaryota; kingdom Viridiplantae; phylum Streptophyta; class Lycopodiopsida; order Lycopodiales; family Lycopodiaceae; genus Diphasiastrum; species Diphasiastrum complanatum. Next base: position 48,274,178 of record CM055102.1, read on the forward strand.
TCATACGATAGATCATAGATGATGCATCATAGTTTTTATTCGATGCTCAGTTAGATACTAGATACTAGATGTGAGAGACTTGTTGAGACTTATTGAGCGACATTGTTACTGGGTCATGACATGACATGCACATTGTATTTAGTATCGTATGTGGTCTATTGTGTTCATTGTTTGAACTTTGATCGTTAATGGTTTATAAACTATGACTATCATTGTCAATATTACATTTGAATCTTCATTGCTCAAACTACAAGTTATAACTAAGTTCTAACTTCTTTCCAGGTTAATGTGCATTGTAAATTCAGAATTGTAAATTGTAAATTGTCAATCACGAATAACAAATAAATTATAGGTGTGTGTGTGTGTGTGTGTGTGTGTGTGTGTGTGTGTGTGTGTGAGACAGAGAGAGAGAGAGAGAGAGATGTGTGTGAAGTTTGAACAAGGCATTTCAATGTTCTATCCCACTTGCAAGTTGGAAAAATTAGAATTTATCAACTAGTCGTTACGTAGTCGAGAATCGGAGATTTCATTTTAACATTCTAAATCTTGATTCTTGGTGATTGATCCCTGAATAGAGTCCAATATGCACCAAAATGAGCTAGAATCTATCACTACATCAAAATGTGAGTTTGTTAACTTGTTTTTGGCATAAACAGGCAAAAAAAAAATTCAGGGGCTGATTCGAACCTGTCCAGCCGATTCGAATCAGCCGAATCGAACCGCCGATTCAAATCGATCCATGAAACATTGGCTGTTACCCGATTTCCTGCTAGGTCACGACGGTGCCCAAGGGGGTTGAAACATTGTAATTTTTGCACGTTTTGAGAGGAGATAAGAGGAGAGGAAGTTTGAGCCGTTGAGGTAGTGAGAGAAGAGCTTAAGAGGAGAGAGGGGATTATGGATAGGTGATGAGGGAGATGGCTTTCTTTTGCCATTTGGTTTAGATTTCGTCATTGAGAGCTGGAACTTGGGTGAATCATTGAATGATCATTGGTTAGGCGTGAAAGGGAGAGGGACTGTATCTGTAGGAGAGAGAGAGAGAGAGAGAGAGAGAGAGAGAGAGAGAGAGAGAGAGAGAGAGAGAGAGAGAGAGAGCCATCATCCATGAAAGTTCAAAGTTGAGAGAAGGGAGTGTTAGAACTTAGTAAGTAGTAAGTAGGTTGGGGAGTGAATTTTAAAAGATAATAGATTACAGGTGATAGCCTATGGTTAGGGATCCCACATGGGATCATGTGACAATCGAAGTAAACTATGGCACATTGGGCACGAAGTGGTGGACATGCAAGTAAAGTCTAAACCGTAATAGTCACTTTCAACTTTCAACTTTCTATCACTTGTAAGTTGTAGTTGTGAACAATGAACATTCAACAAACTACACAGTATAGTGAGAGAAGGTTCCCACAGGCCGACTTTAGCTTGAATCAAAGTATTTGCACTTGCCATTTGTGCACAGGTGACAGTGCTGCCACATTGCATTCAAATTTCGTGCTGATTGCCCAATGCCCAATAAAGTTTGCTTTACAAATTACAATTCATGATAGTTGAAACTTGAGTCTTGAGTCTTGAATCTTGACTCTCCAATCTTGAATCTTGCGTCTTGACCTATTTTGTACAACATGTTTGATGAATCATGATAGGTATTGCGGTGTTAGATCCACAGGTGGCCCTACTCGAATAAAGGCACGGCTGCTACGCTTACGAGGACACGAGATTGCGCGTTGCACACATGCACCAAAGTCAATACGAGAGCTCCTACATGCCCCCCTAATCGAAGGAGGCCCGTCCTTCAATGCCCAGAGGTGGCACTCCTAACTCATGAGTCCTATAATCCATTTGAATTTATTATTTTGAGATTTTTTGGAATATGCATTATGGAATTTGAAGTTTGTTGAAACTTGTCCGAAGTTCAAGGCTTGAAGCTTAGACTATTTGATTCATCATTCTATTGTCTTTCAATTGTCCCTTGGGAATGTAAATCACAATTCATTGAACATTTCAATTTCCAAATTCGTGAGTTTTTTAGGTAAATTGGAAACTATTGCCTGCAACATATGGTATAATTTTTTAGAGTTGTAGCTTTTCATTCAGCAGAGCGGCCAAAGCCTTCCACATCACGACGTCCGTTTGTACCTCATGAGCCTGGTTGTTCCTCTCGATCTCCTGGAGATATTGGGACTCGGGGTGACAGAAGACCTAGTAATACTGGTGGCATTGGTTCCTTTAGAGCATCATCGAAATGATGAGAGCTTGTATCTAGTAATAAGTATCTACTATCTATAGGTAACAGTTCTACTAAAAAATTTACTTTCAGTCCTAAGTTGTGTCGGAATGACGTTCCAATAGCACAGTGTTCTGGAACATCAAAATGAGAAAAAAAAAAACAAGAAAACCTGAATTTTCTTTATTTACAGTCAATGGAACCCTATTAGAAGACACACTAACTATAAGCAATGGTAGGTTTCAGGGAATTCTATTGTACGCTGCGCATCTATGTCAAGCTAGTGATTCCTTGTCATGCCCTCGTAATGATATCAAAGCCAAAGCTTGCATGTTGAAAATCTAGAGTGTTGAGAAGGGAGTGCTACCAAGTGAGGAAATCAAACCTCATGAGAATCAAGTTGTCACTTCGGAATTTGGATTAAGCATGCTTCAAATACTAGTCATTGCTCGTCGTGCATGTATTAAAGAGCACAGCACCTTGCATGATGTGCAACAAGGTACAACTTGGTAGATGAATTCCCAGCAGGACTTAAAGACCTGTCATAACATCTTCCATGTGCATGGATAATGGTTCCATAACCATAGAGACTAGATGTACAAGGGGAGTTCAATGTTATTCAATGCTTGCATGAGCTCGACAAAGGTCACATTCTTCCTCAACAACTATTTACTATTGGGATTTTTGTTTAGCAATTACAATTTTGTAGTTGTTACACATTTGGTAATTTGGTTTATCATGTTAAAAGTACCCATAGTTGCACAGAAACGCGTTTCTGGGCAAACGCGTGCGGCGTTTCTGAAACCGCGTTTCTGAAGCAAAAACGTGCAAAAAAAAACAGAATATATAATTTTTTTGCCCCCTCCTCGCTGCCAGAAACGCGCCAGCCGTAGAGGAGGGAAAATTTTTTATAGTGGGCTATTGGAGCCAGATCTTTGTGTGTGAATTGTCGACAAGCATCTGCTCAACGATATGGAGGTGGTGCACATGGTGCCAGGGGGATCTAAGCCTCATGGGGAGCGAAACCATCGATTTCAGATTTTTGGTAAGTGTAGGCATGATTTTTTGCAAGTGTTGACATTGAGCTGTAGGCAACCAAATCGAGCGAAGTTTGGCTCTACCTTTCATCATGCCCACGGTAATTCCTATGGCGTCAATTTCAGCCGTTACGGTGAGTATAGCAAGATTTGAACGCCACACTCCAAATGCATGTATATTTTTGCCATTTTCACAAATTGACTTGTAGAGGTGATTTCTGAGCCTAGAATGCATTTCCACATGCCTGCAGAGACTCCGGTGCCCTCCGTTTCGCCTGTCTCTATCCGTATCACAAATTTCAATTTCCATGCCTTAATTCCATGTTTTTAAGGGTTGGAGCATCATGCAAGCATCTGCCTGGGGGGGGCATGGTTTAGGCCTACACTGCACTCCTTTACGCCTGCAAGGACTCCCATGCTAACGGCATTCGCCCGTTATCGCTCGTACTGAAATAATTCGATCTAACGCCCTAATCCCATGTGTTTTTTGACACTTGCTCTGATAGTATTAATTGGAATCATTGTGTTGTATGCTCTGATGTTTTAGCTCTATTTTAGCCTGGTAATGTTGTTCAATGCAGTGTATTTTCTTCTACTGAACGTTTGCTTGCTTATTTCTATTTGCAGGTTTGATCTCGTGTTGACACGATGACGGTGCGAGGCCGAGGCCTTTGGGCCGAGGTTAACCTTACAGAGGGGGATGTGACTACACACCATGGCACATGAGTCCGAAGATGGAGATGCTTGCATTGTGGTGGGCTCTTCACGGGATCACTCGCCAAGGTTAGGGTCAGATGGCAGGGCATTGGGCATATCTGATTGCCCCAGGATTTCTGATGAGGAGGTGCAGAGGTTGATGGACATGTACGGGCCCGATGGTACATCCACCCAGGGAGTGAGAACATCACAGGGTTCTAGACAAGGACACGTAGCAGGAGTAGCTACAGGCTCACAGGTAGGGCTCACAAGCAGGCAGCCTACTACGGGTGCAGGGCCTAGTGCATCACGAGCAGGGCATGGTACAGGTGCATGGCCTAGTACAGCACGTTCTGGGCAAGGTTTAGGTGCAGTGCATGGTCCAGGCGAGGCCACTCCAGTTCCATCTGCAGCAGCAGGGCCTGGTTCAGAGCCACAAGCATCAGATGAGCATGTTGGATCAGTAGCAGCGGGTCCTTCTCATCCCTCCTCTTCTTCGACAACAGATGCACATGCTTCGAAAGGTCCTGCCAGAGAGAGTGACACCCCTCCAGGACGATCAGACACACCCACAGATCAGCCATCCATTGGGCATGCTAGACCACGAGCGCCATATGTACATCAGAGAGGGGTTAGGCCCAGACAGTAGACCCTTGATCGATGCGGGTGGCAGAAAGAGTAGCAGGCCCGGTGCACTCAACTTGTTGGCCAATTCTTTTACAAGTGCGGCATTCCTTTTGCTATTGCCGACACTTGGGTGTTCAGGGAGCTGTGCACGCAGATTGCAGCAGTGGATGCTACATGGAGGCCTCCCAGGCAAGAGGCATTGCGAGGCAGGATGCTTCGTCAGGAGGAGGAGACCATCACGTGGGAGCTGAGTTCCATTCGCTCAACTTGGCAGACGTAAGTACTTTGTCTCCATAAACTCTTTGCATGTGTTTCATTTTGTTGGTAGCGCAATTTTTGCATGTGGCTAATGGGTGTTTTGTGGCAGGTATGGATGCGCGAGATTGAGTGATGGATAGACCGACATTCGTCGGCGATCCGTCATCAATATCTTGGTTTCTTGCCCGCTTGGCACAGTATTCCTATGTGGCGGGGATGCAACTCGAGGTGGTGGAGCCATCACAGCCGACTTCATATGGGAGGCTGTTAGAGAAGTTATTGTTGACATCGCGGTGGAGCACGTGGTTCAGGTTGTCACGGACAATGCCAAGAACTACAAGCAAATGGGAGAGATTATAACGAGGGAGCACCCCAGCATTGTGTGGACACCCTATGCTGCACACTACATAGACTTGCTCATCCATGACCTTTGTGCACTTCCATGGATCAGAGAGGTATATTTTTTTCCATTTGCTATGCTATCTTCCTTGACTCTTGCTCCATGCTGCTAAACACATCTCAACTATTGTCTAAACTTTTTACTAGATGTTTGTGCGTTGCAGATCACTTCTACGGCCATACGCCTGGTCACTTTCGTCACTAGGAAGTGGTGTGTGCTAGACCTCTTCCGCACCTTCTTATCACTGGACCTGAAGAAGCCAGCACCCACACGCTTTGTGTTGGTGTGTGTTGGACCTCTTCCGCACCTTCTTGTCACTGGACCTGAAGAAGCCAGCACCCACACGCTTTGTGTTTTACTTCTTGGTGCTAGAGCGATTAATAGTAGTGAAGGACGCATTGCGGCGGATGGTTTCCAGCGAGGCCTTCGAGGACTTTAGAGGCATCAACGCACATGCGACGTTTTTCCAGTCCACTATGTTCGGTGATGAGTTTTGGACACATGCTGAGGAGATTGTCGGGGTCCTTCGACCCATTTTCTTTGTGCTACGCCTAGTAGATCGTGAGGGGTGCACTCTCGGTCTCATTTACGAGTTCATGGACCGCATCAGCGAGGCGATTCAGACGTCGGCCTTGGACAGGACAGGGATGACTCTTCGATGTCTAGTTTGTTGTTTCTCACTCAAGTTTGTTGCGTTTCTTTTATGCTACGGTACACTGATTATTGTAATTTATCTGCTGCAGGAGGGACGAGATCTTGCAGATATGGGAGGCCTTGGACTATGATGAGACGGTTGCACTGGTAGCTAAGATGATGTCTATCAGGTTGGTTTTAGCATTGGCTGCATTTTTTGGTTGGGAGGTCCATCAAATGGACGTGAAGAGTGCTTTTCTCAATGGACAGTTGGCTGAAGAAGTCTACATGGAACAGCCACAAGGTTTTGAGGCTAAGGGCAAGGAAACTATGGTATGCAGGCTTAAGAAGGCCTTATATGGTTTGAAGCAGGCACCCAGGGCCTAGTATAGTCGTATTGACGGCTATTTTGCCAAGGAGCAATTCATAAAGAGTCAATCGGATTGCAACTTATTCGTGAAGGAGGAAGATGGGAACATTGTTTTGATAGTTCTCTATGTGGATGACTTGGTCATCACGGGTAACAATGGGCAGCTTATTGAAAAGCTGAAGGCTCATTTATCAAATGAGTTCGAGATGAAGGATTTGGGTTTAATCCACTATTGTCTTGGCTTGCAGGTTTGGAAAAAGGAAAACTGTGTGTTTATTTCCCAAGCTAACTATGCATGTGAAGTCTTGAACAGGTTCAATATGCAGGATTGCAAACCCGTTTCCACGCCCATTGATACCAGCAGTAAGCCATCTAGAGATGATGGCACTCCTTTTGTGGACGAGACTCTTTATAGGCAGCTTGTGGGTAGCCTAATTTATCTCACCACTACAAGACCAGACATTTCCTATGCGGTTGGTGTAGCAAGCCAGTTCATGAGTTCTCCAACTGAAGCACATTGGAAAGCAGCCGAGGGTTTTGAGGTATGTCAAAGGAACAACCTGCTATGGGATTGAGTACACAGATGACGGAAAGCTTCAGCTTGGAGGCTTTACCGATTCGGATTGGGCAGGTGATAGGGATGATCGAAAGTCGACCACAGATTACACTTTCAACCTTGGTTCAGGGGCCATTTCTTGGTGCAGCAAGAAACAGCCCACAGTTACCTTATCATCGACAAAGGCTGAGTACAGGGCAGCGGCAAAAGCTACCTGCGAGGCAATATGGCTCAGGAGACTTCTTGGGGAGGTGCAGATTCCACAGGATGGTCCTACTATTCTTCAGTGTGACAACCAGAGTTGCATCCAACTTGCCAAATATCCTGTGTACCATGCTCGTACGAAGCATATTGAGGTGGATCAGCACTTCTTACGAGAGAAGATACAAAGCGGAGAAATTCAACTCGAGTACTGTGATACCAACGATCAAGCAGCAGATATCTTTACTAAGGCACTTAGTAGAGAAAAATTTGAAAAGTTTCGTAGCATGCTAGGTGTTGGTATGAACAAAATAGCCATTGAGGGGGGTTGTTGAGATAAATGCCTATTTTGCCCCTTAAGGCTTGTATACTTGTAACTTGGAAGTTGTGCATAAGACATGGGGGTAAAACATTTATGTACATAGTACACCCCACTTGTGCTAATTAGGCAAGTAATAACAAGTAGGTTGAGGACCCATGCGGGTTCTAGAGCTAGAATTAGCAAGACACCACCTCTATACATTACATGCTAAATGTAGCCCAAAGTTTGGAGGGGTTTCCACGCCCTACTACTCTTTGAATAATCATTCAAGTTGTGTGAGCTTTGAAGTCCTCTCTCTCTTGCTTTTGTGTTCTACTCCATAGCTGCTTTTTTCAAGCTTTCATAGTGTGCTTACTATGCTATTATGATACTCCATAGCTAGGCCTTGGAATTTGTCAACAAGGGGATGACCTGGCCGACATGATGGTGGACCCTGATGCGGAGACAAAGGAGGAACCAGCCATTCCTACACGTAGGCCTAGAGGGAGACCTAGAGGTTCTGGGAGGGAGGGGCAGAGTTCACTTTTTGTAGACAGGAGTAGAGCATCACAGGCAGGCATCATCACAGTGGGTAGGGCCATCCCAGGGCGAAGGATCACAACCACTTGACACAGACACGCAAGTGTAGACAGAGGGTGGGGGCAAAGAGAGGGGGCCAGAGGAGGGGAGAGAGGCAGAGGTAGAGGCAGGGGGAGGATCCAGAGCCCAAGCACTCGTAGTGCAACTATGAAGGCACCTAAAGCTCAAATCCTAAAGATAAATACGTAGGTGTCTAGCTAGAAGACAACAAATAGAGTTTTGAACACAACTCTATCACTACTAGTATGACGACAATAAGACATATAATATAAAATGTTGCCAAAATGTACTTAACAAAATAGAACATATTTGGAGAAATATGAGGCATAAGAATTATGTTAAAAATATCATATTCAGGCTACATGTCGTCAAAATGCCAACTACTAAAATTGACCAGTCCGGATTGTAGAAAGATCCAAAATTACAACTATCGCCACTAGATGCACATATTGAAACGAACAAGTATTTGGATTCTGGAATACATTATACTAAGACCTTTGTGCAAGAAGCCACCAAAAATAGGAAGATCAAGAACAAATAGCTCAATAATTCTTCTTGTCTGCCAATGTAATAAAATGGGGAAAGCCTAATTTTTGCATGCATTTAACTCCATATGTGAAAAGGTAATAACTTGCTAAATGAAATTGGCACATAATACCCATGGGAATATCTGTCCTTCGTTTAAATTATAGTTGCCCGTTCCAGAACAGAATGCGTTCCAGAATGTCATATCGGCACACATTCCCTTCCAAAACAAGCCTTGAACAGAAAAATACGTTATTTTCTCCTAAATTTTTATTGATTTATTTTATCAGATTTTCAGGGTCATGCAGCTGGGGCGCATTTTTAGGGTTTCAAAACACTGTTAATTCTTTTAGGTGATTGTTTTTGCTGATTATTTCTAGCTACAATCCCAGCTAATAATCTTTAGCTAAAATCCCAGCCAAAAATCTGCTTCAAAATTGAAATGTACATCAACATAGCTATGGATAAATTTAGAGGGTTTGAAACATGCAGTTGGGGAGTCATTTTTAGGGTTAAGAACACCACTGATCATTTGTAAGTGATCTTTTTTAGCTACAACCCCTGCTATGATTTCAAAATTCACCTTTAGCTGTTACTTTCTAGCTCAAGAAGCATTTATAGGGCTATTGGGAGGCATTCCAGAAAAAAAAAACCAAAAAACCAAAAAACTGCTTGCAAGATTTAGTAACTAGTTATGACAAAAAATTTAGACTCGTACTACAGTGCGTTCCGCGTCCCAACCCATTTTGGTCGAAACAGATTTCTGAAGTTCCAATACCCATGCAAAAATATGCAAATAATCCAAAAGAACGTGATGCCAAGAACAAACACCAATGATTTCAACAAGGTAAATCTCTTCTTCTTTGAATAAAAAGTTGATTTTTGTTTTTGAGCCAATAAAAATCAAAGTCAAAAGAATTTTTTTCAATTTCTAAAGCTTCATGTCAGATTTCTTTTAGTTTATTGCTGAAAACATCACGAACTAGCTTTCCGATATGAAACTTCGAATCATCATAATCGATTTTGGTGAAGTGAAGTGCAATGATGAGATCAGCTTATGTTCAAAGGTTTTTATTTGTTCTTTGAGGGAACTTGAAAAGCTTTGATTATTTCCATGATGATACCAATAGAATCAATCAAATCCAGCTAAAAGCTATAGGGAACATCAATATCCTTGAGTAATATCATCCAAAGTTCAGCATTGCAGGAAGAATCACTTTGAAACAATTTAATTAACCACTTCAAAAGGTCAAATAAAGTAGTACCACAAGCTCCAGCAAAAACTAAGAAAAATTTATGGAATTTTTCCACAGCACATACAAAAAATGTAAAACATTCAACAACGATTCCAAATGGAATCTTACTAGCAAAGACATTTGTTTAAGCATTTGTCCACCAAAAAAATCATAAACAAGACCTTTCTCATTACCTAAAAGCAACATACAAACATTAAAAAATGAAAGAGACTTTTTTTCAAATTCAAAGCCACGTAGTTTAAAAATTTAGCTTTCCAAGTTTACAACAACCCGAAGACACCAAAAGATTCTTCAAATACCGTGAATAAACTTAGTAACACTTCAATACAAATTCACTACCATAATCTTCCAGCTTGCAGTTGTGATGTCATGCGATACCCAAGGACAGAATTATATTAAGACTGAGGCGATCACAAGGAAAAACATGTGAACAAACCTGAGCAATTTCTTCTGAGGTGCTGATCATCTTGGCTCTGCTCTTTAAATGTTTTACTACAGCATCAACTGCTAAATTTATACCTCGACGTAAGTCCATAGCATTCATCCCTGCAGCCACTGACTTACAACCTTCTGAAAATATGGCTCTGGTTAGAACAGTGGCACATGTGGTCCCTGTTTCAAGCACAAGTCATTTGCTGTAAATTTCACAAAGAGCAAGCAACATGACAACTGCTCATGAACAGCCTTTTTCATCAGCTTAAACATAAAAGAGAGGACAATAGTATCACTGCATCAATACCCTACAAGAGTTTATCAGGAAATACTGATATGAGCCCAAAATACTATTTGCCTCTAGCATTGTACCAACAAGAATATGCAACGTATGGACATTAAGTAGATTCTAATCAAAGTTTCTGAATATGGAATTCACATATCAAGATAAATGAACTGCATATGCAAATATCATACATGTACAACAACTAGCACAACAATAACAGCCAAACTTAACAGACCTATGCCTCAAAATAACTTCAGGAAATTCAAAGCACGTGATCCCAAATGATCAGCTCCATTTATAATATACCAGACAATATACCACAGCACATACCAACAGTTACAAGCAGCAATCCCAGAACTGCCGTAGTTCGCAATCAGGGATAAAACCAATCAGCAAGGTACCCAAACTAACGGCTTACTGACTAATCAGCAAGCAGATACAGAGAGAAAACTGCAGCAGTTTAGCTCATAACAAATTTTAAGATCAACACCTATCAAAAGTAGTTGGGAGCATTATACAATCATATACTGAGGAGTCAGCATAACCAATTGGTACGGACATAAGCTTTCAAGAAAAACACTTCTCAGTTTAAGAAGACAATAGTAAAGTTTAAAAAATATGCAGAACCTAAAAGAGGACAAAATACTCAGCAATGGAATATCGTCTGACTTACCCCTCTAAGGTGTCAGCTTCTGCACATAGTTAAAATTAATTGCATAAGGGAAACAAACTTATGTGACATAAGCAAACCAATGTATCAATTGAACATTGAAACCATGTCTTAGCCATGGTGTGAGCTAGCAGAGCTAGTTAAAGTGTTTACTACATTGCCATCAGATTTTATATGATTTCTCCAGCATGCTTGAACAAGACATTTGGAAATATTAGCTAGGCCAAAGTATCTTGTGGACAGGAAAAACACAAGAGGCTGAAAGTAAATATCCCAGGGACTTCCAACACAGGACCCCATTTCTACACCTCTAACAAATATCATGGAGGGTTAGTTTGCTAATCTTTCTACAACGAGAGTTGTCAAATCCTAGAAAATAAATCTCTCACAGTTCTATCCACATCAAAAAGAGACCCTTGCATGTCAGATATCACATGATCAATGAGCATCTAAATAACATTTCACCTACCATCTCCAGCGACATCGTTAGTTGCATTTGCAACTTGCTTCACAAGGCTTGCACCAACATTTTTCAGCTTATCTTTGAACTCGATACTTTTTGCAACAGTTACTCCATCCTTCGTAACTTTTGGAGATCCAAAGCTTTGCTCTATGATTACGTTACGCCCCTGCACCATCAAGAAAGACTCAATCATAAGAGCTCAGTTCTAATCTGCCACACTGAAAGTGTATTCTCAAAAAAGTAAGACAGACAAGGTTCTGAGGTGTAACTAAGTTGGTAATGTATAGCTATCTCATTGGGAACATACTCTGCCAATAAGAACTTCAGAAAAGAAATCTCTTTACTAAATCGCATGATGCAAGATATAGAGCCTCCATTCTTTACTAGAGAAATAAACAAATACCTGGGCTATACAAAACAAAAATACCATTTCACAGACATCTAATACACCTATGAAACACTTTCCCCAACATGGAAGGGTATACTGTTGCTATACATGTTCCAATCAGTGTCATAACATGTTAGGCTCGGGCATTGAAATAGTCGAATCTTACCTCAAGCATCTGAGGCTTTTGTTATCCACAAAGGAGAGGCAGGTGATGTCTAACTTTGCACCTTTCAAATATATACTATGCCAAGTAGGAATTGATTTGGACAGAAAACCGTATGATGAAATGCTTATGGAGCATGAAAAATTGGAGTGAGAAGTTCAGATTTCGTCAATAGCAATAAAATAAACATTCCTTAACATTATCAGCCACAATAAATAGTGCTGATGTAAAAAAATGCACAATTTCCTCTTTATGCGGATGATGTGGCTCTAGTTTCTCCAACTAGAGAAGGCTTACAGAGACAGTTAGACAATTTTCATGCTTTTTATACTAGATGGGGTCTGAGGGTTAACATTACAAAGACCAAAGTTATGGTCTTCAATACATCCAGGGCATTCATGCAACGACAGTATATCTTTGACGGACAGCCACTGGAGGTTGTATCATCCTACACTTACTTAGGTGTCCTATTCACCGGTCCTGTATTTGCTATGAGACATGCTTCTACAGCTAGACTTGGGAAGGGAAATGCTTCCCTTGTACAGCTAGAGAAGTTCTGTTTTTGGAGATTTATTCGGGACGCCCCTAGTAAGTGCCAACTTTTTGACACTCTTGTTACCCCTACCAAACTATATGCAGCAGAGGCATGGTGTACAGGTCTCTCTTCATCAGATTGGGCCAATATCTCACGGTTGCAGATCCTGATTCCTTATGCTATCACATATGATACGGGCTAAGCCTTCCGTTCCACATTAGATCATTCTGGCTGAGTTTGCAGTCCCACCTATTCATCTTGCTGCCATCTTTGGTACCCATGACTAGATCGGACGGTTAATATTTGAGCCGAACGTGACAGGGCCACCTAGGGGTCAAACCCGACTACTATCGGACTCACTTCCTGGAGTTGGACACAGTAGGGCCAGTTCTACTACATGATTTGGATTCCGGATTATCACATGGTCTGAGGTTCATACTAGGTCAGTTCAGAGTCTACATCACATGAAAGATGACAAATGTTTCCAAATCAGCCAAGTAAGAAAATAGATCACATAGCCCTTAAAGTACACAAATCTCCTTCCTTATCCTACCAGAGGATCTTTTCTTTTGTTCTTAATACATTCCTCTTGCTTCTTGAAAACTTCCTTTCGCGGTTTCACCATCCCATATGAACATTATCTGCTCTCTTTCACATCCTTTCTAAACTGACTTACATACTGAGATATTAGCAAGACAACTTTCAAAGGTCCTGTTTTCAAGAAGCAATGGCCCACGAGCTAACATACTAGACTGAAAATGAACACAGTAGGTAGTACCTTAGGTCCCATGGTGACTTTGACAGCATCAGCAAGCTGTTCAACACCCTGAAGCATGAGAGCTCGAGCTTCGACACCATACTTGATTTCTTTTGCTGCATATCTTCTCACCCACTGCAATTTGTGCAAGTCCTGCACATTTACAAGCTGCAAACAAGTAACTAGCAAAGGCGCAATCCTCCACAGCTCGTCAAGCCTTATAGCAGGCAATTACATCACCATCAATAACTGGTTTTCCAGAAATTCGGCAGATGAGCGTTCTTAAAATAGGACAAGTATATCCGCTTATCCTTGAAGCTTGGTCTTTAAGGCAGAAGAGGCAAGGCATGAAGATTTTTACAAAAGAACTACTTCTGTCTAACTAGATAACTAAATCCCCCCCTCAACTTACATACAAATTTATTGATGCGAACATTAACTTGCAATGCCAGAAATCAAATTGCATTGAATGTGCAACATACGAAGAACGTAGATTTGTCAAAGCAATCAGAAAGGGCATCAGATAGTGACGTGAATAATTAAGCAATGCTGCAGATGAAGAATGTGAGACACAAACTCTTTCATGGCCAAAATGTCTGGATACCTGTAAAATGATTTATTTAAGAGAAGATGCTTACCAGGCCTTGTGCCCGCCCCTTGCTGAAAAAGTCAAGAAAAAACAAAGCTTAGTAAGAATGTGAAAAGCTTTCTTCAATACCAAAAACTTTAATTTTCAGACTAAAGCTATCAATCTGCGGAAAGAAATTTTTTTCCCAAGCCAGCCCTTAAATCTTTCCTATGTTGATAAATTTGCATACGAATTGTCACTGAAACCAGCTATCAATCTGCGGAAAGGACAACATTTCCCAAGACAGCTCTTAACTCTTCCCTAAGTTCAATAAACACATTTCCAAACAAATCGACAATGGAACAGATAGGTAAAATCAAATCTACGATGTCTTTCATTAGACTTCCTAGTTTCAGAATTATAAATCAACCCAAAATGTAGTTTTTCTGTCGCTTGCAAGATGTATGAATAGTATTATATTATCAGTTCCAGATGCTGATATAGACGTTATAGGCAAACCTGCGTGGAAAATGTAGCGCTAAAAAATGCAAAAAAATGCGTAAATTAGCTGCATAGATCACTGCATGTAATCAGCGATGTTACTTGTTTTCCAGGTCTGTAACCAGCTATTTGCAGGCAAAAACAAAATCCATAGTGAAACACGGATCTAAAAAACAAACCTCCCGAATTGTACATCATCAAAGCTTAGCGGGAAATAAGACAGCCTTAAAAAATAACGTAAGTAAAGCTCTTAAATGCCATTCTTATAGAGGCCAACAACAGGCCTTCCGAAAAAAGTAAACCCTAGGAGTTTTTTGTGACCACGAACGTTCACGAATCGAGTTTTGTTTCTTATTAAACCCAGAAGGTGAACTATTCTATGCAGGGTGATCATGCTGACACGTATGCTGGCAAATAAATTTCAAGGAGCTCAAAATCGTTGACATTGATACTTTTTGGTAATCCACATAAAGCATCTGAAGAATTGCAATGGTAAAAAGAACATTTGCAACTGCAGGGCATAAAGCATATCAATCAGCATAACTTCTCGGAGCAACGTGCACAACTGATCAAAGAATGTGTATACAAGAAAAAGAAAATTCACAGTATCATCAGAAACTCGAACAAATCCCAATCTCACTCGTTCCAGCCCCAGATACATCGATCAGAACGGAAAAGTAAGCATGACTGCATCAGAAAAGCATACCTTGCGCCAGAGACCAAAGCAGCAGCAACAGCACGATACATGTTGCACACACACACACACAGTATCACGATACGAGAAAGCAAAGATCTGAAATATAACTGAGGAAGATGAATGCTGCAAGGAAAAATGCAGCCGAAATGCTGTTCGAGGCCTCCGATATGGTTTTGAGTCCTAGAACGATCTAGAAGCTAGGGTTTAAGGGCTTGTGAAAACAAACGAACGAACAAACGAACAAAAGACGGTTTCACATTGGATGCTCCTATTTATTTTTGGGCAATACTTTTGCTCCATATGCTCATTAGAAAGTGAGAGAGAGTAAAATGTTAAAATTCAAGGGGAGCATTATAAATTGGGGGCTTTCCCTTTCCCGTTTGGTCCTTATGGTTTTCAAAGGTGTGCACTATTTTTGGTCCTCCCTTGTTGGGCAGGGATAGTGTGGCAGGTTTAACACATAACCAGGTGTTGGCCTAATGTTGATTTGGGGACAAAAGTCATTTTCCATATTTGCAAAACATTTTTCAAATGTGTGCACCTACCATGCTTCAAGTGATTATGTTGTGGCCTCCCCTCCCATCACGTGGCCTCCATGTGGACTTCATGGTGTAGCAAAGCTGGCAGGCAGTGGAGGGTGAGAATTCACAAATCGGTTTCAACTTAACTCAAGCTCCTAGTACAAGTAGTTCTTGCAAGCTCTAGAAAAGTCTGTCTACATTGAAAAGATAACGTGATCAAATCTTCCAAACCCTGAATCAAGATCAAATTTTTAACGCCAACTTTTAAACATCTAAAGCTTTAAAGGAGACTTTTTGCACACTACAATTTTTGTTGTGAAAAACAAGCCATAAAAAAAAGACAAAATTTGCAAGAAGGGCTCCCTCTAGTCACGATGGAACCAAGGGAGATTTGCCACTTGTTTTTCAAATTCTTAATGGACTTTTGCTTCGTGCATTCACCTGACCATGTTCAGTTTTTGTGTTGAGTATGCTTTGAGCTCCCGCACTTTCATTCATTGTGACGAATCTATTCAAGGAGATTTCATAAAGGACGTATGTCTGCCTCCATGCCTGGCATGAGCATTCTATTCTTCCAAGCTAGAATTTAAGCACATTGCTTGCAACTCCTTACCAGAGTGCACATGTAGCTCTCATCTTTTGTCTGTGCTAAGCCTTGTATGCTTTGAGCTCCTACATTTCATTCATTGTGACGTGTTGTGTACGTCCACATCCTGTACATATGGTTCAGCATAATCCTAGACTAGTATACGGTACTCCAGTGTACGAGACTATTAGTTATGTCATGTCATTCTGGCCTAGTCCAGAATGATGTGGCGTAACTAATAATCTCGTACATTGGACTACCAGATATCCAAGTCTAGGATTATGTCGAATCCTATACACAAGACGTGGACGTAACATGTTTACTTTGCTTTGAGCATTGAGTTCTCAATGAGGTCCAAAGAGCTTCAGCCTTTACAAGCATTTGGTAGTTGTAGCTACATATGCAGTTCCCCATGTTGAACCACGCAATGCCCATCCACGCAACCAGTGTGAAGAAGCTGGTGACAAAGCTTTCCAAGGTAAGGTGCCCCTTTTGGAACAGTATATAGGCTCAGCTCCTCTAGCTCAACAAGATGCAACTATCACTGTGAATTATAACTCCTATACAACCTTGGCATTTGCAAGTTGCAATGCATGTCAAAGGCTTTTGCATGTTAGGGAATGGCAAAAATTCTGATAATTTGTCACTTGAAGTCTAAATTGAAAATATGCCCGCCAAACATGAAAGAGAGTAAATTGTGGTTACATGTCATTTAAATGTCGAAATGAAAAATCACCAGTCACTAGTAAAAGGTAAAAAATATTGAAAGGTTATCATTTGAATGATATCTTACAAATTGGAAAGATTAGAAGTATAAAGTCAATTTAATTATTATAAAATCTAATGTGATTTTCAAGCAGCCTTAAATTATAATGATAATGACTTAAAATGTGAATATGTCACATATGGTGGAGAACAGGGTCCAGGGTCTGGGTGGCAGCATTTCAAAGGCCAAAGTGACTTGTTATTAAGTGGATTGTCAAGTGGGCGCTGTGGTTAGAGACTGGTCATTAGGTCTTAAATTCCATAACCATTGCCAATGGTCAATTGATTAACAATTCGTTATAGACTACAATTACTAGTAGAAAACCCATGGACCACCGACCCACCAATGACCACCCTTGAGCCTCAAATTTTAATCATCTCACTGGCTACCACTGAGCACCCAAAAATTCCAATGCCCATCTCGATTCCAACTTTGAAGTGAAGAGCAACAACGAGTCTCTCTCTCTCTCTCTCTCTCTCTCTCTCTCTCTCTCTCTCTCTCTCTCTCTCTCTCTCTCTCTCTCTCTCTCTCTCTCTCTCTCTCTCTCTCTCTCTCTCTCTCTCTCTCTCTCTCTCTCTCTCTCTCTCTCTCTCTCTCTCTCTCTCTCTCTCTCTCTCTCTCTCTCTCTCTCTCTCTCATGAATGGTACTCAATTACATCACATAGCATTCATTATCTATGTTTTGCTGGGTGATATTCAAGTCATTTAAACCATGGGGTCTTGCACTCAAAAATGATAAAAAATAAATAAACTTCACTTTGAGTTGGACGGTCAAGATATACCCTAAAGTATCCTCTGGACGAAATCGGTTACCTCCTCCACAAGGCATGTGTTGGATAGGGTTGCCTAATACAATCTCTTACGTGAAGGGTGAGGAGAGAAACTATATAAAGGTGGTTTATGTCCACATTCCCATACTCCTCCTCCTTCCTCTTCTGCATATTCTCTTAGTGCTTCTAAAGAAACTTGATCAAGTGTCTTAAATTGCTTTTATGAAACATGTTTGAAAAAAGACCGAAAAAAGGGTGATTTTGCACATTTTCCAAAATTTTGAACTTAAAAAAAGACATGGTTTGCAAGTCACTTTTCATAATAATATTTAAAGTAAAATAACAAAAAATTGAAATATATTAAAATTTGCTCTATTTTCAAAACAAATGCATTTCGACACAATAAACTATATACAATAATGTCTTGATTTCATGCATTTTACAAAATTAAATGGTAGTCTTTCGCAAAATGTCCATATATTTATGCTTCTTGCACTAATACCAAGACATACAAAAAAATTTACATGGGACTTTCACTCTCATTGCCATCTGTAACCCCCGTGAACCACGAAGCAGATCTTGAAGATATTGTAGAAATGGCTTTGTTGAAAACAGTGGGTCTCCACCCATTTAGCTTGTTAAGTAGTCTAAAGAATGGGCATAAAAAAATACACCAACAATGGATTGCATGTAATATTTCCAAATATCTTTCTAAACGGTCACAGCCTAAACAAGTGTAACATTTCAGTGTTATGAAATCTCCGTGTTATCTTCAATTGCATAGAAATATAATTTTTCTATTTTTCTTTGCTGCAAAAAGTTGTAGACGTGTGCTAAATATTTAGATTACTAGAGCGAAATAGAGAACAATAAATACAAAACTCTACAAATAGAAGTTTGAAATATATTTGGATCTGGATAGCAACGTTACTGTCATATCCTATTTATTTGCCAAGAGGACATGACGAGATACAGTCTCTTCTACAGCCAATTTGCTTGCCTTCTTAGCTAGGGTTTCTTGGAACATTATGCTTTACCATTGATAGATTTGATCATTAGTAAATATAAACACTCCCTCTAGTTATAATCTGAACTTTTTAAAAAAACAATATAAATTGACACATTAATCAAAGGTAGCTTCAATAGCTCAACCATTCCAAGTGCTAAAGCCATTAGAATGTAAACATGATACTAAATTGGCTAATATCTCGATAAAATGAATAGACTACCTAAAATTTCCTATAGAAACCATGGGAGAAGATGCTCCAACTCGATGCAATGTATCAAGTTGGTGCTTCAACTCGATACAATGTATTGGTTGAAGCACCAACTGTAGTGCATCGAGTTGGTGTGTCCAACTCGATCCAGTGCATCGGATTTGACACACCAACTTGATGCAGTGCACCGGATTTTATATTTAAAAAAAATAAAACCAACTCGATGCAGTATCCAACTCGATGCGGCGCATCGGATTTTATAAAAAATTGTTTTATTTTTATAAAATCTGATACTACATTGAGTTAGTGTGTCCAACTCGATCCAATGCATCAGATTTCACACACCAACTTGATGCAGTGCATCAGATTCTATAAATAAGTAAAATTTAAATCTGATGCGTCGTATCGAGTTGAACACACCAACTCGATACAGCGCATTGGATTCAATTAAGAAAAATTAATAATTTTTTTCCTATAAAATCCGAAAGAAAGATATTGACACAGTGTATAAAATTTCCACACAGTGTATCAAATTTTCTGTTATTCTTTTAGAGTGACCTTAAATTAGAAATGTGAAACGATATTTTGATACGATGTATCAAAAATTCGGTTACACCTGTCATTATATGAGAAGTATTTTTTTATATTTTGATTCTATTTAATACAAATTTTGATACACCGCCATATCAAAATTATGGTAAAAGCAGCCGCTTTTAGAGTGAATTCGATAACCGTAAAAAAGAATTAAACGAATTCAATAAGGTCTGATTTTCTCATTAGTTGTAATGTTATTCTCAATACTTTGTATGAAAATCTGTTAATCAAAGTTATTTTCTTTCCATTGTAGTAACTATTTATTAGAATATTTAGTTTTGCTACGAAATTTACAAATTGTTCGATGTATTCGAATTTTTTCATATTTTTTTACAATCTTTTTGCTCTATTTGTAAATGATATCTAGCTCTTTTTTTTTAATAAAATTGTCATATTTTTGTGGTTAAAAGTCTTAATAAAATATAAAAAACTTATTCTTGGATGATTTTTCCATCTTTTTAGGTTTTCAAAAGATAGAAGATACAAATGACAAAGTCAAAGCCTAAGTTGATTCTCAAATACTTTAAAATGTCGAGAAAGGATGAGACTACTCATCCTAATGTACCAGCTGCAAAAACTACAGATGTTCCTCCCAATATAAACAGACCATCTAAATCCAAATGCATTTCTTACCAATGGGCACTTAGATATTCCCAAAGGAGTGACCTTAAATTATTCGTTTGCACGAAACTAGATACCGAGCTTGTCATAAAAGATGTCAAATGCTGCAGAATTGTAAAATGGATTGACTATGAAGGAGAGGATAACCTTGACATTGTCATCATAACTGTAAAGATCGCCTTATAAAGATCGGACTAGATCATGTTGCAAAACAACCAAAAGAACACATGTGGAGCAAAACCATCCAACCAACAAGAAATGGCTAGTCAATACCCTAATCACTTCACCCTCATTCCATGGTGAATGAATGCAAGAGAGGAGGGGCTTTGGCTACAAGGATCAGAAAATCCAATAGGTAGATGGGCAATTTTCTACTAGTATATATTATCTCCCATGAGGAGAGAATATTCCTCTTAGGATTCCCATGTAACCTAGAATAGCAATTGACCTCTTATTCTTGCATTGTAGCAGTCAAACACCATGCAAGTGCTCCTATGTCCAATTATACGTCTGGGCCCTCATATGATTATTAATTACTTTACTAGCCAAGCCCGGAATGACGATATAAGAGAAGCTCCTTAGATCCTGCTTACAAATCCTAACACAAAGGATAACACACTGTGGAGATACCACCCAACCAAGTAGAAGCATCCAATCAATCTCTATAAGCCTCACCCCCAAGCCAAGGAATAAGAAGCATGAATGTAAAGTGAGAGTCTGGCAATGAATCAAGAACCATGATGTGTAGTAGGGCAAGTTTGGACCCATTATATAGAGCCTAATGCATCCTGGGCACTAAGCCATGCATAGCCCTATGTTCCCTATACATAGATTCACTTGGAATAGAGTTGCTATTGATAACTCTACACATGCATACACTGTCTCATACCTTGTCTAAACTCCATTTAGTGTGTTATGGGTCTCACAAGGATATTAGTTACTTTCAGGTCACATCCAGTATGACGTGGCATAACTACCAGCTTGTTTCACTAGAGTACCGTGTATCCAAGACTAGGAATATATTGTATCCTTTTTACTGGTCATGGACATAACATTCTTCCCTCCTTAAACTATTTTTATCCTTGTAAACTAAAATTTGAGAAATTCTTCTTTATGCTATCAACTCTCTCCCACAAATCCTCCTCCTCAGTATGACCCTTCCACCGAATTAAGTAATCAGAGATAGAACAATTTCTCAATTGTTTATCTCTGGTTCTGAGCACTTTCTCAGGTTCCAAAGGTACACTAAGCGACAAATCTTTCAAATGGGATAAATCCTCATCCGATCCAACTATATCACCATCATGTAAACTTACTTTCAAATGACTTACATGAAACACTGGGTGTGTAGTCGATTTTCCTTGAAGATTGAGTTCATACGCCAAAGAACCCAGTCTACGTACAATCCTGAAAGGTCCACAATAATGGGTAGACAGCTTACAATGCTTTCCTGTACGTAACGTCTTAGAATCTTTTGGAATCCTAAGATATACCCAATCATCAACTTTAAAATCTCTTGGATATCTTTTGAGATCAGTATAGTGTTTAGCTCTATCTTGAGCACTTCAAATACTATCGTTAGCCACTTGCAACATTTCTTGCATATCATGCAAAAAATCAGCAACCTTCTAGATCTTAATAGACTTTGTCTCAACATTTACTGGAGATCTAGGTTGAAAATCGTACATAAGCATTAAAGGACTGTAACCTGTAGCAGAATGTTTTCTACTATTATATGCAAACTCAACCAGTGGGAGGTAATCTTCCCAATGAGATTGCATGTGAGAAACATACGTCCTCAAAATATCTTCCATTGTTTGATTAGTGTTTTATGTCTGGCCATCTGATTCATGATGATCATAAGAACTTAAACTCAAAGAAGTTTCAAGTTTATGGAATACTGCTGACCAAAAGTGACCTGTGAACTTAGGATCTCTATCACTAACAATGACACTTGGCAGACCATACAACCGAAACAATCTTTCAACAAAGATCTGGGCTAAATCAGAAGCCTTTATAGTTGACTTGACTGGTATGAATGCAGCTAACTTAGTTAACCGATCCACCACAACCCAAAGAGAATCATTTTGTCATTGGGTCTTTGGAAGTCCAATGGTTTCCCATTTCTTATTTGGGATATCTAACAGATGCAACAAACCACCAGCCTTATGGTGTTCAGCCTTTGCTAGTTCACATGGCTTGCATTTAACAACATATGACTCGACATATGGCTTGAGCTTTGGCCAATAAAATTCTCTCTGAACCAAGTCCGGAGTCCTGTGTATATCGGGATGTCCTGCACAGGGTATGTCATGACATTCAAACAAAATCTTCCGTTTGAGCTCATCATCACCAGGCACGCAAACTTTCTCATTCCGAAATAGTAATCCATCTCAACTGGTGAACTGTTCCACAATCTTCTTATCTTTCTTAGTTAGTTGAGTCCCCTGTGTTTTTGACTCAACATTGTCCACATTTCTTCCGGTCTGAACAATGTTTTAAATGTGAATCTGATTCATATTTTCCTCTCAGCGAAAGATATAGATCCGTAGAAATCTGGGTGAATGACAACTCGTTCAGTTCACCGATTCGACTAAGAGCATCTGCAACTTGATTAGAGCTGCCTCTTATGTAACGGATTTCATGATCGAATTCTTGCATCAATTCAGCCCATCGAGCTTTTCTCCCCCAAAGATCATATTGATTACAAAAATACTTAAGAGGCTGGTGATCCGTATACACTACAAACTTACTACCATACAAGTAGTGTCTCTAGGTTTTAAGTGCATGGATTACAGCAAACAATTCCTTTTCTTGCGTAGTATAACGCAATTGAGGACTAGTGAATTTTTTGCTCTCAAAAGCTAGTGGCCTATCCATTTGTAATAGAACCGCTCCAACTGCAACATCACTTGCGTCCGTTCTCACGACGTAAGGTAAATCTGGATTTGCAATTTGTAATATGGGAGCTGAAACAATCATTGTTTTAAGTTTCTCAAAACATTGATTCAATTTCTCGTTTCAAACAACAGGCGGACTAGGTTGATTTTTCTTTTTCTTTTAATTAACAATTCCTTTTGTCAGGTTATTAAGCGGTGCTGCTAACTTAGCATAATCCGCAATAAATCTCTTGAAAGAAAGTGTAAAACCTAAAAAGGACTTTACTTGCCTCACAGTTCCGGGAATTGGCTACTCAATCACAATCTTGATTTTATCCTCGTCAATCTTGATCCCATTTACGGTGATCTTATGACCGATATAAAGCAACTCTTGCTTAAAGAATTCACACTTGGACTCTTTAGCGTAGAGTAACTCCCAACAGAGTTTCATCAAGACGATTTTTAAGTATTCTACGTGTTCCACCAAGGATTTACTGTAAATGAAAATGTCTTCTAAGAATACAACCACAAACTTTCCCAAATATGGACGAAATAAATCGTTCATCATTTGCTGGAACATTGCTGAAGCATTCGTTAATCCAAATGGAAACACTAGAAATTCATAATGACTAAATCTAGAACAAAATCCTGTCTTTTGAACATCTTCTGACTTAATTCTTATTTGATGTACCCTATCCTTAGATCTATCTTGGTGAAATATCGTGCTCCACCCAAGCGATCTACAAGGTCATCCATCCTGGATAATGGATATTTATTCTTTATAGTCACTTTCTTAAGCCCCTTGTAATCCAGACACATCCAGAAACCTCCATCTTTCTTCGTTTTAAGAAGAACAAGAGCGCCCCATGGTGATTTACTAGGTTGTATAAGTCCCATCCTCAGATAGTTTTCTATTTGATTTGAAATCTCTGTCTCCTCTTTATAAGAGAACCTATAAGGTTGTCTAGAGACAGGTTGACTTCTTGGAATTAACTCAATTTTGTGGTCTACTGACCTAGACGGTAGTAAACCATGAGGTAATTCAAATGGAAAAACATCCCTAAATTCATTTATGATTTGTTCTTTCACTGCTTGTTCATGATCTAAATTAATTGGGTTAAGAATTGTTGAGAATTCACAACCATTTAGATTCATTTCAGGAACATCCACAACTGGAATAATATAAATTGAATAAACTTCTTACTCTGAATAATCCAATGCTTCCATTTCATTAATTGTAGAAATCTGATCCAATAGACGTACAAAATTACTGTCAAATAATGTAACTACCTTATCACCCTCCTCGAAAGTGAGAACATGCTTCTCAAAATCAATTAATAGAGAAGGTGATTTACTAAATAACCATTCATAACCTAAGATTAAATCAGTACGAGCTAGGTCTCAAACATGAAAATTAACTAATTCCGTGTGTCCTTGCATCAAAACTGGGAGCTTCAGGACTTTTACGTTCCAAGTCTCCAACTTTGCTCCTGAAGCTAGATAAACTTTATATCTATGATTGCTGGCTTTAGTTTCCAAGCTGAGTTTCTGCACAAGACAAGAATTAATAAAATTATGGGTTAAACCACTGTCCAATAAAATACTCACTTCTTGATCTTTTACTATGCCAATTAAACGGAAAAGTTCATTAGGCAAGAAAGAAGTAGTACTAAGAGAACATTCACACTCACAATC
This sequence comes from Diphasiastrum complanatum, assembly GCA_029204225.1. Taxonomy (NCBI): domain Eukaryota; kingdom Viridiplantae; phylum Streptophyta; class Lycopodiopsida; order Lycopodiales; family Lycopodiaceae; genus Diphasiastrum; species Diphasiastrum complanatum. The sequence continues at coordinate 48,298,965 of CM055102.1, forward strand.
AGTCCGGCTAATTTCCAAAGTATTACCATTGCCTCCTGGGATTTTAATCATGTGAGCAGACATTTTCTTCCTTTCTGAACAAAATTTCATCGTATGTCCAGGCTTTTTACAGACAAAACATAAGTTATCTCTCTTAGCCTTTTTCCGGGACATAGATTTCTTTAATCTCTTTCTCTTTGGCTTCCTAGGTTCCGATGCTGCTTGATCTAATTCATCAAAATATTTTGTTTGGTCTGGACTGCGCTTCTTAACCTTCTTGGTTTTCAAAGTGGTTGGAATTTGCACAAACTGCTTCCTGGATGCCACCACTGTGGAATCATATGCTTTCGCAATCCGAAACGCATCCTCGAGGCTTTGAAGCACATTTTGCCTGCATTCGTTCTGATAGTCGGCTGGCAAACCTAGGACAAACTGCCAAAGTGCCAACTTCGCATCGAATGATGGAACCATATTCCATAGGTCCATGAGTTTCTAGATATAAGAGTCTAAACTCTTTGTACCCATCTTGCAGTTCACGAACTTCGGGTAGTAGTCCATGTCATCAGCAATTCTGAAAGCCTTCTTGAAAACTTCCGCAAACGCCTCCCAGGTAGTTGGCTTCACTGGTAAATCTCGCCACCACGATGACACTTTGCCGCGTAAGAACATCACGACACTTCAATTATCTTCTCATCAGGAACACCGTGCAGATTGAAGTAGCTACTCCACTTGGCCAGCCAATCCTCGACGACCTCATGTTTCTTCTCCTTCTTCTCGTCCGCATAAACCTCCACTTGAAAACCGAGATTAGGTGAGACATCAATTTGACTTGATTCAAAAGAAATTCCATTTGTTGATCTCTCATCTGATTACAATTATTCATATCATTGAGTGCCATACTCAACTGCTGACAAATCGTCATATAAGATGGCGCACCTAGATTTGCAGCTTGATTTGAAGTTTCTTCGACCATCTCGATATTGAAGAAACAAAACGTTTCTAATTGCAAAGCTTTGCTAGATTTCAACGCTCTACCTGACAAAGGTGTTTGCGAACATGAAAGTCAAGAGACACAAAGCACGAAAGTTTCGCGAACACCTGATGAGAAGACACAAACACGAAAGATTCGTGAACAAGAATCTTTTGCGGTCCAACACGAGAAAGTCAGACGACGGAAACAAAACCAACAACGCGACACAAAAAATGTCGCAAAACTTTTTTCTGTCCTCATGCTCCAAAGAGTACCAGCAAGATCATACAAGTACCCAGAAGTACATATGTTTGATCTGATGGCATGACGTCAGTAGATACACTCTAGGTCGTGGCTAATCTGCCACTCTTGTAATTTTCCTGATTAGTTATAGATGCTTAATCACTCTAATCTTAAAGCTACATAGAGCGACTATATACTTATTGGATGATACTTCACGAAATACAAAAAAAAAATAGTTTGATGCTAATAAGCAATCAAGATGAAATATAGACAAGAAGTCCACCTGCGTGCGAGACGAGTTCTGTGAGCAGGATCTATAGTGATCCACTAGTCTGTTAGTAAGCGAGACATCCACTCGTGAGAAAACTGTATTTCTCTCACGCCAACGCACTGCGTGGATCTGCAGGCAATGTTTGAATAAATAGAAAAAAATCAATAGATGATCTTATAGCCATTATGCACATGTCAATTTATGATGTATGATCTTGAATGCAAATGCGTCTGCTATTATTCGTGTGTCTGATCTCTCCATTCATTTCAATTCCACACATTGGTTGAATTTGTTGAATGCTACATTAATTTATAAACGTAGATCAGCGGTGTCTGACTACATTCTGGAGGACTGTAGGAGTGATTCAGATGGCAGTGTCCAGTGACCACATCTGAACTCCATCCGAATCGCATTGAGTCGTGGTTGCTTCGCTTTCACGACTGTTTCGCGTCCGCGAAAGAGATTTCCATTCTTCATCAGTGGTATCAGAGCCGACCCATCTTGTCATAATCTGACATAGCCAAGAGGCTATCAGATCCAGGAGGCCAAGCATTCAGACAAACAACCATCAATGAGGGAACAGACTTTAGAAGCAATGGCTTCAATCAGCAGCATACAGAGCAAGATCTGCACCATTCTTTATTCTTCAGGATCTAACTTTCTAGACTGGAAAGTTAAGACATCACTCATACTCAAGGGCGAAGGTTTATTTCCCTGGGTGGATGGCATAGAAGAGATGCCTACAACGTCAGACAAGGAGCTACGCGAGTGGAGGGAGAAGAATGACAAGGCAATAGCCTTGCTATCATCTACCATCGAAGATAGTCTCACACTTGATCTGGCTACACTCTCCAAACCTAAGGAGATGTGGGATGCATTACTCACCAGATTTCAGACAAAATCAAGAAGTCAAATCATGATACTGGAAGATCAGTTGACAAATCTATAGTGGGATGGGAAGGACCTCACTTCTTTCGTAAGAAAGATGAAGGATCTGCTTCTATCACTACACAACTCTGGAGCAGAGAATGCACTGTGAACTGAGAAGCAGCTCACGTACCTGCCAAGAGCCTTACCCAGATCATTCCAAATGACAAGGACCCTGCTCGTGAAAGATCCTACCATGAACCTCAAAAAGGCGATTGTCGAGATTCGAGAGGAAGTCGAGGCCAGAGAACATCTTGAGCACAAATATGGTTTTGACCAGGCCCTCTATGGCAACAAAGAAAAATCCAAAAAACAATTCAAGCCTAAGAGGGAGTCGAATCAAAGGCATGATCGTGATCAGCAAGCAAAGGGGACCAACAAGGGCAACTGGAAGAGCAAAGGGAGGTTCAAACAACAAGGTGGAGAAAAGAAGACTTGTGTGAGATGCAGAAGAGATAGGCACATAGTAGATACATGCTGTCTCAATCCCAAAGTTGAGTGTATCCATTGCCACAAGAAGGGTCATGTAGCCATGGATTGCCGCCAAAACTCGAGGAACAAATCAGCACAAAACATACAGGAGAATGACAACAGTTCATCCTATGGCGAGGAGCCTGAGAGCTCGAAGATGGGCGAAGAAAGAACAAACAGAAACTGTTCGACCGCCTACATCTATAAAGACATGTGTGCAGCATCAACATCTGACACACATGAGATGATCCTAGATTCAGGAGCCATCTCACATTCGTGACATCAAGACGAATAATGTCTAATTTTAGAAGTGCAGATTCTTCAAGATTCATAGTTCTTGGAGATGGATCTAAGCATCAAGTGAACGGTATTGGTTCATTGTGGCTCAACACCAACGGCAGAGATAGACGACTCGAAGACGTTTTGTTCATGTCTACACTACAGCAGGAATTGTTTTATTCAAGAATAGCAGATGCAGGAATGCGTGTGACGTTTTCTGACGAAGCATGCAACGTGGTTGATGTCAGTACCAGTACTTTGATCACTCAAGACAGAAGGAAAGGAGATCTATATCATCTAAAGGTACGCCTACCTGCAGATCAGGTGCATCAGACTCATGATGACCAACTAGACACTCTGTGACACAGAAGACTATGTCACATGAACTCAATGTTACTTTACCAAAAAAGCCATCATGGAGCAATAACAGGGGCCAGCATGTCGAATGCAACCAGTTCGACCACCTGTGATGCATGTTTGAAGGGTAAGATGTCGCGCACTCCATTCATCAAAGACTGCTACAGAACGACCAAGATTCTGGAGTTAGTGCATTCTGACATCTGTGGACCTTTCAATGTGATCTCAGTAGGAGGTTCAAAATATTACATAACTTTCATTGATGATTATAGCAAATTTGCCATAGTGTATTTTATTCAGAATTAATCTGAAGCACTTAATAAATTCACAGAATATGTGAATTGGGCTTAAAGATGTACAGGCAGCAAAGTGAAGCAGATCAAAATGGATTCAGGTGGCAAATACATCTCGAATTGCTTCACTGACTTCTGCAATGATCGTGGCATCATTCACAAAAGGACTGCAGCCTACACGTCGCACCACAATGGTGTTGCAGAACGAAAGAATAGGACCCTGATGGAAGTTGCCAGATGCATGATGTCCTACTCGAAGGCTCCAAGGGTGCTGTGGGCTGAAGTAGTAGCTACAGCCGCATACATCCAGAACAGAACAAGTAAGTCTGGTGTCCCTCACACAACACCACACGAGCTATGGTGGGGTAGAAAGCCCAACCTGTCTTATGTCGGAATCTTTGGCTGTGCAGCTTATGCACATATTCTTGATAAGCTTCGAAAGAAGCTTGATGAGAAAGCCAAGCAGAGATTTTTGGTAGGTTATGACAACAATTTGTCATACTACAGAGTCTACATGCCAAACACGAACATTGTGAAAACAGTGAGGGATGTCAAATTTGATGAGAGCAGGACAATGGCCAATGACGATCCTATCAGCTACGAAGTTCTAGAGAGACAGTACTACGACTTGCTGCTAGTGAAAGAGGGAGTAGAGGACGAACACAAAAACGAAGATTTTCGAGTCGTTTTCCATTCGAGTGACGAATACGAAGAAGACAGATTCGAGAGGTAGCCTGTTGCTGTAGTTCCTGTAAACCAAGATGGTTCCGGACCGAGCAGAGCAGACAAAGACAAAGGCATTGTTGTGCCAGGAGGATCTCCTTGAAGGTCGACAAGACCACGAAGAGTGCCAACAAGATACGTGCCAGGCAGCTCTGTTTCCACATCAGAAGAGTTCTGCAGATTCAGTGGCGAACCACAAACTTTCGAGGAGGCGATTGAATGTCCAGAGAAGGACAGATGGATCCAAGCTATGAACGAAGAGATGGAGTCCATGAGGAAGAACCAGGTATGGACGTTGCAGCCATTACCACATAAGCGCAAGACTGTCAAATGCAAATGGGTTTTCAAGCTCAAATATGGACCAGATGAGAATGTGACAAAATACAAGGCAAGACTGGTAGCGAAGGGATTTTCTCAAAGATATGGTATTGACTACTCTGAAACCTTCTCTCCTGTTGTCAAACATTCATCCCTACATCTGTTACTCGCATATGCATCAGCTTATGACCTCAAGATCCACATTGTGGACGAGAAGACAACCTTTTTGCATGGCGAACTAGACGAAGAGGTCTATATGGATCAACCCCCAGGATATGTCTCGAGTTCACTTCCTGACTACGCATGCATAATGCATAGAAGCATCTACGGTCTGAAACAATCCGCCCGACAATGGTACAAGAAGAAAGATAAAGCCATGAAATCATTAGGATTCAAGCCTCTGCTGGCTGATTCCAATATATATATCAGAGTTACAGATGGGCAGATCATCATCATGGCTGTGTATGTGGACGACACTCTGATACTTTGCAGGAGTGAGCAGCTAATTGCTGAAGTGAAGACAGACATCTCGAAACATTTCGAGACTGTGGATCTGGGAGAAGCCAGGTGTTACCTAGGCTTGCAAATTGAAAGGAACTATGAGGGAGGTAAGCTATACCTTCACCAGTCCATATACACCCAGAAGATCTTAGAGGACTTTGGGATGCTGAACTGCAAAGGAGCGAATACTCCAATGCTCGCAGAGACGGTGCTGACGAATGATGGCTGTCCAAAGACTGAGGAAGAGAGAGAGCAAATGCAACTCACACCTTACAAGAAGTTGATAGGATCATTGATGTACCTTACAGACAACACACGTCCTGATATTGCTTATGCAGTATTCAGGATGAGCCAATTCTGCACAAATCTAGGCTCGACACACTGGAAGATTGCAAAACGCATTTTGCAATATTTGCAATTAACGAGGCATTATGACTTTTGTTATTGTTGTGAAAAATACAAAAATAAGCTTGGTAGAGGCCAAAAATATTGTATATAGATAAACACACATGTGTGGAGCCTGTTCCCACATGTGAAAATAGTGTACTTGTCATGTACCATAATCATATAGGTTGTACATATGATTTAATTCAAGTTCTAGTGGCTAAAAAGGCCAAAAACTAGTTTTCTAGATATATGACACATGGCATCAATCTATTGATTGCATGAGCCAAATATTTTGGCTAGGTGTCATATCCCATGTGTAGAGGACATCTCACACGTGTGGAATAAGCTGAAGTAGGCGAATTTTGAATTCTAGAAGATTTCCAAGTAGATCTCCATATAGAAGGAAAATGGACCAAAAGTTCTCAAAATAGAAGGTTTTGTCCAAGTGTCAGTTTTGCATGATGAATCATCATATGACAAAGCACCTTCACACATGTGGGATCAGAGGGATGATCAGTACCACGAGCTCTCACTTATTGTATATATAGAGCCACATTTGGCCATAATCATTGTGAGACACCAATCTTGGTTTTGGAAGCAATTTTGAGTGATTCTCTCCATTTGTCTACATTTGTTTTGATTGTTTTGAGGTTCTCTTAATGTGTACTTGATTTTCAGGTTGGAGTCCGTACTCGGACAATGTTTCACACGTGTGAAACCATAAAGTACACTTACCTTCAATTAATGATTGTTCTTGTTAGGATTTTGTGTCTAGAATTGATCTAGGTTGATCTTAATCTAAAGTAGATTGATAGATCAAGTAATCTGACAACCAACTCCTCTTGAGGATCAGATTAGGATCCACTCTTGGTCCTTTTTGTACTTTTTCCACATGGTATCATAGCTTAGTACAAGAGGTTTTGTTGAAATTGATAGGGTTAATCCAAATCAAAGCCAAAATTAGCAGTTTTTTGGAAACTAGTCAAATTTTGTGTAGCGAGTTGGATTTGATAGCTATCCTCAAAATTTTTGGTCCAGAACTTGTTGTGGGCTATAGGAACCCTTTCCACACGTGTGAGGCCGTACATATTCGATTTTGACTGAGAAATTTCAAAAATTTGTAGAATTTGACTCACATACCCAATTTGAGTGACTTTTGGTGCAAAATCAAGCATTTTCTATAGTGAATCTAATCCCTTGATTAATTCTTGGATTAGATCAGCCAAAAAATTAAAATTGAAGCTTGAAAAAGGTGCATTAATTGATCTTCTCTGATTTTTTGAGTGTATGTTGAAGTTAAGAGAAATTTTGTTAAAAATCATAGATTAAGGAGTGATATGCAAGGTGAGAGGTTGAAATCCATTGTACCATCACTCTAGATTTGTTCAAGAGTGATAGGGTCAAGTTTAGAAGCATCAATTTGCTAGAAAACATCCTTGGATCTGTCCTCCAAGTGAAACCTTTGAGAGTTTCTAGTGCATATAGAGCATCTATGCAAATCTTTTATAGAATTTGACATAGATTGGCTTCAATTGAAAGTTCTAGAAAAGAGATTGAGATCCAAGTCACATTATGCAATCCTACTCAATTTGTTTGAGCGTTTGTGAGGTTTGAAAAGAGTCATTAAGGTGTCTATGGCAAATGTGTAGAGAGAAATCCAATTTTCTAAGAGTTCCTTCCTTTGTAGAAGGCAAGATCTAGAAGCTCATTTTGTGTTGTTATTGGTGGAGAATTTGTATTCTCCTAGGTGATCAAATCTTTCTAAGTGGCATTAGCTCTTTGAAGCACAATATCTTAGTGAGAAAAATCACAACTTTTGATTTTGAATTTCATTCCAAGTCTTAAAAGGTAGAGTAATTGGTGGAATCCAATAGGAGTGATTGAATTCAATTTGTTGAGCAGAAATTGACATAGTATGTATGAAACTCAAATTAGTTCTATTCAAATTTCTTTGTGAGAATGTGAGGGTCAATTTGTGATCCCATTTGATGTCTAGAATGAGGAGGAGTCCATATTTGAGTATTCATGTATGGTTGAGATCTTTGTGAATCTCTAGTTGTCTAATTTTTAAGCTTTGTGAAAAATTGGTGGTATAGTTTGTTTTCATCAAATCAAATTCATTCTAAATCTCAAGAGTGAGATTATTTGGGTCAAGAGTGAGTCCAAAAGAAGTGATTAGGTTTGATTTTCATGTGTTTGAAACAAAACCCATCTTTTGTTCAAGAATCTCAAGTGTTGAGAGAACTAGTCAGTGAAAAGGAAAATCTAGGTGTCAAATCTTTTCATATCCATTTCAACTTTCAAAAGAAAGAGTCATTGGTATTTGATGAGTCCAATAGGAGATTGGATCTGATTTCTTTTGTGATTTGATTCAAAGATTGTGTGCTTTTGTCTTAGTGATCAAAGCAAAGTTTCCAAGTGACTAGTCATTACTGTGAAGATTGATTCGTAGGTTTGTAGATCTTTTGTAGATCCTTCTAGATTGTTGAAGATGTTCAAATCTATTCTCTTGAAAGTCACAAATTAATTTGTAGAATCATATCACAAGTTTTTATTCACATGGCATCAATAGGTGGCATCCTATTGAAGGAAAGAAAGGATCCTGAGTGCAACCTTTGTGGCAAGGGAGGACATTTTTTTTCAAGATGCTACAAAAAGAAGACCAGTCCATCCAAGGAGAACCAAAGCAAGGGGGCCGAGGTGAAGGATGGAGCTTCAAGTTCAAAATGCAAATACAAGAAGGACAAGTCCAAGGAAAGGTGTTTCCTTTGTGGAAAGGTGAATGAGGCTTGGAGTCTCACAAGGACTTGCAAGATTTGTCTTCAAGAGTCCATCACAACACATGTCAAATCTTTTGAGATTTTTCATTTGGAAGTGCATTCTTTGGTTCAAGATTCAAAGATAGATGTCACTTTCATAAAAGTAACTTGGATTTATTTCATGTCCTTGGAGAGTAGTTTGCTTGGAACTTTATTATCCAAGAGAAATCAATCAAGAATAAGGAGCAATCTCAAAATGAAAATAGTTTCATTTATGCTATCATGTCAACTTATGAAGAACCATTTTGCTTTTAAGAGATTTTTGTATCTCAAAGGTGGATTAAGGCAATACTAGTTGAGTGTGATGCCTTAAAAGATAGCAAAATATGTTTTCCTTGCAAGTTTACATTAGTTATGAAGTCAAGGAAATGGAAATATCTTCATAATGTAGGATCTTTTGGTTTCAATAAGATCATGAATGATGTGTTCATTCATAAAGATGAAAATTGTAAGTTTTCAATCTTAAAGGCAAGTTGTAAACTTCTTATGAGAATAAGTGAAGCATCCAAAGTGGACACTTATATCCATAAGCAAGTAGTTAGCCTTACTGAGATGGAAATACCTTTTGATTTCAATATTGGAAAAATCATGCCAAATTGTGGTGATTTTTGGACTTATGTTTCTAGCATAAGTAATTTTGATAATCATAGGAAGTGCATATTGTGTGGTCATAATTGTTGTGATCATTATGAGACATGGAGGTCTCGGATTTTCATAAAAAAGGAGCATCATGAAGAGGATCTTAAGGAGTCATCTCAAGGTTCAAATGTGCCAAAGATTGAGGAGGAGAATCCCTCTCAAGGTTCAAGTGTGCCAAGGATTGAGGAGGAGAGACCTTCTCAAATCGTGATTCCAAAAATAAACTCAAGAACTATGGTTGAGTGCATGTGGCTCACATTTCAAGGGAAAGAGGAGCATATCTCATGTGGTATACATCACATACTTACTTCTCTTATGTCATTTGATAAATCAATTTGCTTTAGTGAGATCATTGCATCTCAAAATTGGAGTAAAGCCATACTAGTTGAGTATGAAGTCTCTCTTGAGAACATAGATGATGTTCTTAAGAGATTGAAATTGATTTTAAATCAATTAGAAAGCAAATGGTTATTTCATCAAATGTATGCTCTTGAGTCATGCAAGAGCAAAAGTGATTTGTTCACTCATAGTTTGAAAATCTCCACAATTATCTCCACAATAAAATATTTAGCCTCATAGGATCTGAGGTTAGCATGGTAAACAAGCATGAAGATATGATGCAAACACTTTGTTATTATAGCATGCATAGTCTTGCCAATTTGGATGAGTCTAATTCTCTAGATCATGGTAACATGATGTTAGATCTTTGCGATCCTAATAAATCAAGAATAAATCTTTATTTTCTCATGGAGGAGCATGCACATGAAGAAGGAGCAAGCCTCAAAGTCAAGCATCTACAAGAAATTTGGAAGGAATCAATTTCGAAGATGCTAGGATGGTGCAAAGCTCTCAAGTTCATCATATGTCAACATCAAAGAAGCACTATCATGGATATGGTGATTTCAGATCAACATCAAGATCATTGGCTGATCTTCACACCTTTTGAACCAGCAAAGACCAATTTAGCCTATGGAGTCAAGTTCAAGATCATCATGTTTTCCATCAAGCTAGATTTTTAAGGAGGAGTGTGAAAAATGCAAAAATAAGCTTGGTAGAGGCCAAAAATATTGTATATAGATAAACACACATGTGTGGAGCCTGTTCCCACATGTGAAAATAGTGTACTTGTCATGTACCATAATCATATAGGTTGTACATATGATTTAATTCAAGTTCTAGTGGCTAAAAAGGCCAAAAACTAGTTTTCTAGATATATGACACATGGCATCAATCTATTGATTGCATGAGCCAAATATTTTGGCTAGGTGTCATATCCCATGTGTAGAGGACAGCTCACACGTGTGGAATAAGCTGAAGTAGGCTAATTTTGAATTCTAGAAGATTTCCAAGTAGATCTCCATATAGAAGGAAAATGGACCAAAAGTTCTCAAAATAGAAGGTTTTGTCCAAGTGTCAGTTTTGCATGATGAATCATCATATGACAAAGCACCTTCACACATGTGGGATCAGAGGGATGATCAGTACCACGAGCTCCCACTTATTGTATATATAGAGCCACATTTGGCCATAATCATTGTGAGACACCAATCTTGGTTTTGGAAGCAATTTTGAGTGATTCTCTCCATTTGTCTACATTTGTTTTGATTGTTTTGAGGTTCTATCAATGTGTACTTGATTTTCAGGTTGGAGTCCGTACTCGAACAATGTTTCACACATGTGAAACCATAAAGTACACTTACCTTCAATTAATGATTGTTCTTGTTAGGATTTTGTGTCTAGAATTGATCTAGGTTGATCTTAATCTAAAGTAGATTGATAGATCAAGTAATCTGACAACCAACTCCTCTTGAGGATCAGATTAGGATCCACTCTTGGTCCTTTTTGTACTTTTTCCACAATTGTCGTGATGCAGGTTTCAAGATGCTTTCCTACAACGATGCTAGATGGACATCTCTCAAGGACGATTGTAAAAGCGTCTCAGGAGGATACATCATCGCATCATGAGTAGCAGTTCTCTGGGTCAGCAAGAAACAGACCATCGTGGTCCAGTCATCCTGCCTCTGGTCTTGCAAATGGATAACACCTCTGCAATACATCTGATGAAAGATCTCGTGTTCCATTCCAGAACGAAACATATTGCGATCAAGTACCACTTGATCAGGGATCTAATTGAAAAGAAGATGTTGTAGACCACCTTCATCAGAACGAAAGACATGGTTGCTGACATCTTCACCAAAGCCTTGGACAAAGGACTTTTTGAGAGACAGAGGAACAGTCTCAGGATCATAAAACTATCATGCTTTGAGAGGGAGCTGAAGAAACAAAATGTTTCTAATTGCAAAGCTTTGCTAGCTTTCAACCCTCTTCCGGACGAAGATGTTCGTGAAACGAAAGTCAAGAGACACAAAGCACGAAGTTTCGCGAACACCTGACGAGAAGACACAAACACGAAAGATTCGCGAATGAGAATCTTTTGCGGTCCAACACGAGAAAGTCAGATGATGGAAACGAAACCAACGACGCGACACGAAAAATGTTGCGAAACCTTTTGCTGCCCTCACGCTCCAAAGAGCACCAACAAGATCATACAAGTACCCAGAATAACAGATGTCTGATCTGATGGCATGACGTCAGTAGATACACTCTAGGTCATGGCTAATTTGCCACTCTTGTAATTTTCTGATTAGTTATAGATGCTTAATCACTCTAATTTTAAAGTTACATAGAGCGATTATATAGTTACTGGATGATACTTGACGAAATACAAAAAAAAAAAATAGTTTGATGCTAGTAAGCAATCAAGACGAAATACAGACAAGAAGTCCGCTTGCGTGCGAGACGAGTTATGTGAGCAGGATCTATAGTGATCCACTGGTCCGCTAGTAAGCGAGACTCCGCTTGTGAGAGAACTGTATTTCTCTCATGCCAACGCACTGCATGGATCTGCATGCAGTGCTTGAAGAATCAAAGAAAAATCAATAGATGATCTTGTAGCCATTGTGCACATGTCAATTTATGATGTATGATCTTGAATGCAAATGCGTCTGCTGTTATTCGTGTGTCTAATCTCCCCATTCATTTCTATTTCGCACATTGGTTGAATTTGTTGAATGCTACATTAATTTATAAACGTAGATCAGCGGTGCCTGACTACATTCTGGAGGACTGTAGGAGTGATTCAGCTGGCAGTGTCCAGCGACCACATCTGAACTATATCCGAATCACATTGAGTCGTGGTTGCTTCGCTTTCACGACTGTTTCGCATCCGCGAAAGAGATTTTCATTCTTCATCAGATATATCTATCTTGGAAATTACTAAATTTAGTTAGTATTTAGATTAACTCATAATGAAGTATTGTTGATTAAAAACTGACTAAAATTGACTCTCGTATGGTCAAATCACTATTTTTAGTCAATTTCATAGATATTACAAGAAACTGGAAAAAACTAAAAATTTCAAGTTTTCACACTTTTATTTTTTATTTTTATAAATTTTACGTTTTCTAAAAATTCATAAAAAATCACACTCAGTTATTAAGTGATCAAAATCGAAAATTCGATTTATTGTTCGATTCTTAATTTTACTCTGTTAATGTCCCTCAAGCATGCCAGACATGCGACATTAAACTGATTTTTTACTTTACAGAATTTTACGTGAAAATTTAGTTCTACGAAAATTGTCAACTATAAAATCCAGTTTTGTATCTAATCATCAGAGTACATGCGTATGACCACTCAAAACAGATCTAAACTACTCATGCATGTCAGAATCACTCTGATAAATCACATGCAGACATTTCATGCAAGCACATTACCTCAAAATAGGAAATTGTCATGCATGCAATCAGAACAATTGGAAATTTTACCAATTTTGCTCACAAAAGTGCAAAACTTCAGATGCTCATATCTTTGGCTATGAGACACCAAATTGGGTGTTATAAAGCTCAATACAGAAAGAGACCCAGTGAACAAGACACTTGCCATGTCAGCCTGCCACCTAGGACTCACATGTGCAAGTTCAGAACAACCAATTAAGCTGTAGGAGGCAAAGCAAAAACATGCAAACACTCAACCAAGCCTAAAAGTGATGATCCAAACAGTCTTAAATTGTCCTTAAGAGTTCCATGAAGCCTTCATACAGCTCCTATGAAGCAGTATGGGTTAAGAACCATGAATTCTTGGTTTCTAGAAGTCAAAATTGCTACAAACTTGATGAAATTGAAACATAAGCCTCTACTCATCAATTTATAGGTCTGATAGCTTGCTGGGAAGGTAAAAAGAAACACAAATCATGCTGGAAAAAATTCAGAATGATCCCCTTATGGATTTAGAGAAATCCATCCCCCAAAATTCACCAAAATTGGTCAATTTTTGACACTTTTTGACTTCCTACAAACCCAATTGCTGGAATTTTTGGCTCTAACTTCTAGAATAGCTTCAAAAGACTATGATTCATCTTTTTCCAGCTTCAATTGATGCTCAACAACCTCCTACTATCCAATTTCATGAAAAAACAAACAAAAATCATGAATTTTGGCCCTTTCTAGGTTTTTTCACCATGCCCAATTGGAAATTAATGGCAAGACCGTTTTCCAAATCCACATGCAATCCAGTACTAGACGATTCAAATTGCTGGAATAGGAATTCTATGATCGTAGATAGTACAAGTCTATATGCAGATACAAGACGCATTCTCTCTAAAACAATACTCTCTGGTATATCAGAGAGGAAGAACGAATTATTGCGCTCTTGCTTTCATTGATTATCACTCTATCCTATACTCTTTATTATGATCTACTGATCTTATCATTACAATGATAGATGTACATGAGAGCAGTCGGTGATGCATAATTAGTGGAGAGAAAAGTGGATATTAGGCACCATCGCTACTTTGGGCTGTAACTGGCTTGCTTTGTTAGTGACCTCTAATTAAGATTTTGTATTTTACAAAATGGGATTAAGGCACCATGCTGCTAAGTCAATTTAGTTGAGAAGTCGAAGACTTCGATGTCGAGCTGCTCTTGAGAAGATGTCCATAACTTCAATGTCGGAGACGTCGGAGACTTCGATGTCGATGACGTGGATGTTGAGCTTGCTCTATTTTGAATAATGACCTTCGATGATCATCAGGATACTTCGGACACTTCAATGTCGGGAAAGTCGAAGAAAAATTGTCATTGACTTTCCTTGTATTTCAAGAAAAATTGTCATTGACTTTGAAGCAACATTTCAATGTATTTACATACAGCAAGTGAATGGATCTAGATTAGTGAGGAGATAAGGGATGGAGAGGATAGAAATCCAACAAACCTATTGGTTCTCATTATAAACTTGAAGGTATGATGGATTTCCTCTGTTTTGAGCCATCATGCATCCAATTTGGATAGGTGAGCATTAGACACCACCATGTTGAGGTTTTGCTTGTTGAAGACGGCCAAAAATGCATTTTTTGCATGATTTGAGATATGATTGCTTGCTGGACCTGATAGAAGCTTCTATGCCTCTCTAATGAACCTTAGTAGAGTGCTTGTAACCTTTGATTGGATGCTAATTGGTTTGGAGATGAAATTTTTTATGGCAATAAATAGACTCTCACTTGTCAATAACCATTTTTCAAAAGAGACGTCTTTTGAAACAACCATGATTTCCTCACAAGATTCTTTCACAATGACTATTCATGTTAGTGCTCTAAATGCAATTCGTTGGTTGTTGTATCACAAGCACTGAAAATGGGTGTATCTACAAGAGTGGACATGGTAAAGTGATGAATAAGATGCTAGTGAGTAAGGCAATGTCCCTACCTTACCTACATTTGGAAATAATAAACAACCAAACTAATCTCCGTTTTGTACTCATACTTCACTGAATAAGACAACACATTTGATCGTTCTTCAATTTCTTCTCATTAAGATGTAATAATAGGTAACAACCAATGAAACAAGTATTGATAACCTAGGCGCTCTTAAAAGCACATGGATTTGTCCAAGAGATCGTCACATTCTTAGAGATTGGAACGACATGGAGTTGCCCTAGTCCTACTGCAAATGTTAGGGTAAAATGCTTGGCCAAGTATAAACATGCACAGGTATTGCTCTACTTTTAATATAAGACACGATTAGAACTTAAAATGTATGCAACAGAGAGATAGTTGACATGCTCTTGGAAAGCATGGATATGCTCAAGGTTTACGAAAATGGTACATCACCTACGTTTTACACGATAGGTACAAGTATCGGTATGGCATGAATTTGCCCCTATACTTAAGTACTAATCCATGTTATCCCTTGTTTATGAGTTGCAATCCATTTAGCACAGCTAGTTTTCAAATATATAAAAGAATAAATTCACATAAGGATGTGGACCAATATCATGAGACTGATTAGAATGGCAAAATGTCATGATACGGTAAGGATATGGTTTGGCCTATCACTGTAAGTCACATTAAGTAGGGAAGATTGGACTATATTATTTCATTAATACTGCAAGCTGTCAAGTTGGTAAGCTTATTTTGTACATGGATAACAACTGACATTCAGCGTTGACACCTACCTTCATCACTATGCTCACTTGCATGGTTTTGTGTGGTGGGATGGTGGCAGATACCAGCTGGATGTCTTGAAATAGATTTTACTTTAGCTTTCTGATTACTATATATTTTTCAGCTATGTTTTACCTTGTTGGTTTATAAATAAAGAGTTTTAAAAGGTTTTTGAAGGAGCTATGTTTTGTTAATCTCTCTCTCTATGCATCCTTGAGGTGTAAATCCGACTATCCTTTGGTCGGGATAGTACCAAACATTTACCTTATGTTGATTCATGAGCTAACAAAGGCTTTTTTGTCATGGTTTTAGTCCTCATGTGTTAGATTTCTTATGCTCAACCTTAACAAATTGTTCAAGTAATGAGCATCCTGAAAACAGCCGAAGGCCGACTACATGTTTCGGACCTTCGCATTTTTCTCACTCTTGTGCCTCAAACATTTTTCTAGGCACCTTCGCCTTTTTCACCTTCTTCGCCTTTTTCGCACCTTTGCGAAAAATGCGACACAGTGACCAAAGTCCATTTTAGACCTGCTTGAAACATTTCAAATGCACCTTCAAGTTTTTTGAATTTTTCGCAACAGTGGCAGACTGACGTCGCCAACTTATCATCACCTCTAAAAACAGTTGGACAACTAAATATCCCTACTTTGTACATATACAAAGATTGGCATAAATAGCACTCAATGCTTGTAAAATAATTTTGAAGACACTTGTAAATATATATTACTAATTGAATCAGGCTAATTATTATTATTATTAGAGTTATCTGTAGCCAGCGTAATCACACTCAAAAACCAAGCTGAAGTAATCACTTCAAGCATTGTACTCACTGTTGACAATAATTAGAGTGCAATTTTCTGTCTCACTACTATATTGTTCATTTGTGCACTTTGTATGTATGATTCATCTTGAAAATTTTTGCTACTAGTTGTTGCGTTTCTGATCCTACACGCCTACGCTCAAAGCTTCGAGCTTCCGCTGCTAGTCATCCCTACGTTTTACGACATGGTATCAGAGCCGACATTTCAGTAATCTACATTTCTACTATGGACTATTAGTCTTGTTTCTACCAAGACATCTTTCTACCAAATGTGCAGCCAACCGTATTCCGACAATCATTGTTTCAACCAACGATCTCGTTCAACCGGAATGGATCCATCATCTAGTTCATCTCTCATTGACAAACTTGATGGAGATAACTACCATTTCTGAAAATTCAAGATGAAGGTTATACTACTAGCCAAAGGACTGTGGGACATAGTTGATGGCATAGAGCTCAAACCAGAACGTGATGCAACCATCATCACCAAGTGGAGACAAAGAGATGGCAAAGCATTTGCCATCATCACCAAGTGGAGGCAAAGAGATGGATCACCCCCAACATCAAGGATACTTAGATCAGCCACATATGTGCTGCTCAGACTGCTAAGGATGCATGGGTACATCTAGCAACCCTCTACGATATCAGGGATATGACTTCCAAACTACACTTGAGAAAGAAATTTTTCACCTTGAGAATGTCTGACGCGGAGAGTGTTTCGAGTCATCTAACAGACCTGGATGTCCTTCAACTCCAAGCTCACGCTCCTCCTATTCTTCATGATTCAAATCTCAAATGGAGCCCAACCTGAATCTCAACCAGAGCTCACGCTTCCATTCTCAACCGGAGGCACACCTGAAATCTCAACCGGAGGCCATTCTATTAAAACTCAACTGGAGGCCTCAGTGAAATCTCAACCAGAGTGCTCGTTCAGATCTCAATCGACGCACTAACTCCCATCTCAACCGGAGCCCCTCAAATCTCAATCGGAATGAGCTATTAAATCTCAATCGATAGCCAGTGTTAGATCTCAACCAACGTCAATGTTGATGGTGACCTCTAGTGGAGAGCATTATTCCACTTGTAATTTGTGAAATGTGGAAATTCCACTAGAATGCCACCTAAGGAGCTCTCTTGCTTAGATTCCCTCTTTGTGAAGAGGAGCTTTTTGTGAACTGTATCAACTCCATGCTGAAATAAGAAGAGCCTCCACGAGTTAGATGCATCCATTGAGCTCCTTGATCATGATGGTTTTCTTGAGTGATGCCCCTATGATCATGCCCTTCCATTCATTGTGCGTGGTTGTGGACTGTAGACTGGATTAGATTTGCTGCTTTTCTAGAGTGGATTAGCTTCCTTTTCTTGTTTGTGGATTAACGTAGGAACTAGCATTCAAGTAAACTAAATAGGCTGGATTTGTGGTGTAGATCTTGCATATTCTCTGACATTCCAGTTCTTGATGTTTTTGGGGTGTCCAAGAATGAAAAGGATGGTTGGTTTTTTGATTCTTGGACTTCTAAAATGCTATAGATTAGTTTCTTGTTTTTTGTTCTGTGGATTTATGCAAGTTCAGTAGCATGTAGGATCTGATTCAGTTCGTTTCCAGAGTAGGTAGCTATAGAACCTACTGAATGTTCATTTGGGCTATATGCTTATCTATAAATGAATGTTCATGGCTTGCATCTAGGTATGAATGTAAGTGCGAACAAATGTTGACAGATCCCCTGCTCTAGAAGATCTGTTGTTTTTTTTTTTATGCTTTCTTTACTTATTTCTCCTGCCTATCAGCAAAGACGGTGGGCTTAGCTTACAGTTATTCGTTCTTGTTTAAAGGCCTAGATTAGGCAGAAGGGAACAGAATGACGTTGCAATAATTTCTTTGTCCTGCTTGTCAGAGGACAACTCAGGGTCGTTCTCTCTTGAATGCACTTACATTCATATCTAGATGCAAGCCATGAACATTCATTTATAGATCAACATATAGCCCAAATGAACATTCAGTAGATTCTATAGCTACGTACTCTGGAAACGAACTGAATCAGATCCTACATGCTACTGAACTTGCATAAATCCACAGAACAAGAAACAAGAAACTAATCTATAGCATTTTAGAAGTCCAAGAATCAAGAAACCAACCAGCCTTTTGATTCTTGGACACCCCAAGAACATCAAGAACTGGAATGTCAGAGAATATGCAAGATCTACAACACAAATCCAGCCTATTTAGTTTACTTGAATGCTAGTTCCTACGTTAATGCACAAACAAGAAAAGGAAGCTAATCCACTCTAGAAAGCAGCAAATCTAGTCCACTCTACAGTCCACAACCACGCACAATGAATGGAAGGGCATGATCATAGGGGCATCACTCAAGAAAACCATCATGATCAAGGAGCTCAATGGATGCATCTAACTCATGGAGGCTCTTCTTATTTCAGCATGGAGTTGACTCAATTCACAAAAAGCTCCTCTTCACAAAGAGGGAGTCTCTTTAATAAGCAAGAGAGCTCCTTAGGTGGCATTCTAGTGGAATTTCCACATTTCACAAATTACAAGTGGAATAATGCTCTCCACTAGAGGTCACCATCAAAAGGTGGCTCACTCTACTTTCTTTAAGAGGGGTCTACTTGCATTTATTATTTTGCCTAGAAATACTAGTTCCTACATGGTCATTCCATCTTTCGGGATTCACCATGAGGCTTACACAATTCTTTGCTTGTCATTCCTAACTAGCATTTCTTGGCTCTTAGTCTTTGTTAGTCTCGTCTTCTCAGAGACCTCTTCGGTCTAAGGTGAGAGGTGCTCTTGAGTTGCTCTGTCCGAGTATCTGGGGGATTCGTCAGAATCAGCCAACAATGACTCACCATCGCGACTGGTTCAAAGACTGTAAGTCATTCACCCACTCTCAAATTGTACAACTTGGAGACAACTGATTAGATTCAATCGAAGGTGAAGGAACAGTCAGAGTTGAATTCCATAAGGGTGAAGTCAAGCTGTTGGCCAATGTTCTCTACATTCCAAATCTGACCAAGAATCTGCTCTTAGTTAGTAGAATCACTAATTTAGGTCGGAGGGTTGAATTAGATATAGAAGGCTGCACAATTCTTGACAAATCTCGGAAGGTTCTAGCCTTTGGAAGAAGAAGCGGCTATCTTTACAAACTCAACCATTGCTATTCTTCTAACAGCCAAGTCCTTCACACAACCACTTCTGAATGTTGTGGCATTTTAGACTAGGCCACCTCAATTTCAAGAGTATCCTACAAATGTCTGCTCAGAGACTAGTACAAGATCTGCCTTTTGTCAGCAAGCCAACTTATCCATGTGAAAGCTGTATTATCAGCAAGCATGCAAGAAGTCCTTTTGTTTTAGACTCAGCTCATACTTCCAAAGACTTGCTTGACCTTTTACACAGCGACATTTGTGGCTTGATGCAGACTGCTTCCACAAGGGGAGCTCTCTATTTCTTAACCTTCAGCAACGACTTCTCTCGAATGACTGCTACCTACTTTATGAAGAAAAAATCCGAAGCATTTAAGTTCTTCAAACAAGTCAAGGTGTCTGCAGAAAACCAGACCCAGAGGAAGATCAAGTCTTTATGCATAGATGGAGGGGGAGAGTATATCTCCACATAATTCAATGAGTTCTGCAAGGCCAACAAAATACATCAACAATTTACAACTAGCTGCTCACCTCAGTCCAATGGTGTAGCTGAACGGAAGAATTGGTCACTCATCAAAAGTGCCAAGAGCATCCTGGCCCATGCCTCTCTTCCAAAGAAATTCTGGGCAGAAGCTATTACTACAGTTGCCTATTTCCAGAATCGATACATCACCAAAGCCTTGAATGGCAAGGCACCATATGAGGTCTGGATAGGATCAAAACCATCACTCAAATATATACAAGTGTCTGGATGCATCGCTTTCGCTCAGATCCCTGAATGTCATGTGCTGCATGTAATTAGCCCATGAGCTTACTAATGAATTGTCAAATATAGCCATGGAGCTAAATTAGATTAGAACTAGTCAATAGGACAGTTAATAAAGTGGTTCGAACAACCTCGCTATAATTGAGAATAGTGGAATTGTAATAATGGTTGTAAGGCCCAATTTAGCTAAGTAAGGTCCCAAACTTATAGTAGAGGCACAAATGACCACTATAAATAGCTGAGGTCGTGCTAAATTTGGAGGCTATTGTTCATTTTGTAATTTTGAGTTTCAAGAGATCTTGGAGCTTTTCTTGGAGAGCTTTCTTGATGAAGAAAGCGTTCATGTGCCTAAAATCACATGAGAGCTATGATCATGCTCTATAATCAGGCCCCTATCTTGTGAATGATCAATAATCATGAATAAAGATACCTTACTTTGCCTATTTTGGTGAAGTTTTGCTACTTTTAGCTATCTTCTTGATTTTTGACTAGTTTTCTTGATTTCTTGTATTTCCATTATGATTTGATGTTAATGAATGGAATAGATGTTTGAATGCTAATATTGGCGCATGACAATTTTGGTATTAGAGCATTAGATTCTTTCCCCATCAGATTTAGTGGATTTTGTTAAATTTGGTAGAGTTTCTTGTTCTAGCTTTCTTGATTTTTCAATTTCTAGCAGTTTTGATTCAATTTTTGACCATTTAATCTTAATTTTTTTTTTGTGTAGTTTCTTGTTGTAGATCATTAGAGGTTTCTTTTAGCTTTTTGGAGGTACTGAGATTTTCTCATTTGGAGCTATAATGACCAAGTTATGGCCATTTTAGTGTTTTCTTTCCAATTTTAGTTAGTTATAGTTTTTGCAGTCTGATTGCTTCCAATTTGGCTAAATTTATGTCCAAATTTTCTGACTATATTTCTATAGGATTGCAAATCTCACTCTTAGCTTGAATTTGAGCTAATTTTCAGCTAATTTGGCTGGAAATTGAGGGAGATATGGTAATTCTTGTGAAGGAGGTATAATTCTAGATTTTGGTTGAATTTTTGGGAGAGAATCACTTCAACCCTTCATTGTTGAGTTCTTTTGAATTTTTTTTTTAAATTTTCCATTTTGAAGTTTCTTGCAAATTTTTTTTTTAAAAAAAAAAAACTGACCTAATCCTACTTACACCCAGCCCTAAACCTAAGGCCTCATAAACCCTTACACGCGAATCCCTCCCTTTCGTGAATGACTCCCTTCCACGCAAATCCCTCCCTCCCTGACCCACGCGAATCCGCCTCTACTTCTCCACCTGCAAATTCTCTGGTTGGCGAATTCCACCTATCTGGTTGGTGAGTTCCACCTGCGAATACCCGGACGAATACTTCCTCAACAACCACGCTCTCCTCCCCTCACGAATACCAATTCATGAATACCCTCACGAATACCTCTTCACGAATCCTCTCTACGTTGACCTATCTGCGTTGACCCTTGCGAATACCCCTTGTTCGCGAATACAGCCTTGCCTTTAAAGCCTCATGAATACCTCTCTCCGTTACCCCGAACCTTCCTCGTGAATCCCCCTCCCCCTCACAAATTCACCCCCTTTCTCTCTCTACGCCACTTTCTCTCTCTCTAGCTACCTCCCCCGCAGGGCTACCCGGTCACTCACCCTCTATCCTAGCCTACATATCTTATCTGGTCTCTCCCTCTTCGGTTCGGTGGGCCTCGCGACCTATACCTGCCCCTCCTACGCGGCGCCATCTGACGTCACTCACTTTCTCTCTCTCTCTCTCTCTCTCTCTCTCTCTCTCTCTCTCTCTCTCTCTCTCTCTCTCTCTCTCTCTCTCTCTCTCTCTCTCTCTCTCTTCCTCTCCAATGAGTCATTATGCAAGAAAGAAATACAATGAGATACATAGTCTTTCTTTAAGGACTCATTCCTAGCAAAAAACCACTCTTTTCCTAGAATTACATCCACCTTATCTAGATTCATGACATGAAAAGACAAACTATCTACATAGTCTTGAATATTCAACGACATGTGGGGGACAAAGTGGTCCCAAATCTGCTGCTCCCCACCAGCTGCCATCCTAACCACATACTTGTGGTCACTTGGTGCGGTTGCCAACTGCAGCTTCTGCACCAACTTAACATTAATAAAATTATGCGTAGAACCGTCATAAAAAAGAACACTTACAGGTTGGCTACCTATGAACCCACTCATACGAATGAGGTCGTGAGGTCCAAACACTACAATATTAAAATAACAATTCATACAAACTGATTCATCTTTAAAAGATATATCAATGCAAGAAATAGAGAATTACCTGGTGCCTTAAAGGAGCGGCCACCCTTCTTCCGTCTCTTTGGGCAATCCTTGGAAAGGTGCCCCTTCTCCATGTATTAGAAACACAGCCCGTCGCTTTTGGCCTTGTTGAACTCCGCTCTCTCCAACCGAGGGTGCTTCTTTTTCTTTCCCGAAGGAGAAGTTTCACCGACTATGCGCTCCTTGCCCTTTTTAAAAGAAGGGCCCGCAGAGGATTTGTCTTTGCCTTCGAGCTTTGGTTGCTCTTTGCGGGTTATCGTGTGCGTATCATCCGAGCGAAACGCACGACATCCTCTTGTTAAAAATTCACAATTCTAGCTTGACTAGTTTTGGTCATATGACTTGTAAATAGTTAGATGGTCATGATGTGGCTTGTCACACGTGCCAAATAGCATAGGATTCCATTCATAAGGATGTTCTCAAGTAGACCTAAGTGTTAGAACCTTTGGAATGAGTCCAAATTATTCTTAGATACAAGGGAGAAAAATAGGAGCTATTTTTGGTAGTTTTTGCATTGTTGAGGGATCTCCAAGATTCCAACCCTAACTTGGTAGGGATGAAAGATCCACCAAAATTAGCATTAGGGATAGGTTTAGGGCTACTCATACCTGCCCAAAACCGTGATGGATCATGTATATATAGGTGATGATATCTCACCAAAATCAATCAAGCAATTTCATGTTTTTTCTCTCATAATGGTGCAATTGCTCTCTATGTTCATAATTGTTTGAGTACTTGTGATTACTAATGATTATAGGATTGAATGTAGGTCTGGTGTACAGTACTCAGACTGTGGGAGGCCGTACTTTCACACGTGTGAAGCCTTCTTCAAGGATTTGGGCCATTTAGTGAGGTTCAAGCATAGATTTTTGATGGATTTTGATGGTTCAACTTGTGCTAATCTTATGAAATCATAATCTATTGTTTCCCTCATCATTTCAAGTGTTTTAGGATCCTTATTTGCTGTAATTTTTACACCTCTAAGGACTGTGGCTGATTACAGCGTACCTCCAACTGATATTCCTTGGGCAAGCCCAAAATGAAATGCAGTTTAAGGAGTACCCCGTCTATGCGGTTAAAAAATTGTGAAGCAGCCTCTTGGAAGTCTTGCAAGTAGACGCCCAAGGGCTTTGTCCCCATTTGCAACGTGGCAAATCGACGATAATATTCAAAATCGTCCAGAACAGGCATAAAGGCAGTCTTAAAGGCTACCTAGAAGTCATCCCAAGTGGTTGGAACTGTAGCTTGGTCTTTAAAATTCTGCCACCAATTATACGCCTTACCGTGCAAAAACATGATGGCAGTCGAAATATGTGAGCTATCTGGTAGATCGTGCATGGAGAAATGCGACGCCCATCGATCCAACTAGGCTAACACCACATCTTGGTTTCTGTCCTTCTTCTCTTCGGTAAAAAAATTCTGGAGTAAACATCGGGTTTAGGAGAGCCTGTCGAGACTGGGACATATCCCGAATCTCATCTTCCGCCCGTTCATGTTTTGAGTGCATGTCCACAATTTGTTGTTGTAACAAATTTATGGCATGTGTCATGTTCTCCATATCAGTCCCGACAGGACTTGGAGCTCTAGGCACATCCATAGGGGTGTCCATGGAAAAAGGAGTACACAAAAAACTAGAGGAAAAACGGAGAGCTACGGTATAAAACCGCAAAAAGGAAAAGACTAATGCACAAGGCCTCAAGAAATAACCAACTTGAGAGCAAGTAACTTGAGAGCAATAAAACTCTACAACAACTTGGGAGAATGAGGGAAAGTAAGTGAACATACCTCCTTTACCCCCTCCCCAAAGCTCCTCTCCACCCTCATGCAAAAAGGACAGGTGGGGCCCAAGAAAGGCCCCATTTGTCCCTTCTAAGCCTTTCTAGCCATGTGGGGCCACCCATAGGTGCCATATGGCCCATGGACCCCAAGGATTCATCAAATGGAATTTTGGTCCCTTCTCTCCTCTCAAACTCCTACGTACTAAAGCTCGCCCCCCTCTCATGGAGATCTGCAGGTACATAGATGGAGAAAGGAGAAGGTACGGTTCTACAAGGACATGCCTCCACCAAGAAGAGAGTTGGTTTAATTATGAAGGGATTACCCAAGCTTAAGTTAAGTGTTAACTTTGAGATTTAGCATAAAATCTTTTTTTTTTAATCAAAGAGGAGGGATGACAGGGTCGTGGGGAGGCGGGCTACTCCCCACCACACCCTGTCACATCAAGGTACTAGGAACCCGGGGGAGGTTATAACTTCTCCCTCCCTCCCCCCGATTTCAAATGTCTGAACCTGTCGTCCTGCAGCAACGCTGCAGGGGGCTCGCTATCAGACCTTCCGATGGCTCACGGAAGAGCAATCCCCCCCCGACAGCAGGTCCGTGCACCCACCGTACGTTGCCGCTGTAGCTGCTGCTGGACCAAATTAAAGAAGTTGTTCCTTTTTTTTTTTTTTTTTTAACTCAAATCTGTTTCCGCTGGGGGGTCACAACCGACCCACCCCCATGCTCTGGAGCAATTGACATAATCATGTCCGGTCAAGCCTCCTACAATAACTGGCGTCCCATACCACCAGCCATCGCACTCGGCTCTCCCTAACACATCTCCTGGCCTGGAGATAATGCATGTGCTCTCCATCCACCAACTCCCGAGTAGACTAAGTGAATGGAAAGAGGGAGACCTCACCCCTATATAGGCATAGCACAGTGGGTCCCATCAAGCACGATCCTGTCGGCGACATGTGATCACCTAGGATGGTGACGCGTGGCACCTAGACATGTCGATAACTCCAGTCCCGCGTCATGCCCCTTGCGAGGCCGTCACTAAAGGGCGTACCTCTATGGTACATAACAGGTGAAGTGCGACATCTCGAAACATTTTGAGATTGCAGACCTAGGAGAAGCCAGATGTTATCTTGGCTTACAGATTGACAGAGACTATGACGAAGGAAAGTTGTACCTTCACCAGTCCAGATATACCCAAAAAATACTAGAAGATTTCGGGATGATGAATTGCAAAGGAGCAAATACTCCAATGCTTGCAGGAACAATCTGAAGATTGTTTGAAGACTGAAGAGGAAAGAGAATTGATGCAACATACACCATTCATGAAGCTAATCAGATCACTAATGTATCTTGTAGATAACACACACCCTGACATTGCTTATACCATGTTCAAGATGAGTCAATTCAGTATGAATCCAGGCTCGACTCATTGGAAGATTGCAAAGCAAATCTTGCAGTACCTTCGACTGACGAAAGATTTTGGATTGTGTTATTCTCGTGATGCAGGATTCCAGATGCTTTCATAGAGTGATGCTAGCTGAGCATCTCTCAAGGACGACTACAAAAGTGTCTCAGGAGGATGTACCATCACAGTAGGAGCAACAATTCTCTGGGTCAGCAAAAAGCAGACCATCGTAGCTCAGTCATCCTACAAAGCAAAATACGTAGCAGCAACAAAGATGGCCAATGAAATCACTTGCTCAAATAGTTCCTTGACGAACTAGGTGAAACGAGGAATGAACCCTTGATTTTGCAGATGGACAATACATCCGCAATACACCTGACAAAGGATCCCGTGTTTCACTCAAGGACGAAACACATTGCAATCAAGTACCACTTGATAAGGGATCTGATCGAAAAGAAGAAGTTGCAGACTACCTTCATTGGAACGAAGAAGATGATTGTTGACATCTTCACAAACTTCTTATCCCAAATCCCAAGCCTCTTATCCTAAATCCTTCTCTAGATCCTTACCTTGGATCACTAAATCCCTTATCCCTTATCCCTTACCCTACAACCCTTATCCATAAACCTCTTTTTCTAGATTGCTTACCCTAGATTTCTAACCCAGCTACATCCCTTGTACTAGATCCCTAAACCCCTTACCCCTTATCCTAGATTCCTAAACCATAAACCCCTTTCCCTAGATCTCTTACCCTAGATTCCTAAGCCCCCTACCCCTTACGGTAAATCCATTTCCCTAGATTTGTTACTCTAAATTTTACATTCCAAAACCTTTACCCTAGACCCTAAACTCCTTATCCTAAATCCCAAGCCTCTTATCCAAACCTCTTTTCTGACATCCCTTACCCTAAATCTCTAAACCAATTACCTCTTATCCTAAATTGTTTTCTCTAGATCTCTTACTCTAAACCCTAAATAAAAAATCGTAAGCTCCAAACCCTAAACCCAAAGGTCCTTATAACAAATTTCAAGCCCCTTATCCTAAATCCCTTTTCCTCTCTTGGAGTCATAAAGCTACACGCTTTGAGAGGGAGCTGAAAAAACAAAGTGTTTCTATTACCAAAGTTCTGCTAGCTCTCGACTCCCAACCTGATGAAGATGATTGCTGACTTAGACAAAGGTTTGTTCGAGAAACAAAGGATCAGTCTTGGAGTCATAAAGCTACCATGCTTTGAGAGGGAGCTGAAGAAACAAAGTGTTTCTATTACCAAATCTCTGCTAGCTCTCGACTCCCAACCTGACGAATATCTCAAAAATCTTATAAACCTCAAAAAATGAAGATCACGAAGACCTAAAAAACGAAGACCTTGAAGACAAAATGTTCACGAACAATGCGAACAACAGGAGAAGGTCAAACGACGTGAAAGAAAAAATATTTGAGACACCCGAAGGTCGAATACTTTCGACACCTCACGCACAAAAGGACCGAGAAGATCAAAGAAGTACCGTAAAGTACAAATCCATGATATGATATGATGATGTCAACAGAAGAGTGTTAGGACGTGCCTAATCCGTCGCTCTTGTAATCTGAGATTAGTCAAATGACTTGAAAGAAAAAATGTTTGAGACACCCGAAGGTTGAATACTTTCGACACCTCACACACGAAAGGACCGAGAAGATCAAAGAAATACCGTAAAGTACAAATCCCTAATATGATATGATGACGTCAGCAGAAGAGCGTTAGGACATGCCTAATCTGTCGCTCTTCAATATGAGATTAGTCTTAGATTGTTCAATCTATCTAATTAGAAATGTTACTCTGAATATATTCAATTGCTAGATGCCTTAATGACATAGAAGACAGAGATAGACAAAATACAGAATAGCGAAGTCCGCCAATGAGCGAGACAATTTTGTAAGCAGGATCCACAAAGATCCAAGAAGTCCGCTAGTAAGCGAGACACTGTTCGTGGGAGAACACCGCTTCTCTCATGCCAATGCGTTGTTTGGGTCTGTTACACAATGCTTAAACCAAGAGGATCAATAGATGATATTGTAGCTGTTATGCACAAATCATTCAATCTGTCTGATCTCGATTGAATTATTGTCTGCTCATTGTTCGTGTTTTATTTATTTCGCACATAGGTTCAATCTTGTTGAATGCTGAATTAATTTAAAATGTAGGTCAGTAGTGTCTGTCTACATTCTGGAGGATTGTAGGAATGATATAGCAGGCAGTGATCAGCAATCATATCTGAACTCCATCCGAATTCATTTGCGTTTTGTTTCGCTTTAGATTTGCTTCAGTGTTGTTGCTTGCAGTTGAGTTCGTATCCCTCTGGCTACGTCATATAGATTTTCTCTTTGATGGTTCCATTAAGGAAAGTGGTATGGACATCCATCTAGTGGACTTCAAGATCTGTTGCGGCTGCAAAGGAGAGAAGTAGGCGGATCGAAGCATGTTTGACAACTGGACTGAAGGTTTCAAAATAGTTCAGATCTAAAATATGGGAGTAGCCTTTGGCGACTAGCCTGGCCTTGTAGCGATTGAGCCTTCCTTCAGCATCATACTTTGCTTATCCATTTTCGTGGAATTGGATTTCAGTCCTTTGGTACCTCTGTGACTGTCCATGTTTGATTCTCTATTAGAGAATCAAATTTGTTGTCCATCGCTGCTTTCCACTGGTCAACATCAAAAGTAGACATAGCCTCAGAAATGGTGGTTGGTTCCTGCACAAAGTAGCAGGCCGGATCATCCATAAATATGGATGGAGGCTGTCTGGACCTATTTGACCTTCTGGGTTGAACTTCGGTCCTCTGATGTGGGTTGACCCATTGAGGTTCTGACTCATTGTCTGAGTCAGTGTTGCTATTCTGCAGTTGAATTCTTGGATCAAAATTTGGGTGCTCGATTCTTGAGTCGGATTTGTCAGCAGCTTTCCCCTTGTGGTTGATGAACTGGTCTTCCACAAAAATGACATCTCTACTAGTGAATGCCTTCTCAGTATCCAGATTGTAGAGCTTGTATGCCTTGTGGTCTAGGGAATAGCTGATGAAAATCGTTTTTCTACTTTTGTCATCAAGTTTTTTTCTTAGATCTTCAGTGTCATGTGACAATATTAGCATTCAAACATCTAATCCATTCATTAACATCAAATCATAATATAAATACAAGAAATCAAAAAAACTAGTCAAAAATCAAGAAGATAGCTAAAAGTGGCAAAACTTCACCAAAATAGACAAAGTAAGGTATCTTTATTCATGATTATTGATCATTCACAAGATAGGGGCCTGATTCTAGAGCATGATCATAGCTCTCTTGTGATTTTAGGCACATGAACCACTTTCTTCATCAAGAAAGCTCTCCAAGAAAAGCTCCAAGATTTCTTAAAACTCAAAATTACAAAATGAACAATAGCCTCCAAATTTAGCACGACCTCAGCTATTTATAGTGGTCATTTGTGCCTCTACTATAAGTTTGGGATCTTATTTAGATAAATTGGGCCTTACAACCATTATTACAATTCCGCTATTCTCAACTATAGCGAGGTTGTTCGAACGACTTTATTAACTGTCCTATTGACTAGTTCTAATCTAATTTAGCTCCATGGCTATATTTGACAATTCATTAGTAAGCTCATGGGCTAATTACATGCATCACATGACACTCCCCCTACTTTAAGCATTTTTGCCCTAAAAAATGAAGGCGATGTAGTCCTTTGTTGAGCGCCATGTCGCGTGAATCCTTTGGCGGTAGTCGAGAAGTATTTGGCCACCTTGAATAAGAAACATCTTTTCTTGTATTATTATTGTCAGTAGCCATATATGTTGAATTTCGCATGTGTGTATTGAACACAACATGTACTTGTGATCTCCTAAGGTGTGTAGATGCACCAAGATGAAGACTAGATTGAGATTCAAGATCAATCTTAGATCCTATGGCAAAAACACACTACTACATGCATTCAATCACTTCCAACTCTCACTCACACGTGTGGGAAGTATTCAAAAGATAATCTAAGTAAAAACAAGCTGCTCTCCTTGGGTAGAGAGAGAAAAAACATCATGAGCTCTCGGGTAGAGAGAGAAAGCTAGAAATCCAATAACACTCAAAATCCATATAATCACCAAATCAATTAGCTTCAAAATGAGGAGTACAATGATACAAGTAGATCCACGAGCTACCACTTTGCTTAACTATTATTGGACCATACTTTGTCACCTCTTGATTCTATTGGTCCATTGATCCATGCACCTCTTAATTCTATTGGACTATATTCAAGCACACCTCAATTTCCTATTGGACCTCACATGGTTCCACCTCTTAATCCTATTGGACCTCTTGGAATTCATCAAACAAAAGCATTACACTTGCCTACACTCTAATCGGCACGAGTTTAGCCTCTTACTCTATTTTGGCTCAATAGTGACATTACAAGTGGAAATGCATAATTTGCCATCTATGCCAAATTTGTTCCTATCAACATCCTACACCTAGATGCTTGATGTAAAAAACATAAGACCCCTATATCTAACATAGATAATCTTTTTCAATTCTTCACACTCCTCCTAAAAAATTATCTATGAAGATTTGAGAATTGATCTTGATATAACTCCAAGATTAGATCTATGCTTGATGAAAGCACTTTTGCTCAAAGGCTTGGTGAGTAGATCGGCAATACAAGAGGACGAATTGACATGCTCCAAAATAAGCTTTTCTCTCACAAAATGGTGTGCCACTTCTATGTGCTTGCTTCTTGCATGAAAAATGGGATTGTTGGCAAGAGCTTGGGCCAAGATGTTATCACACTTGATCATTGGTAGATCATCTTCCTTGATGCACTTTAGCTCCATAAATAACCTCTTGATCCAAAGCACCTCTTTGGTAGTTGTAGTGAGTGCTTTGTACTCGGCCTCACATGAAGAGAGAGATATAGTATCTTGCTTTTTGGAAAGCCAAGATATTAGATTGCCTCCAAGAAAGATAGTGTATGCACTAATAGACTTTCGATCCATCTTGTCACTTGCAAAGTCCGAATCCGAGTAGCCAACAATGGATAGATCTTCACTTTTATAGAGTAGACCATAATCACAAGATGAAGATACATATCTTAGAATCCTCTTGGCAATCTTCCAATGATGGATCTTAGGATCTTGCATAAATTGGCTCAATTTGTGCACACAAAAACTTAGATCGGGCCTAGTAATGGTAAGCCAAATCAAGGAGCCTACAAGACTCCTAAAAAGTGTGATGTCCTCAAAGGATCTTTCATCACCTTTATTAGGATCTTTTACAATTTGCTCCATCGGAGTATCTATGCTCTTAGAATTTTCCATATGGAATTTTTTCAACATAGAGTGAGCATATCTAGATTGGCATATAAAGACATGATTTTCATAAAAATCAATTTCTAGGCCTAGGATGTAATGTATCTCTCCTAGATCTTGCATTTTAAACTCACAACCAAGTGCTAGCTTAGTTTCATCAACTAGCTTGATACAACTTCCACAAAGAATAATGTCATTAACATAAATTAGAAGAATGACAATATTGCTATCAACAAACTTTAGATACATGGAAGGATCATAGTCACTAAGAGTAAATCCTAGTGAGATAAGAAAAGAATTAAGTCTTGAATACCATGATCTTGGTGCTTGCTCAAGTCCATAAAGACTTTTGAAGAGCAAGCACACTTTGGACTCATCCTTGATGAATCCTTGAGATTGTTCCATATAGATCTCCTCCTCAAGATAACCATTTAGAAAAGCATTGGATACATGTAATTGGAACAACTTCCACTTGAAGAAACAAGCAAGAGAAAGAATTCTTATTGTCACCATCTTTGCAACAGGTGCAAAGATCTCCTCATAATCAAGACCATGGATTTGAGCAAATCCTTTGGCACATAATCTTGTTTTATGCTTGTTGATGGTGCCATCATGATTGAACTTGATCCGAAATATCCACTTGCAACCAATCACATGCTTGTTGGATGGAGGATCCACAAGCTCCCAAGTATTGTTGGTGATCAATGCATCATACTCTTGCTTCATGGCATCATACCACTCCTTGGTATTGAGTGTCTCTTGTACATTCTTTGGCTCTTCAAGAGAGACATAAAAAACATAATTAGTGGAATCAGGATCCACTTGTTTGCCTTTATCAACATATGAGAGCCTCTTAGGCTCGGATCTATCTCTCATGGATCTTCTTAGTGAGAAAATCCGAGGAGAGTCTTCTTCAAATCTTGACCCCATCACATCATGATTGTCTTCAAAATCCATAATTGGTGATGCATCCATAGATTTCTTGATCTCGGCCTCTTCAAAAGATGAGTTTTGATCTTCATGAAAGACAACATCTCTACTTTCAATAACTTGAGAAGTAGAGAGTATAAAGACTCTATAGGCCTTCTTGGTGGATGAGTATCCAACCATGATCCCTTTGCATGCACTAGGATCTTCTTTCTTCCTTGTTTCCAAGGGAATATGGACAAAGCATAAGCATCCAAAAACTCTAAGGTAATCAACCTTAGGCTTATTCAAATATAAGATTTCATATGGTGACTTTCCTCCAAGAGCTATATGTGGGAGCCTATTGCAAAGATAATTTGCACAATTAATGGCTTCTCCCCAAAAATCTTTGGGCAAAGATGCCTCAATTCTCATATATTTTGCACATTCACATAGAGATCTATTCTTTCTCTTGGCCACTCCATTTTGAGATGGAGAGTAGGCACAAGAGAACTCTCTTTTAATGCCTTCAAGCTCACAAAAATCTTGAAATTTATTGGAGATATATTCACCACCTCCATCACTTCTAAGAGCTTTAATCTTGAATGAGAATTGCTTCTCTACATAAGCATTGAAAATAAGGAAATGATCAAACACCATAGATTTAAAAGCAAGAAGATATATCCAAGTGAATCTTGTGAAATCATCAATGAAAGTAACAAAACAAGTGGCTCCTCCCTTGCTTGTAGTTGATGAGAAATGCACATCCGAGTGGATTAACTCCAAAGGATGCTTGCTTTTGATAGAAGATTTTGTAAATGGCTTTTTGTAAGATTTAGCAATAGCACAAGCCTCACAAGGCTTGATCTTCTTGGAGAATGACTTTGGCAAGCCAATAGCTTTGGCTTCTTTGATCATAGAGAACATGGATTTGTAGCTGGGATGTCCCAACCTCCTATGCCATAATTCCTCCATAGAGAGCTTGTTCACAAGAGCAACATTACAAGCATTCACATACTCATTTGGATCTAGTTTATAGATGCCACCAAATCTAGATCCTAATGCAAGTATCTCATCATTCTTCTTGATAGTGCAAGTATCAACATTGAATTTTACATCAAGGCCATTATCAAGCAATTGGCCAACACTAATAAGATTCTTGGTATGCTTAGGTACATAAAGAACTTTAGAGAGAGAAAGAACTTTAGAGGATGCAAGCTTCAAGGGAATGTTCCCTATGCCTTCAATAGGACATTCAAAATCATTTGCAGTGTATATTGATTTCTTGACTCCATCATAAGGTGCAATAGAAGAGAAAGAGTCCTTGGAGCTACACACATGTGAAGAGGCTCCACTATCAATATACCATAGGCCGTCCTTCTTCAAAGGAGTAGATGAGAAACTAGAGACCATAAGAGATCCCTCTCCATCACTTGTAGTAATGTTGGCTTGCTTGAGTTGATTATTCTTCTTGAAGCAATTGGTGGCATAATGACCTTTCTTGCCACAATAAAAGCAGTTGATCTTCTTCTTCTTGAGCTTGGATGATGAAGCATTAGAGGAATCATCTTCCTCCTCATCTTTGTCTTTGTATTTGAATTTGTCCTTGCTTGAGGATTGTTGATACTGGTTCTTGCTCCTCCCTTTGTGCTTATCCTTGGCAAAGACAGCTTTGCCATCATTATGAGTGAGAGAAAGCTTGTCCATCCTCAAGAGCTTGTACTGTTGTCTTGATTCTTCCGAAATTAGCACACTTTGGAGAGCCTCCAAACTTGGTAGCTCCTCCTTAATGGCATAGCATTGGACAAGGTTATCAAATTCACTTCTCAAGCCATTGAGAATGACTTGAACTAGCTCATTTTGATTGATGGAATCACCAATACAAGCAAGTTCTCTATGAATATCTTTTACTCTCAAAACATAACTAGATGCACTCTCATCACTCTTTTGGCTACTTTGAAAGATTTGATTCCTCAGAGTGAGAAGCCTAGAGGTATTCTTAGCCTCATAGATAGTCTTGAGACAATCCCAAGCTTCTTTGGCTGTTGTACAAGTACCTATCTCCCTCAATATCTCATTAGAGACATTAATCTTAATGTAGTGGAGAGCCATCCTAGCTCTCTTTTTGTATTTTTGAACCTCTTGAAGAACTTGTGGTTCTTCTTCAAGGCCAAGAACTATGTCCATCACTTCTTGAAGGATCAAGATGGACTCCATCCTCATTTTCCAAATTGAATAGTTTGAAGTGGTCAATCTTTCAATTGGTTCCAACAAGGATGAACCCATTGAAGACATTTGAAGTGAAGAAAATTCAAATGATGATCAATAAATGTTGCTACACTCTCTCTCTATAGGATCCAATAATAGAGTATTATCTCCTCCTATGAAAGATCTTGGAACTATATGTGAATTGATTCTCACTAGCTTCTCAAATCTCTCTAAAACAAGATCTATTTCACATCAAATGATGGAGTATAGGCAAAGTTAGGATCAAACACTCTTAGCACGTGTGAAGTACACTAAGAAACCAAATTTGACTCAAATACAATGATATTGCATGAAACAAAATGGGTAAGATCTCAAAACAGTGCCTAGATCACAAATAGATGAGATTGATAAGCATACAACTGTGATTTTGGATCAACCAAGCAATCTCTTGACCAAATCGTCCACCCAGGTCTAGGTGTTCTTAATCCTATTGGACCATTTGGAATTCATCAAACAAAAACATTACAGTTGTCTACACTCTAATTGGCACGAGTTTAGCCTCTTACTCTATTTTGGCTCAATAGTGACATTACAAGTGGAAATGCATAATTTACAAGTGGAATGCATAATTCTTCACATACCATTTAAATTTTGTTGCTTCAGGTTCAACTTCCAGCTTATTGTTGTAGAATAAGATTGCAACGAGTTTTCTTCATATAGAGACTTTGATCTACAACTGATCCCATAGAATTAATAAGATCACTGAAGAAGAAATTGATGAAACATAGGAAAGCCTCAAGTTGCATTAAAATTGTATGGGTTGACAGGATCCAAGCAACAGGACATTCAATAGTCTTCTTCCTCAGTATCTTCCTTGATTGGATAGGCTCGTCTTTTCTTGTCCTTGCATCCGATTTTGTTGCCTTGTGCATTGCTCCTTGATGTAGGATCACAATATTCTTTTGTGACTCCAAAGCGTTGATTAAAGCAATGATTTCATCCAAGTTATCTGATTGACCATTGGAGTTCCATCTTGTCGAATCATTCTGAGCAAGATTGGTAGCATTATCTCGCTGAAGATAGATGGCCATGGATCCATTGATATCCTCTGTGAATGAAGTGATGGGTATAGCTCCTGATAGATCAAAATAGTAATGCTCCAAATCAAATGATTCATTGTCCAAATTTGGCCACATGCTAGTTGTTTCCAACTCATCATTTTGTTCCAAGAGAGCGTCGTTATGTTGAAATATGAACAACTCATATTCGTTCTGTTGTAAACAATGATGATCCTCAGTTTGATCTCCAAAGATAAATTTCATATATACAATGTTGTAAGTGGTGATTATCTTCAGTTCGATCTCCAAAGATAAATTCGTCATATATACAATGATAGGCAGTAGTAATGTTAATCTCAAAAGCTCTTGAGTCAACAATATTAGAAGATAAGTTAGAATCCATCTAATGTTGATGTTGAGACATGATTGGATGTTCAAGAGACGTATTCTGCAATTCCTTGATTCCTTTCAATCCTTCATCCGTTGAAGAATTTTTCTCTAAAACACTTTGTACTTTATCCAAATGTTGACAGATGTGATCTTGAAGACCACGCAGATAGTGTTGGATGGATAGCTCTTCATTAAGCCACTTTAATTTAGATGCTATCAAACTGAACCTCAAATTATATGCCTTCATTGAACCAATTTGTTCCAACATATACCAAGAGTCCATGTAATAATCTATGAATGCTTCTGCAGAAAACTCCTTGAAATCATCAACTTCATTAGAAGATTCATGATCTTGTTTGCTCAAAACATCTCAATTGATATCTGCCTTTGGCTTGGAAGTTTGCCCTTGGACTAGAGGGAACATTGTTTCATAGACATCAACAGTGGTACACAATTCAGAATTTGTAGTTCGAATATCAATTGACTGTTGTGGAATACCAGCCGATTGCAAGATAGAGTCAAAACGAGTGACCATCTTGTTGTACATTTCTTCCCATCTTCGCTCTGACCTTTCTTGTAATTGTTGTCCTGTTTCTTTTGTTTGTTCAGTACTATCCTATATGGCAGTTAAAAGTGTACCTAATATTTCCTTTGTTTCACCGCTCACTTAACTGATAGTAGGGTCTACACTATTATTTGATCTTCCATGAATATTGACCCACTGTTGTTGAGTTGATGGCGTTAGACTTCCCACAAAATTGACAGGGGGAGTGGAAATTGTCGCTCCACTTGCCACAGTAATATTCCTTCCCTCCTTAAAATCGTTTGCATAAGCAAATGATGTACCCATCAGAGAAGAACCAATCATACCTGTAGTGGCATAGAGAGAACACCCTTCATTGTCATCAATTTCTTCACTTTCATAGGCATCTTCATAGGCCTCATAATCAACATTATCATCTTCATTATGATCGAAATATTGTTCTACACCATGGTGATGTCGTTTTTTGAGTTCATCAAGATCATAGAATTGATCCATGGGCTCGTAGTGATATTTTGTTCCACTTTGCACCTGTTGTTGCTCATCATGCTTGTCGCTTCAAAGTGATCCTTAGTAGTAAATTGGAATTGATCTTGATCCTGATAATCACCATCATTGAACTCTAGTTCATCCTGACCATCAAATGGTTCAACTGCTTCATTTGCAGAGCCATCTTCAATGACTAGTTCGTGTTGTTCTTCACTTTGCTGATCGTTGTTGAAATCTTCAGAGTAATGGTCAAGTTCTGAAGTGTCGTTGTAATTCTGATACTGATCATCATTAGCAAAATTGTCGTTTTGGTCTTGATATTGATTGTCATCAACGATGTCACCACCTTGATCATAATCTTCAATGTTATTGTCACCTTGATCATAATC
The DNA here is from genome assembly GCA_029204225.1 of Diphasiastrum complanatum. NCBI lineage: Eukaryota > Viridiplantae > Streptophyta > Lycopodiopsida > Lycopodiales > Lycopodiaceae > Diphasiastrum > Diphasiastrum complanatum. Next base: position 48,336,188 of record CM055102.1, read on the forward strand.
TTCGTTGTAATCATCACCTTGATCCCAACATTCTTCCATACCATTGTCATAATTGTCATGACAATATGATTGATTGTCATCCTCTTGTTCATAATCCCAATCCATTGGAATTGATGTGGAATAACCGAATTTTGTAACTGTGGATTGCAATTTTGGGAAGAATTTTGAAGTGATATGAAAATCGAATTTAGCAAGCTGCAGTTAAGCGGTGACAATAGGCATGGGTTTTTCGATTAGAGCAAATACAAAGACTTTTGAAGAGGTCAATTTTTTTGGTACAAATAAGATTTCTAACTGTCAATCTTGGTGAGCTTTAGGGGTTTGCTTTTTACGGCACTAAAATCCGAGCTCAAACGGATGAGATACGGTCAATTGAAGGAATAAAGTATTAAATGTAAACAACTTAGGACAATGGGATTCTAAAAAATTTAAAGTCAAAAAGTAATAATGATGACGACATGATGATCATTGTACTCGGCGTAGTGAGCTGGGCAATTCCGTTTTTATACCACTGAATTCCGAGATCCAACAAAAAAGTTATGAAGGTTCGAAGACGACTATGGAATGCATTAGAGAAAATTTGAACTTGGAAAGGGCCCTATAAGGATTGCCGCATAGGATGACAATTTTTTGGCAATGTAAAATACTAAAATAAAATCTTTTTATGCCCGCAGTCCTGCCCACACAGTCTTCGATGATTAGCTATTATGTGGATAGTATAGTCTATGACTGAAAAAAAAATCATAACTTTTGAACGGCAACTCGAATTGAGACGATTACAGTGCCATTAGAAAGCCCTCGACGAGAGCTTTTCAAAGACATCCAAGATGACTTAGTTCCGAGCTACGGTGAAGAAGTTATGGCCAGTTAAAATTTTGGTCGGTCAACACTTGGTCAACCCAATATCTCTTTCAAGCGCAGTTGACCCGGTCAACTACGCTTGAAAGAGACAAACCGGGTCAACTGCACTTGAAAAAGATATCGGGTTGACCAAGTGTTGACCGACCAAAACTTTGACTGGCCATAACTTTTTCACCGTAGTTCGGAACTGAGTCATGTTGATGTCATTGAAAAGCTCTCGTCGAGGGCTTTTTAATGGCACCGTAATCGTCTCAATCTGAGTTGCCAATCAAAAGTTACACTTTTTTTTTTTTTTTTTTTTTTGTTGAGTTGCATACTACACTACAAATAAAATGGCTTATTTACGGGCTGCCCCCACGCAAAATTACATTTCTTTAAGAAAGAAATGAAAATCAATTTGAAGAAGCTACGTTACGTAGATTTCAAATTTGAGTGTTTTGATTGGACCATGCGGAAGAAAATTTTGAGAAAAAAAATGAAAGGTATCTTTTTGAAAGGCCCCTTTTGTGTTCAAATTTTCTCTAATGGAATTAACTAGAACTTAGAGTGGGGGTTCTAAAAAAAATCTAACAAATAAAATTATATAAGATTTGAAATCCTCGAAACATTGTTGTGCTCGTAACAAAAAAAATGTAAAACCGGTCAAAGAAATAGGAATAACCAGGATTTTTTTTTTCTTGGGCATGTTGAGGGGAAGGAGAGAATATTTAAAGATTATTTTTCACGGAATCTTTTTTGGAATATTCTAGAATCCGGAGGGAGGTGCAGGCCTGGGCACGGACATACAGCATGGGCGATGAGCTAGATCTACCTTGTGTTTACTAAGGCATTGAGCATTGATGCACACAACAAATTTTGTGTATCGCTTAGTTTGAATATCAAGACATTCATGGATCTAGATTAAGGGGGAGTGTTGGATTTATTCCTCTACTCTCCTAAATCCCATGTTAATCTAGTTCCATTCATACTGTTGTAGTTTTATATGCATTGTCACACAGTCTGCAGAATCACTCTATTACTAAAGAAAGGCGACCGACTTGTCGAGGAAGGCCAGCTTGTCGAGATGACTGTCTCGATCCTATCGACTATCGGTAGCAACATGCTTTATTCCGAATAGTCGAAGCCTTCTCACGCCCACTTGCTGTAATGTGCAACTACTTGGACAATGACAACAACAACCACGATCTACTTCAGACAACACAACAACTCTATGCCACCTTCTCGTACATACATTTCACCAATGTAAAATTGTATATAGATGATGATCATTGTAAGTTCACAGTGACAAAGACAGACACATTGTAGATGCTTTTACGCATCGATTCTTTTCCTTAGACTAATTGTCAGCATTAGGGCCCTTTTTGAAATCAAAAAGGGCCTCTTCCTTGCCTAGACTTGTTTGTTAATTAGGATAAATTAAGTCATTAATTGTCCCACGTGGCAGTTCACCTTGGGTTTATCATGGACTAACTCACACCTCAATAGGCTTCATGAAGCCTAGTGTAATAAATCAAGGACACATGATCTTAATGTAGCCAAAAAAATTTGAATCCAATGAAGACTTTCACTCTTCAAGGCCGTCAAAAGTTACGTTAGTTAACTTAGAATGAGAAAAAAGAGGGCCTAATATTTCTTTGGGCCCCCATTTTGAAAAATAAATTCAAAAAAAAAATTGAGATTGCATTCAGATTTTGTCAGTGTTATATGCTTTGCTATTTCGTTTTATGTCTGACTTTCTAAATTGCTTTGTCTGACTATCTGCTCGTCCGCTTTCGCAACCGCAAATAGATCTTTGTGTTCGCCTATGTAACAGATTCCTATCAACGTAGTGCACGCACTGAGGGAACCCATTTTCCCCGACATATCACACACATGTGGGGTCAGAATTCAATGTTTGATCAATGCTTTTGATTGCTCTTGATTGTGGGATTCAACATTGCTTTTCTAGATCAAGTTTTTGTGACTAGTTTTGCAATAGATAGGTGTATCAATCAATCAATCACTCTTGGAGCCTTATGTAGGTCCATTTATGGTCCTTAGTATTGTACTTTCAATAGCTATGATAATGTTTATTTACTTGTACATGGATAAGAAAAAAACTTAACTTCCACACTTTGTAAGAGTTTCGAAAGGTATTAAAGAAGATACATTTGTTCAAATGCATTTCGTTGGATCTCTTATCTACCATCGAGCACTTCAAGCCCATGTCTTTTTGACCTATCCCAATGTTCATAATGATCCTAACTTGACAATTACAATTTTGCATTATATAATCACAAACTGGGAAGGTGATTTGCCACAAGTACTATACTTGCAGCTTGATAATACGACTAGAGAGAATAAAAATCAAACATTGCTCGCTTATCTTAGTATGTTGGTGGAGAAGGAAATCTTCAAAAAAATTAAAGTTGGATTTCTTCTTGTGGGTAATACGCATGATCATATTGATCAGATGTTTAGCGTGTTCTCGAAAAGGCTTTCTCGTGAAGATGTGTTCACTTTATCGAAAATGGTATCTATTCTTGAAGGAGCTTATACTCCTCATCCCATTGTTGTCCATCTGAAGCAAACATTTGATTTTAGAAGTTTCGTGCAAGGTTTGTCTTTTAAAGAAAAATGCATTTCTCAATTGAATGATCTCAGCTTCCAACATCAATTTCACATTGTAAAAAGGGATGGCAACACATTGCGATTTGGTAAACATTTGTCCAGCTCTTCTTGCTGGCTTTCAGAGATTGGCTTGTTATATCTTTTATTTATTCCAGAACGTATTATTGTTGGAGCTTTGCCAAATCGTTTGGAGGTGCATTATGTAGTTGAGCAATGTTGCAAACAAAATTTGGATGTTGATTGGAGGAAATGTTTGCAAGAAAAAAGGCTTCTCATTGAAAAAGCCAAGCTATATGCCAGAAATGTCGATTCAAGTTGGTGGGAAGAATTCTTTGAAGACCAGGAGTCCATACTCATGGATGTGACAACTAATCGTACTACTTTAGAGATGCCATTTTCTTGGCCCTCAAAGAGTAATGCAACGACTAATGAGGTTTCTAAATTTCCTTAGGATATTTAGCAAATGATCTTTGTTCCTTCTAGAGAGATGTATTTGGGAACTCGCAAATCTCGTCAAAGACAAGAAGAACTTGCTAGCTTTTGTAAAGAAAATGTGCAAGAAATCAAGGTGGGTACAATGGCTGCCACACTTGTAGATGATCATCCTCTTGGCCATCCCTTTTGGTTATGGAAGGTCGTTGATTTATCAAAGTCCGAAAATGGAGAGATTTGTATCTATTAAAGTACATTGGTATCGAACAAAGCATCATGATGCATACACATAAAAGCATGTTCCTGAAATGATTGGCAACTCAAATGGTAAAAAGAATCGCCGCGCAATAAAAAATCGGCCCCACATAAGCGACCTTGTCCACATTATTGTTTATGATTTTGAGTTAACGAATTCAGGTTGAAAAACAACGAAGGAAATCATTCGACAAAGGCTGCCATCAAAAGAATGTGTTGTTGACGTCGGGACCTCGAGAAGAACAAGAGCATGTGTGGAAGCTGACCTCGGATTGCATAGGGATGAAAATAATGTTTTGATTGATATTAATGAGCAGGATGGATCTTCCACTTTTTTACCTTCTAATGATGAAATTGATGATGTTGAATCTGAAGGCGTGGACACCGATGAGGATATAAGTTTTGATACTAGATCCAAAAGAATCTAAATAACGTATTACAATCTACAGAAATTTGACTAAATTACATTACTTGGGCCCTTTCTGATTTTTGTGTATTGTAACTTTTAGGAAAATTGTTGAATACTTCAATTTTTTACATATTTAAATTTGTTTTTACAAAAAATTTGTAAAAAAGTTTGATGTTTTTTTTTATGTACTTTTAGAAATGGATATGATACTGTAGGACATTCTTTTTCAAAATGTGCCAAAAAGTGCCATTATTTAACGTGATTCTAAGAATATTTCTTATAGTTCTCATTTTCACGAAATATTATCCATTTGATACACAACGGTGTTTCAAGATGGTGAATTTATATGGCTCTATCAGTGACTCATAGGAGAAGTGGATGAGGTGGCCCGATCTGCTGATGTGTCCAATGAGGTGTCAAAGTGCACCACTAGTGGTGCATGGAACTTGGAGAGTATAAGTATACCCATTGGGCTCTAACCACTATATGATTGATTTTGATGAGCTACATGTTGCTGATGTGACCTCTCTATCCTATTGAGTGATCGATCCATAGCTTGAGGGCTAGATCAAATCGATCTAGATTCTTTTGATTCCCTATTGTTTCTTTTTGAGGTTTGCCTAGTCTTTGAATCCTTGGCGAGGACTTGATAATTGGTAGATGAAATTTCACTCTAGAGGTATTGGTCTTTAGTTATGCTTTTAGGCCTCCCAACATGGTGTATCACCTAAGCTCATAATCTAGTATGATATGAATCTTTTTGAACTTTATAGATTGAACTTGCAATCATGCATGTCCACCCCGGATGCGGACATTTCGCGTCCACGTCCGGTGTCCGACCCCCGGACGCGGAAGCTTTTTTTTTTTTTTAAGCTATTTTGCAATAATTTTTTTTAAAAAAATTATTTAAAAAAAAGTGCATCCGAAGACTCGCGTCCGTGTCCCACTACCTTTGGATTGAAGTTATCCCATTTTTTGTGTTTGTTCCACAGTTATGTGTTAGCGATTTTGCATATTGTGTTTATAATTACGTGCAAAAAAGAACATCCATTTGCCTTTTAGGAGCGATGGTTGGCTTAGGTGGTGGGGCCAACATGAACTCCAATATTGCCAAAGAGGCAAAGAAACAAAAATAATAACAAATAGTTTTGTTGAGAAACATATGAATAGCTATGTTGTCTTGATGACTCAATTATGCTACAAAACAAAGTCAACTAGCACTTACAAGCTACATCAATGCTAAAAAGACAAGGTTGAAACAAATGTGGACTAAAAACAACTTTATTGATGGAACTAGGAAATATGACTTCCACAGTATCTAGTCACTTAAGGATGGTTAAAACTATCTAAAGCAAATTTTCAAACTAGCTAATTTTTTCGCTTTTAGTACTTGAAGTGCAATAAGCTTCTGTAATGAACGTTGCAACTTTGTCACCCTCTAATCTTAACAGCACCACTTGTGATGGAAAATCTGTATGAAACTTTTGAGCAACCTGATGACAGATTTTGACCTTAAAAGCATAATTGAGCATGTAACAAACAATAGCTTAAGCCAATGAAATGGATACAATAGAGCCTCACTTGGCTAAGCAGAAATTGTGTGACAAAAAATAACAAAGTGGAAACGAGATCTACCGTCTTCCTTCAAAAGAATGTAGGGAGGGCTAAAAAGGATGGGAGATTGAGATGAGTGCCCTCATCAGGTTTGTAAATAGATCGCTACAAACTTTTCTTCATTTAAATCTCATATGTATACGTATACCCATAATTAAACTTCGCTTTGCAATAAAATTTTAGAATAGTTTTAGAATATTCAGGCAATTATAATCATCTCCGGATGTGGAATTGCACCACGTATCAATCCGTTTACAGCCATTAACCCTCCATTACAGAGTAGGTCAAGTATACTGCTCTCTGCATTGATTACCAACTCGATATGGTACAATTATGGATTAGAAGTTTTCTCATACATGGTGGCATCTCATAAACCTGTCAAATATTGTCAAAAAGGATGAATTCACTTAGAATCTTCGTATATCCTTTGGAGGCTTGAAATGTATAGGATGCGTCTCAGGAGTAGCTTTGTCATCTTCCTTCCACATTTTTATTGTTTTGTCTGCTTCACAAGTGATAAGTCGACTTCCCGTCATATCAAACGCCGAAGCGTATATTCCTGCTTCACTATCCAGAGATCCTGTACATGCAAACCAAACAACATAAGTGGCAAAATAAAGCTGAAATCTGTTATGACAGAAAGTGAGTGAATGAGTGAGTGAGTGAGCGACTATGCATGTGTGTGCGAGTCACACACAGAGAGAGAGAGAGAGAGAGAGAGAGAGAGAGAGAGAGAGAGAGAGAGAGAGAGAGAGATTGATTGATCGATCGATCGATCGAGTGAGTGAGTGAGTGAGTGAGTGCTCGCGCACGTGCATGTGTGTGCATGCGTATGGGTGTGGGTTGTAGAACCTGAGATAAGTTCAATTTCTTATTCAAAGCTTTTGGAGCCTGATTTAACTAGGGCTTTTAAACTGTGCCTTGTAGAAATTTGGCTTACAGAATCAGGATTTGACAAATGGTGACAAAGGGCTTCTGAAATCAGATTAGATCAGACTGGACAGTATTGCTGGATTACCTACAGCCAGTTTGAGCTCCAAAAGCTCATGAAGCTCAGGTACTCATGAAAGTTTGTAAGTATGAAGTCAGAAAGTCCCTTAGCTTTAACATGAAAAACACAAGGGATAAACATGGGAAGCCTTCCATTCCTTTAGAAAGCCCTCCTTCCCAATCCGCAGCAGCAAACCACAGCCCTCCTAGTGGCAAATCCATCAGCGGGTTCTTATTTTATCTTAAAATAGGAGTTTGTAGCAAATTCTGGAAATTTGAAATGTGTCAGGAACAGTGTTCCATACATGCCTAAATCACGTGCGCACACGAGAGAGAGAGAGAGAGAGAGAGAGAGAGAGAGAGAGAGAGATTGACAAGAGGTTGAGCATAAGACAAATTTGCAGATAACCCCACCCATGAGGTAAAGGCCTTCATTTGGTCCATTTAAATTGCTAACACTATTGCACTACAACTGTTAGTGCTAATGGTTATCTAAGTAACACACATTATCTTTAATGGGTTGGGGGGGGGGACAGTTTGTCTTAGTTAACTAACTGCTGCCACCTCAAAGTATTCCCTCAAGTTGGTGGGAACACCCCCCCCCCAACTTTAGCACCTTCGCCTGAACTCGGAATCCTCCCAGCATCAGGCCATCTCTCTCTCCTTGAATATAGAGAAATGGCCAACATTGAGCTACTTCCACACTATGGAAACAAGGTTTGAAATCCTGCTACAACAACTTCCTTCATAAGCTCCAAATGCTGCAAGCAGCCTTATCCACACACTCTCATCAAGAGGTATACCAGAAAATCAGCCAATCTATTGCCACAAACCATGCTGACTCCAGTCCCCACAAAAAGAATAGGAAAATTTCATGTGGACTTCACGAATATCTAAGAAGTCCCTAAAGCTTAGGTTTGTAGCAGGTCCGAACTGTACCACTCCCTGAAGCCGGATAATAGGTGAGATTCCTACCCACTATGGGAAAAATTTCCCTTCCATCAATGATACTAGGGCAAGTTAGTGATGGGAGCTTTCAGAATGCACAGAGGGAACCATGTATCTCCAACTCATTTCACAACAATTTCATATAGGAATTGAGCAAACAAAGCTCTGACAAAGACTCAAATAGGAATTTGGCAGACAAATCTCTCTCTCTCTCTCTCTCTCTCTTTCTCTCTCTCTCTCTCTCTCTCTCTCTCTCTCTCTCTCTGCCCTCCTCCGCCCATGCCTCTGCGGAAAGCCCCCCGATTCCCCCGCTCTCCCCCTGCCACGCAGGCAGCGCCTGCCTGCGTGGCAGTGTCTGCCAATGCCCCTGCCGATGATGCTGCCGCCGTCGCCTTTTCTGCTTCCGCTGCTCCAAAAGTGTCATCTGCTCCTCCTACTCCCGGCCTCCTTTGTATTCCTAAACCTACGGCTTTCCACTCTTCTTCATCCACTCAAGAATCGGCTCTCATCCCCTATACTCCATCAAAATCAACCAAACTGTTCTCATGTTGGCAAGACAATCAGTTTAAAGCTGATTTCCAGAATATAAAAATAGAACTCTTGCAGTTGAAAGAAACGGGAAAGAAATCTGGTGAAGTCCAAGATTATGCTTTTGGAGCAAGCAATCGACAACAAACATTGGAACAAAAGATTGAGCAGCAAAAGGAAGAAGCCCTTTCTTGGGCATCGGTACTAAAGCAAGGCACCAAACCTAGTGCTCCCATTACGTCGGTCATTTCAGCCACGATCCAGGAAGAGAAATCTCGGGAGCAAAAGGCTCTCAACATTAGGGTCAGAGGGATTCCAGATACACAGGATGCTGTAGCGGAGGCCAAGTGCTTTATGGATACCACATTGGGACATCGAACAGATGGTTTGGATACGACATGGAGGACTACTAGAGATACAACCACATTGATCATCCGTTTCACCTCCTTGGCGACTAGACAGGACACTCTACGATGTAAAGCTAAGCTCTGTGGCTCTACCATTTTCATGGATGATGATCTTACTTATATATCCAGGTGGAGGAGAGACGTAAGGCCTTCCAGGAAGCTAGAGAAGCAGGCATACGAGTCATATATAGAGATGGACGAGTGCACCGTTTTGATAGCGCTCATGATGGTTCCCACAGTTAAGCTTGGGAGCACCCCCAGGCCCCATCCACACCACCTTCGGATTGGACTATGAGTCACTACTTTCTCTCTTTCACTATCGGCCACCTTATGCCCACTCATCCATCTTCACTACCTACGCATACCCGTGCACTCCCCACGATAGTCCAGTTGACACCCAAGCCACTTTTCTCACCACCTCCCTCCACACTGCTGCTTCATTAACCTTTCCCACTAAGCCCCATCCCAGTACAGCCCGACATACGTCTCGATCAACACCCTCCTTGGTATGATGCCGAGTGCCGTTCTCTTCATCATTTAGTCACCTATTCATGTACTCATGCTCCACATTTACTTCGATCTTCCCAACGTTCTTACCACCGTGTTCTCCACCGTAGAAAGCGCGCTTATGATGACTTTGAAGGGAAACGTCTTATTGACCTTCTTTTCAGTTCTTCCTCAGGCGCTTTCTGGCACGAGTTCATTCTCCGATCTCCACCCCCTCACTTGGAGGACCTCGGCACTTGGACCGCCTATGCCACTAGTTTATACACCATCTCCACTAACTCACCTATCTCTATTTCCCCACGACCATTTGAGTTCTCCTTCTTCACACCCGATATGGTACTTGCTGCCATTAAGAACAAGTCCCATAAGCCAGAGATATCGAAGACCTCGAGTCTAAAATCCTTGCCCATGCATCCGATTTACTCGCTCCCACCATAGCCACTCTTCTTAATTCCAGAGTTGTTTCCGGTTTCCCTTCGTCATGGTGCACTAAAATCATCCACCCCATCCATAAGAATGGTGAACCCATGATTCCAAGTAACTACATCATGATTGGGCATGTCCTGGCGAAGCTATATGGTACTATACTTTAGTTTGTTGTGAGTTCAGAGGCGGAGACTACATGCTAAATGTCAGGCAGGCTTTCGGGCCCATTATTCTACCATAGATCACATCTTCACGTTACAGGCCCTGATTGAGGAAGCTAAGCACAACAAAGAGAGAGTTGACTGCTATTTTGTGGACTTCAGGAAGGCTTTTGATTCTGTTCCTCGCTCCTTGCTCATTCAGAGACTCCGAGATCTTGGCTTCTCCACCGACATAATTTTAGCTGTGATGGCACTTTATGAGTGTGTCCTAGGATGTTTCCGGCATAGGAGTGACATTTCTGATCATATTGGGAGCACTATTGGGGTCAAACAGGGTTGCTCTCTTTCACCCGTCCTCTTTGGCCTATATATTGATGAGTTGGAGAGAGTCATTACATAGTGTGGTGGTACTGGTTGCAGACTTGGGGATATCTTGATTGCCATCCTTCTTTATGCCGATGATGTGGTACTAGTCTCACTGACCAGAGAGGGCCTACAGCGACAGTTGGATTGCTTACAGGAGTTCTATATCAGATGGGGACTAGGGGTGAACATTGGGAAGACCAAAGTCATGGTCTTCAACACTTCTCGAGCATTCATGCAGCAACAGGAGCTCACTTTTGATGGACAAGTTCTAGAGGTTGTCCCTTCTTATACATACCTGGGGATCCTTTTCTCGGGTCCTACTTTTAGTATGAGACAGGCCGCTACCACTCGACTAGGGAAGGGACATGCCTCCCTTGTTCAGCTAGAGCGAGTTGTTTCCGGAAGTCCATCTAGGATGCTCGCAATAAGTGTCGCCTCTTTGATACCATTGTCACCCCCACGGCTCTATATGCGGCAGAGGCATGGTGTACAGGTCTCCCCTCTTCAAACTGGGCCAGTCTTTCACGATTACGGACCACCATGCTAGCTCGGTTGATCCGAGCAAAGCCTTCTGTTCCTCATGAGATTCTTTTGGCTGAGCTTGCGGTTCCACCTATATAGATTGAGGCAGCTCTTTAGCTCATCACCTATATTCAGAGGGTACAAGCACTACCAGAGATAGACGATACACAACTTGCACTATCCTCGTCACATTATCAGGGCTATGAATTATCATGGTTCTTTCAGGCATCCCACCTCCTCCTTGAGCCATTTGGTATCTCCATTACAGAGCTTCCCTCAGGCACTCATCATTATATAAAACAATTTCTCTATCGAGCATATCTGGAGCGGACTTGGAGTCGCCAGTTAGGGGTTAAGCCTTCTTTCTACCGGACCCATTTTCTTGAGCTAGATGCAGCAGGGATTCCGGTTATGCCACGCTACTTGGACTCAGGGCTATCACATTGTTGGGCTAAGCCCTCAGTTTCACATCAAATCATCTTGGCTGAGTTTGTAGCACCTCCATTGTAGATTCAGGCTATCTTATGGTTGGTTATATATATAGAGTCATTGAGTATGCCAATAGTGCCGGACACATTACCCATATACAACACTCACATCCTCGTGGCATATCTTTGGTTTGGGACAGGCCCCATCTATTGGACAGATTTGGCATCTGTATCTCACACGATTCATACACCATGCATACATCCAGAAACTATTGTTGGGGTCAAGCTTGACTTCTGTCGTAGCCACTTTCTAGAACAAGGCACACATGGAGATTTGATATTATCTCGGTACTTCGACTCTGGATTATCTCATAGTCTCATATTTAGATGGAGACTGGACGCTTCCATGGCACTATAAGAGGAGAGAATTTGTCTGTTGTGCACCTTAGGCGAGATAGAGACTGAGGAGCATTTTATTTTCAAATGCCCTTTTTAATTTGAGATCAAAGGGAGATATCATTGCCTTTTTCAAGACCACTCGATCGCTCTGCACTCACTGATAGCCTTTGAGGATCCTCAATGTGTGGCACTGATGGTATGTGAGATGTCCAAAGTTCATAATAGACATCCTCAATAAAGATCAGCATCATGATCAAAGACGGTGTCGGATACAAAGGCATACAACAAGTAGAGGGACTCTCTCTCGTTGACATGGCACACAACAGAGGTAGGGGGAGCTCAAGCATTGCACTCATTGAGTTACAAATTCAACTATACAAGGCACTTTTGAGGAATTCCCACTATAACAAGACTGGTAGACCTAAAGCCATATTGGGCTACCTAAAGTTACATGGGATCAACTCATAGGTTCTATCCACACCAAGATGACTAGCGCTAGAATTATCATGACATAAATGCAAAATTTCTCTACACAGTCTTTATTAGCAGGAATGAAAAGTTTGCCATTTCCTTTAACTGTACCATCTTCTATGGTATAATTTCGGCAAGTGTGAGCAAAGAAATCAGAAATCCCCTTCTAGGACTCTACTTGGCCAAGATTTACCTTGATCAACAATGAGAATCCTCTTGCTCAATTTGTCTAATCTCAACAATCAGGTCATTCTCTATGACAACAAAAAAACATTTGGAACGTGGCTGGTGGATTACATAATCCAAATGGCATTTGTCGATATGCATAAGTTTGGAACCTTTCTTGTACCGTGTATCCATGTGAAATTCCACCATCAGACAGCCATGCTCATTGAGCTGGAACAAATTGGATTGTTAGTGGTGAGAACCCATAGACAAATGGAAAAACAAAAGGGTCAACAAGTTCCTCAAAGATATGCTTCAGGTCTATTTGAGTCAAATGCAAGCCAATAGGGTAAATGAATTTGCCCCTAGTCAAGCTTTTGTATAATGATAAGAGCGTGTACACAAAAACGAGTCTATTGGAACTGAGCCATTGTTCTTTGCCAGCCACCCCATAACCTTAGGCATCCTGTCGAAGGCACCTAGTGCAGCGAAGTTCTAACATGATGCAATAGAAGCTAGAGATACCTCAAGGCAATATTCCAAGGTGGTAGAGTAATGCTCCTAAAAACCGTACTTATTAAAATTTCAATGGGAAAAATGGTTTTCATGTAGCTGCCTTTGAGTAGAAGAAATTAGGAAAATAAAATTTCTTTTGCTGTCTTCCAGAAAGTGTGGCCTATAAAGGACCATTAAGATGATAGACCATGTAGCTTACTTACCACCATTTGGAACTACCTAAGGGATCTAGGAAAAGAAATATTTACTTGAAATCACCAAACTAGTTACATTGCAAAAACATGATACACCAACCATGGGTTCAGTGAGCACTAGGCCAAAAAAAGAGACGACTGAGAAATTCTGTTCTCCAAGAGCATCTAATGGCTTGGAAAACTGGGTATTGTTGAAATTCCATTTGGGATTTTAGGTAGAGCTAAAAGCTAGCAACAATGTAGACGCATGAGAGTGCTTCAACTAATTCATGAAATGCCATTTCAATGTTGACTACAATGTTAATGAAACTAAATCAATACAGAAATGAAAGGCCGAACGGATGTAAAAACATTCTTTGCTCCAAAATCGGAAAGCAAAAATATCTTCTTTTGATTGATGATGCTAATGTCCACAGATTTGCAGGTGATTGAGAGACCAACAATACAATGCATGGGGAAATAAGAGCTTTCTGGTCTCTACAATTATTATTTGGATCAGAAATTTAACAATAAAACATATTCTAGATGCTGGAGTCTAGCAAACTTTGAAAGTTTACCTTCTAGCTTAGTAACATGTGACATGACTTATGACAAAGTATGAGTATGCAATACACACACTCTTTGAATTGAAGGGAATACTCATTGTAGAAGACATACCAGGCTGTACAATTGTCTGCACTTGTTGAAAATTGTGACCACTCTTCCAGTCCCAAAACCAGAGGCTTCCATTGTCACCTGTTTCCAAATCCATATGCAATTATTGGATGCAAAGACATATCAATGTTTTCATTTTTAGGCTTCTCAAAAAAGTTATGATGAACAAACCCTACCATAGATCCAACTTGGAAGTTCTACCAACAACTAGATATAGGCTGGCACACGACTATGTCAACTATTTCTCATGTACAAAAGAACTCATAAGGCTACCAAAAGATTACATCTTGCTAAATCAACCCACCCTATTTTGTACATACCTCCTGAGACAAGAACATTGTCCTCATTAATTGTCATACAGTTGACAATCGTTCTTTGCTGTGACCTACATGACGATGAGCAGCACTTAGTTATCTCTCATTACAAAGCATTGTTCAACAGACTTGAATTCAGGAACCTTGCAGGGCATTGTACAGATTCCAAAGATGGCAATTTATGTGAAACTGGAATACAGATTTCATGGCCATTATCATTAGAGTCCTTGAAAAATTATGGATGAGCATCTGAACGCCTGCATGTCCACGAAAGAAAGTGATACAGGAGCTGTAGACATAAGACCCTAGAGACGTGATGTGATTGTTGAGTGAAAGTCATCGGATATACTCTCAAATTTTCAAGCATAGATGTGTATAAATAACATCCACTCCAAACTTGCCCCACACCAAACTCTTGAGCCTTTAGAAATGCAGCCCACTGATTAGCATACCAGCTTGAAGATGGTTCACTCTTTCCAACCTCATTATGTCTGTATGCCACCAACTCCTTCGTACTTATGCAACTTGTTTATGAGGTCGCGGTTAATGTCGATGCAAGAATTTGATGGAGAATACAGATATCGTAAAAATGAGTTGCTTTGATGCTTTCAGAAGAACTGGATGAATGCCCAACTACGGTATGCTGAGATCAACCAAATCTAATCTATTTCTCTAAAGGCTATGTAAAAACTTGATGTTCCGGTCAAAAATGGAGTGAGATCCAAATTCACAGCTTGTTTCTGAGATCGTAACCCTTCCACAAGGAGTCACCCCCTTTTGTTACATTATTGCCATGGATAAAGGAGGGGCTTAATTTACGTGTTGTTCATAAAATCAAGTGTTTGTGGTTCAAAGTCGAATCTAGAGTGATAGACAATTGAACGAGTTTTTTATAACCTCATTCAGTTCAGGTCAACTAAGTATCACTACATTAGTGGAGACCAGTCCTTACCAAGTTTGAAGGTGTAAATCCTTCTCATAAAGCGGGTCCCGTAGGCTCACAAACAAGTTGCACATAGGATATGAAGTCATGTGCAAGACAACAGACATTTCAACTTGACAAGGCATAGCCAACTCTCATAGTTGACAGGTTATATTCAAGAAAGACACATGCAAATTGCATGGCAGAGAGACCACTGCAAGAGCCACAAGGTTAAATTCACAGCTATTTTTCCTTAGAAGCTTCTGATTTATATTGGTGGACACGACCCATTCAAGGTGGAAGAGGAGCCCCCCAGGAAGCAGGAAATGATAATTGAGAAACGGACACCACATGATTACAAAGACAAACTAGTGCAAGGTAATTACGGTAGTGAATGTGGAAGAGAGGGATGTATTAAGGGAGAAAGCGATTTACATAGCAAAGGAGAGAACTTATGTTGAAATCAATTCAACAAGACTCCTAGAAATCTCTTAAAAAGCTCAAATGAATGATAGCATGTTTGTTATGGGGAAACGTTTCCCCAGAGCATTTCTCATAATGTTTTCCCAGAGTTGTGGGAAGAGTATTTCCCCATTAAATAAGCTAGGGAAATGTTTTTCCCCATAACTATGCTACGTGGACTCTATCCATTACTAATTGCATCATCAACTTACTAATGCATGACATTAACTTGCAAATCAAAAACTGGTCCAGCCAACTAGAGAAATTATTGTAGATGATGTCAATAATTGTTGCATTCATGGGACGTCTAGGATCTGTAGCTTGTATTGACTAACACTTACATCAACATGACTATGCAAGATATCAAATCCCTGCTCTAGTAACATGCATCAATACCACTTAACTTTTCTCGATATGTTGCGAAACGTAATAGGGATGCATTGGCCATGTAACATGTTCTAAAACTATGTTGGGTCGCAACTAGCCCAAAGTCTGTACAATGAAATCGTGGCTAAGAGTCAACCAGTCACATAGGTAGGACTTGATGAAGGAATCACAATCTTTGTACATTGTGCAGTGTGAAGGTTGCACCCTAGGTCAAAAAATGAATTTTAAGAACCCTCATCTGAAAACGTCTATTTTATTGATTCACCTACACCCTAACTTGCGTTTACGTATTCCATTTATTTCTCGAGAGAGTTGGTGATGTATCTAGCTATTTAATGCTCATTTAAAGAGATCGTAAATGTGTCACATAGGATAAACGCAAAATGAATTGTAAAATGGCAACCCTTCCACAAGCCCATCAATGGAGTAGCCTACTGCTAGCTATATAAACCTTCTTTGCATACGAAATTGTCTTTATGCCTGTTGTGAGCTCCAATAAGTTAGACCTTACATGTAAAGGACAAGGTATCCTCAGATTGGTGCACATTGAGCACAGCAGCACCAGCTACAGTTGAACATGTTTCAGTTCAACCTAGAGTTGTGTTAACTCAACAAAGGCATGAAACGTTAAGTTGTAATCTATCATACATTGGGGCACACTTAAGTACATTTATACTGCTTCAACCTTCCCGTCAATTTACGATATGTACGTAAAAAAATGCCTATAGTGAGCTATTAGCTACCAAAAATTCATCATAAACTAGATAATGTTCACTCCAAGGCCAGTTCCATAATATGACGAGGCGTAAAATTTATCAAGCTGTATTTGTAGTCGTGTGCCAGAAGTTAGCAATTTCAGGTTGCATCCATTCGGGCTCTAGATTTTTTAGGGCATTCAAATTACAACCAATCAAATTGCCTGACAAAATCAGGACTCGATATAACAGTGGATAATGGGGGTCTCGAACTGCGATCACAGTCTCATCATGTAGGATTTGCGCTGACACAGATTGAGACCCTTATAAGATAACAGACCGCTACAACGTATCATTTTTAGACCTCGCTTTCAAAGCAAATGTCATAAATGATTTGAAACAATTTGAATCTGTGGTGTATATGCAATCATACATAGGTCCATGTTAACTCACTAGAAGTTATAGAAGTCTATGTTTCATCCAGAAGAATAATAAATGACAAACAAATCAGTCTTTACTTGCACAGTTTTCAACAACATAGCCCTGAACCATCAACTTAATCATGCACAGTATGGAAAACTTGCTGTAAAAATCCAGTCAGCTAAAGAGCAGCTCTAATGAATAAGCCTGACTTCATATCACGTACTAGCTCTACAAAGTCATCACTCTCATCCTCTAATGAGAGCTTCTTGCCATATGATAAACCAACCTCTGAGAAGCAAGCTGAAACAAAAAAATTTATCATAAAAGTATAAAGAACCAGACATTGGAATAAAAGGTCGCTTACAGCATATTATGTAGAAATTCACCCTTGGGCAATCGGAATTTCTTGATATTATCAGCAGATGCTGAGGCAAATGTGTGCCTGCAAAATGCAATAACCGCATTGGAAGTCATAGAAAGCTTATTCCAATCAAACTCATGTACCGTCCCTGAAATGTGTTTCAGAACAAAAAAACTTACTCAAAGGGGTGCAGAGCAAGAGCTCGAACAGATTTCTTGTGAAAAGTGAGCGTTGACATTGCTTTTCCTGGAGATTCACCAAAATGTTCAACAGAGTACATACCAGAAACTCTTTCTTTTCGAAGCACGACTTTAAGTACCTTTGTGTGAAAAATACAACTGAAAACTCAAATAATTTTTACTTTGAATTACCAGCAGCAAGATCCCAAAGCTTGATGGTGGTATCATGTGAACCTGTAACAACTTGGGGATCCTACAAAAAATGAAAACAGTTTAATATACCACATCCTCGTTGCCACTCATCCTTCTATTCTCTCCACTAAAAACAAGTCAAAGTTGGACTCCAGTGCAAAACCAGGAAGCAGAGAGAATAAAAGCTCATTTTACCAGAAGAACTTTACCGTGGCTTGTGTAATGATTGAGCAGACTGTATTCTCATGACCTGATAATGCATAAATTTGGGCCTTGGTGCGCATATCCCAAACCTACAAAGACATTGCAAAATATACTGTATCTTAAACCCCCGAGTTATACGCATCACATCAAGAAAGAGCATAATTGATTGGAATAATCAGCAACTTAACTTACCCTACAGACAGAATCTCGGCCTCCAGTCAAGAGGATGTCCAAAGTTGGATGTAGAGATAGGCAATAAACTCCACTTAAATGTCCATGATAAGAGCGAATCACCTAAAAACCTGACAGTTTGTTATACAGATTCCAAACAAGTAGCAAAAAATGAAAAAGTCGTATGTGCTTCACATAACATGCATATGTGCAACTATATAGAGTCAAACCAATTTCTGAAAGTTCCGGAGCTTGAAATTGCATGAGAATTCTGGTAAAATCACCTTATTGTACTCCAAATCCCAGCATTTGACCTGTTTATCATCCCCAGCAGAGAACATGTAGGGATGGCGAGGACTAACTGCCAGGCCTGAATTTACAGTAGCCACAACAAACCAAAACATGCTTCCTTGAATGAGAAAACAGTAACCGACACTGACAAGGTTAGCAGAAACATATGCAATGGAGGAGCCTTTGTACAAAGAACCAACCTCTGACTTGTTCTATATGTCCTGTCAGGGTGAGCTTCAAAGTTCCCGTGCCAACATCCCAAATCTGCAATAAGCTTCCTAGCATGTCAGGTGAATGAAAGTTTCCATTTCTGAAACCTTTCAGAATTGAAATCCACTGTTTTGAATACAAGTGCATGCATATACTATGTCTAACCTATTAGATCTGGATAGCCACCTGTCATAGACTTCCAAAGGAAAATTTTGAGTTAAGACCAAGTTTTGATGAGACACAGAATGCCACATCATAATTTCATAATGTACAAAATGGGCATGTACAGAACATCATTTCATACGCATATTTGAATTTTCTAAGATCCATTTGATCCATTTGTTTTTGAAGCCTCCGATAAGTTGGAAATTGGGAAGGAGTGATAGATTACAGATTAAAAGATTCAGTTTGGCTGATCAATTTCAAAGTGAGGATCAATCTCTGTTCAGACGGCCTGTTTGAAGCACTAAAAATGTGCCACCCTATAATCAATTTCAAAGTGGAAATCAATTTCTATTCAAACAACCTATTTGAAACCCTCAAAATGCACCCCCATGATTGTTTTCAAAGTGGGAATTGATTTCTGTTAAGCAGGCTGTTTCAAACCCTAAAAATCCGCCCTCCCATAATCAATTTCAGTTGAACAGCCTATTTCAAACCCCCAAGATGCACCCCCCATCAATTTCTGTTCAAACAGCACCTACAAATACGCGCCCCTCCCCCCTCCCCCCCCTTTCTAAAATCTATTTCAGTGGGGATCAATTTCTGCTTAAACAGCCTGTTCTAAACCCTGACAATGCTCCCCCCCAAAATCAATTTTAAAGTGGGGATCAGGGCTAGAAATCCGTAGCAATAGCACAGTCGGAAATCCATACCTAATAACATGATAGCAGGGCTGGAAATCTGCTGGAAAAAACCCTAAATGAACCCAGAAAAATAACATTTTTTAACATATAGAACGCATTAAGTTCCATATGTTACAGAATGGTACACTATGCACCACATAAAGGATTAAAGGAAAATTTAACACAAGTTGAGGCCAACTTGTGTTAACTAAAGTCAGGAAATGTGGATCAGATCGCTGTCCGAATCACGGACAGCGATTCGTAAATGCAACTATGGTATCTACATCCTGAAATGATAACATCCACAAGTCATGAATGGCATTGAAATGCATCATGTCCTTAGTGCATTTGGTTAATTGTCTGGGATCATCTTCTCTTCAACAAACGGATTCACAAAAATTAATTAAATTGCAATCAACATACCACAGGCCATAGTTGGTATGCATTCCGTTCAGGAATGTGGCCAAAAAAAAATATATTCATCTCACAAACGAAAAATTTGTACCCAAGCATATTCTAGTGCACTTTATAGCTTATCATTTTGATATCTACACATTAGAAAGATTGAAATTCAGAATGCCAGCACTGCATCTCTTGCAAGTTGCTGCTACAGGTAGACCTTTCAGTATCTTATTACCTCAACATCTTCAGCAACACGTTTGCATGCAATAGCATCTTGGTTATTGTGGTCACTGCTGGATTTTGCCACCCGAATTTTACTTCAGTGACAAGCTACAAGTCTATGCTACTTACTCCGCTGCTTCCTATCGTTCACCAGCATGTATTTGTCCTGCAATGACCAAGAAGATTCTATCCATCCACATCTCACAGAATGGGGTGGGGGTCATCTTAAGCTCACAGTACTCTTTTCTTGTGTTGCAATCCATTTCTGGCTGTTCGTACCTTCCAGAAGTTACAGCACAGCTATTTTCTCCAAGGACTGTGACATATGTGATACATATTATCTATTAATGCATCTACAAAATTTGGCAGGACCGCACACAGTACTTTCAAAGAGTATTGCTGGATCATTTTCATTGCTTACCCATCTATTTGAGAAAGAAAGAAAGAAAGAAAGAAAACTTATTAATGTCTTTTCAATGCCAAAAGGCATATAAGACTAAAAAAAAAGTACATGTCAAGTGTGTGGTATCTGTGGGAGTGCATAAAACATCTCCAAAAAGTGGTAAAGAAAGTACATGTAGATATACTGCTAAAAATAGTGAACTGAACTGAAAAACTATGCTCTGAAATGTGAAATATAATGTACAGCACATGTGCGATATATAGCTGATAATCTGAAAAACATAGTATAGTGTCGTCATCATGCTCGTCATGCTCTACCGGAGATCAGAAATGATGTAATGCGAGGTGCTGCTGGAGGTAGAGGTAAAGCAGATTATATTGAGGGGACTTCAAAGCCAATTATTCTTCAATATCATATTAAAGTTGACTGGCATACATTGTCCCTTCAAACGGCTTGGGATCTCTATGCTCCTCTCGATCCACTCCTTTCTATTGTTATAGAGCATTCTTGGTCTATATGACAAGGTTGGGAAGCAATTGTTGTCAATATTTGGTAACAGTGTTCTTCTAATCTTTGATATTTGGTAACATAGCTATTATGGCACTCATTCGCGAAGCCCTGTTGCTGGTATTTAATAGTTGCATTTTGACTCCATTCTTAAGGCATTACCTACATATTGATACTTTTTGTCTGGTATTTGTTGCAAGATTCTCAGCAAGCGATGCAAGATGCTTGCAAGAAATGCAACAAAAAAAAGTTCTCACATAGCAAAGCATGAGGAGTTTGATGCAATGAAGAGCTATTGGCAAGCTCAAATCACATCAATCTCACAAAAACAAGAAACCATAACCAAGCAAGAAGAAGTATGACATCTACAAAGGAAAGCCATGTCACCAAAAAGTAAGAAATCAAACATACAAAAAAAATCGAAGCAAAACACATAAAACCTGCTTACTTGCATTAAAGAGTTAAATCACATCAAAATGTGAAAAAGAGTGAGAGGGAGTGGGAAGCAGTGAGAACAAATAAAAACACATGACAGTTGTGCATAAGGAGACGAGGAAAGAGAAAGATCAATTTGGGGAAGGAGGCAAAGTAGAACAAAGAGGGGAGAGAGAGAGAGAGAGAGAGAGAGAGAGAGAGAGAGAGAGAGAGAGAGAGAGAGAGAGTTCAACTACTGAAAATGGCAAATGACGGAGGAATACCTAAAATACAAAGGATTTGGGCCTTATATTCGATGAGGATAAGCCTTAGTCTTCCTCTTATTGACATGGATTAAGTTGATAACATCCGGATTATTCTAAGCCAATTAACTTACTACACCCATGGCACAGGTTGTTCTCTATGTTACTCCCAATAACTAAGCATGCTAGGCCCCTATCCTAGGTTAATCACTAAGTTAAGGGCCTTGGTTTGGACCTAGATACGCAGAATAGGCCATTCACTCCCACTGTATCCCCAAAGTGGCGTTTATACTGAGGTCTTTCCTTTTATTCAATGGAATAATAGGTTAACAATATTCCACGTCCATTGGCAAAAAAGTAAGGTTTA
Source organism: Diphasiastrum complanatum (assembly GCA_029204225.1). Taxonomy (NCBI): domain Eukaryota; kingdom Viridiplantae; phylum Streptophyta; class Lycopodiopsida; order Lycopodiales; family Lycopodiaceae; genus Diphasiastrum; species Diphasiastrum complanatum. The sequence continues at coordinate 48,358,285 of CM055102.1, forward strand.
CAAATAGCAGCATTGTCCCTATTTGTTGCATCAGCATATCAGAAGAAGGCCATGCTCATACTTCTCTCATGAGACCTTTAACAAAGATTGATCTTCCTCGCGTCAACTCCTCAAGGTTGCATACAGATCATACACAACCTTCACAATTGCTGCAACAACGCTCTTTTCCTCTTCATACTTCCTTTACAACTGCCTATGGATCCATTATGCACACCTGACTACTCTGATTCTCACGCAGTCCCTTCATGCTCTCAATTGGCTTCCATTTCAAACGCTGCCTTGCTTCCACAACGCTGCACACTGCTCGTCTTTTTCTTGTCTTATATGCCCTCTTTTTTGCAGCTGACTATAGTGGAACTTCTCAAGTCAAGGGGAGGAAAGCTCTAAACCAACACACCACCCATCGGGAGGACTAAGACTGCTCATCATTACAAAGAGAGACAGAAAACGCTATTGCCATTGAAGAATATTCACTTAGAAGCAAGGGTTGCTGCTGCCCAAAATGGAGTGCATTGTTGCCTGCAAAGTAAAATCTTTGCATCTTAAAGGAAGGCAGGTCCTTGCCACTTGCAAGGTCATCACTAATCAGGACAACATTGATAATTTTCTTGGATTTCATAAATTTTCATTTAAGTATAGTACGTGGATTCTCCTATGACCGTTAATAGCATCCCTCCAAGCACTTTGACAATAGAATCTCAATAGAACTTAGTGAAGGAAAATCAGATCTTTTTTGAAAGATCCGTGTCAAAAAATCAAAAATTAGTGTTTTCATTGCTAGCTTTTGGAAGTTGAACTTTGATCTTCAAGTTCCCAATCTAAATGCAAATCCAATCCATGTAGAATGTGGCGTCCACTTTCTCCTCCAGAATCAACACTCTGATATCAAGTTACAACTAAAAAACACACAAATGCTAGAAATACTGCAAGAACTGTGAACTAATTGAGACAAATGCACTCTAGTGCTCAAATCAAGGCTGAAATACTGAAAAAAAAAAAATGAAATGCCAAGCTGGAAGTAGAGCACGAACTCTCTAAGCTAGAAATAAGCTTTACTCTCAAGCCAATTACCAATCAAATGAGGACCCAATAGCCTTATTGATATTGCGATTAGGGTTGCAAGTTTTTTACTAGGCTGTGAGTCACCCTGTACAGCCCAACATGGCCAAATTGCAGTAAATATCAAGTAGCTAAATGCAGGTTTATTGGGGCAAACTCATAAGGTGTGAACTGGGTTAATTAAATTGCTGAACCAAATACAAACATAAGGGAACAAATGCTTACAACTAACGAAAGTAATAACATGAAGACTTTGGCCCAGGCAGTTTGAATGTAATTGCTGTAATAGGCATGATGAGAAGGCTAACACAATGACAGCAAACTTTTTCAGGTTGAAAACCTATGTGACATTTTACATCTATGAAACCTTGAATATGGTCCTTCGATTTTCTACTGGTCAAAACTTTGTATACCTTCTGCTCGTGTGTAAAATAAAGCCAAGTAAATGTCAAGCCTCGATCTGCTACTATTTGCATGTAGATGTCTTACTGTCAACTGAGTGTTGATTAGGTTTATCTGATAAAAAGTTGCTACTTGATGTTTGTTTGATCCCATTTGCAAGTTACCATAAACCCAGTACCAAAACAAATCGGTATCATCTATTCACTACATGAGAAGAATTGATCCAGTCTGAAAACTAGCATGCATTCCTGGACAAGCTGCATGCAAAAACCTCTTACTTTGATAGTTCGATCAGCAGAACCAGTGCAGAACCACTCGTTACCAGGGTCAAACGCTATTGATCGCACCCATCCCAAGTGCCCGCTTATTACCTGAAGTAAAGTGGTACAGGTCAAAATGACACAAAACTATAACAGACAATGGTGCTACTACTTCCAGCCTAACAACAGCATTATATGTATGATAAGAATTTTCGGTGGACACACATCACATAGATGCTTACAGGTAACTAGCCATTAAGTTGCAATCAAGAACCTCTTAATAACCTTCAAGGAAGTTCAAATTCAATGCCTCACCCTATAATTTTTCCATGGAGGATGCCAAGAAGGCCGTGGCCACTTACTGGGAAGCCTCTTCATTACAGCTGCACTAGGTTGATATCTGGTAAGAATGAAATAACATTTGTAGTTAGATCGTCATCGATCATGCCACTGCAAGATCCACACACTTTTCTACTTCAATTTAAAAAGGCTAAATATGTATCCACACCCCTTAGGCTTAATCGTCTGACAAATTTCCAAAGTTCACAGAAGCATAGAGTTCCGAAATATAACGTCCTAAATATTGAGGATACTGAATAAAAAAAATTTATAATGTGACAACTTCTTGCATCCAAACTATACACATTAATAAACCACAGCCAAAATCTGATTCCGTCAAAAACTAAACCACCAAGAGAATCTACAAAAAGTTTCAAACAAAGCAATACGCCTCGAAATAAATAAGCTGCAGGAGTAAGAACAAGAGTGGCAGTACTTAAGAAATGCCATTGACACTTGGAACAGAACCGAAGTACATGTAAGTTCAAACTTATTCTCTGAAAGCTACTCCTGATAAGGAGAACTTGGAAGATGTAACTCCTAAATATAGTGGAAATCAAGTGCAGTATGGATTCCAGACTGATTCCAAGAAGCCTTCATGCTTCACGACGAACCTTCAAGACTCCATCAGGCTAATAAAACACTGAACTTTCTCAATTTCGATGTTGCAAATCTCCGCATTGAATCCCTATCGTCACCAATATCCGCCCTTCAAATATAGCTGCAGACTTGCTTTGTTCAAGTCATTCAATGGCAGAAAACTGACTCCCATGGGTAGCAAGATCAACAAGGAACCTTCTATACGGACAGCAACACAGCCACCAACGCTGAAGCTTATTGTTTGATGTTTGTCTTCCAACAGACCATAGTGGATCCATACTACCAAGACAGAAATGGATCCAGGTGTTCAACACTAAACAGGAGGAAATTGGTGGTGAAATAGGTGCAAATCCCCAGGCTGTTCCAATGAGCAACTTCGGCAAGGTTCTGCAGCATTCAAAAGGGCCAAAAGTTGAAAGTGCTACACTAGGAAGGAGAAGCAAACAGCGATAGTTCCACAGGTCTGCAGTGGCTACATCACATGTTTCGAATGGGCTGATCTAGTCAGGATGGGCGGTCCAATAATCAGAACGACTTGTAGCAAGTTGCTTCTTGGTTCTTTCACACTAGAGTCGTACAGGTTGTTGTCTAGCCTCAAGAAAAACAACAAGGTTCATTTCTATTGATGGGTTATTGATTAGAAAATCAATATAAAGTCTTCTTAAGTGAAGCAGGTTTCTTCAAGAAAGATGGACGTACACAAGTTGGGAAGTTTGCATATGAAATAGTGTCAGGATAAATAGATGTCATGATGAGATGCTTTCTAAGTTGGAAAGTTGTTTGGGGCAAGTGACTTTATGTTCAGTTAGTTTGTGTGAGGAAGTATTGTGTACGTTTTATCTTCTATTGGGGATGCTCTATTACTTGCATATTTGGTTGGGTTCATGGATGACATCCTATTTGTATTATTGTTCGGGAGTGGTTGCGATGCAAACATGAAGTGTACATCTAGGGGGAGTAGTTCATCTAAGTCCATCTAGTCCATCATAGGTGGTAACTTATGAGAGTATCAGGAGAATCGAAGTGGATTCAACTCAAGGAATCGACACAAGTGGACCCAACTACTTATGAAGTACAGGTTTCTAATGTGGGTGTTGATGTATGAGATTTGATGTTGATATTTGTATATCTGTTTCCTCCTTATGATTATCATGATGATGGATGTTGGCAAGATCCTTACATATTAGTGGTAGCTTGGAAGATGTTCAAAAAGACCAAGGGAGTCAATCTTCATGCAAAGTTCTCAAAGTTATGGCAAAGGTTATCATGTCTACTATCAATTAGATATGTCAAATGACTGAGAACTATGGGGAGCCATAACTTCAATGGTGCATGGGATCGTGGGTCCAAAGGTATGTCTCAAATCACCCCCAGAAATACAGTCAAAGTTTGGAAGTGTATTTACCCTTCTCTCTCAATATTATTGACACATTACTATGTTTTCTATCTACTCTTTGAACCACATTTTCTCATGTAAACTAAAATAGAAATGAGGATACAACTCACCATTCAAAGCAACCCAATCTTCAAATTGCACAACAGTCACAAGGTAGTGAAACATCCATGATCACCGTTATAATCCTATGAATTGATCAATTTTGAGCTCATATAGGTAGTTCTTCATGGTTTTCGTTCACGAATTTCTTTCTTCCCTTCACCACTAGATATGGATAAGAGAGAGTGGTTTGGTCGAACAATCATGCCCTTATTTGATATTAAGGAGAGTCGAGTTCTTTCATCCGAAGGAAGTCAAGGAATCTGGTGATATGTTGCACTTATAATGGTTACAAATATGCACTAAAGGGACATGAAGACAAAAGCACGACACTGGGAAGTCATATGAAGCAGGTTCATATGAAAAGGATCGACATACAAAGGAATTCTACATCATTATACAACAGAAGTGTATACCCATTTGCAACCAATGGGTTTTTTACCAACTGGTGGATGTACCAAGTCCCATGTGCCATGCTTGGCAATTGACTCCATCTCTTCTTCCATGGCTTTGACCCAAATGTCACTATCCTTTGCTTCATCATGAGTCGAAGGTTCTTTGCTTTGAATGATGCTAGATAAGAGAGCGTAGTTTGCTTCACACTTATCAGGTTGTGTCTTCTCTCTCGTTGATCTCCTTAGCTCTCCCCGGATGGATGATTCAAAAAATTCATCCATGTCACGACTTTCCATCAATCTCTCAAACCACTTGGGCAGCTTCCTATAAAGTGACCTGCTTCCTGGTGAAAATGTATCCCACGGTGGCTCCTTCTCCTTGTGTTTGTCACCTCCAACTTCAATCTTCTTAGCACCCAATGGTTTATCCCTACCTCTCCAACCTGTTTCCCGAGGTTGAGCGATGGCATCATGAGGTGCATCCATATGTCCATCATTAGGAATGTCAACAAATGGTCCATCATCAAGAGGAAGTCTCACTATACCTTCTTTGTCATTTGTCATTTGATGTATCCAACTTCTCAATATCCTCATCCTTGTACAACTTTGCGCTCGGCTACACCATTGAGTTTGGGAGTGTGAGCTTGTGTGAATTGTCTTTTGATTCCACATTGGTTGCAAACATATTCAAATTCACTGGATTTGTACTCACCTCTACTGTCAGATCTTAGGAACTTGATCTTCCTACATGTTTGGTTTTCAATCATTGCCTTGAAGCTCTTGAAGGTAGCAATTTCATCTTTAAAAAATAGATCCACGTTTTGCAAGACATATCATCTATGAAAGTAATGAAATAGTACGCTCCACCTATGGACATCGTCCTCATAGGTCCGCATAGATCTGTGTGGATCAAATCCAGGATGTTCTTTGCCCTCGCAACACCACCACACTCGAACTTCTCTCGATGTTGCTTCCCATACACACGACTCGCACATCATCTTCAAGTGGTCTTCCATCACAGCCAATCCCTTCACCATTTCTAATTTCCTCATCAAACCAAATGACCAAGACTTTTATGCCACAGTTTAGTTTGTGATGGAATGGACGAGACAAGTCCATGTTGCCCCGTAAATGTAGCATTCAACCTGTACAATTTTGTCTTAGGCTCCCTTGTACCATCCGCAATGACCTTGAACTTTTGGTTCATGTCTTTCACAAAGCAGCATGCGCAAACTCTACCAACTCTTGATCAGTAATGACACCAACGGAAAGTAGATTTTTCTTCAAATCTAGCACATAAAGTACCTCCTTGATCGTTTTGCTTTTATCGTCTGGAAGCTGAATAGAAACTGTGCCTACCCCTCGATCTTGCAAATTTTCACTATTTGCTTGTCAAACTGACGTTCCATTGTCCAGCTCTTTCAGGGTACTAAACCAATCTTTATTGCCCCTCATGTGCCTAGTGGCTCCCGAGTCAATATACCAAGCTTTATCTTCCTGATTCGATGACAATGCTGATATGAAGATGCTAGAGTCTTCAACCTCACCTTCATTGACAAGGCTACCTGCTTGTTTTGGTTTTCCCTTGCCCAACTCCGCCAAGAATTTTCGGCATTCACTCTTCCAATGGCCCTTTTTGCCGCAATAAAATCACTTGCCTTTCTTCTTGGTCTTGCTGGATGACCCTTCTTCCTCTTGAGTCTTGGCAAACTGCTGTTTAGACTTTTTCTTGCCCTTGCCCTTGCCTTGCTATCGGCATGCCGCAAGTGCCCGATCATTAGTATTTTAACGACGAGCTTTCACCATTTCCCGTCATTGCTCCTCCTGCATCAAGATCCTTGTGAGCTTGTCAAAGGTTGGTAGTCTTTCTCTTGACGCTATCCCACTTACGAACATTTGTAGGGCTCTACAATGTCGCACAATGCATTGTGCACCATAACGTATGCGCTTGCCAATAGAATGCAGTTCATCCCTCATTGTCTTGATTCTGGTCATATAAGTTTGAATGTGCTCCCCCTTGCTCCATTCGGCACTATTCAACTTTGACTTCAAAAACATAATCCTTGATGGATTTAAAATCCCGAACTGCTCCTTTAGCACATCACATGCCTGTCTTGGAGTAACAGCATCGCTTACGTGGGTAACGATGTGGTCCTTCATCGATAAGTAGATGAAGAACAACGCCCTTCTCATCTTCTTGTTGAACACTTTGATGTCCGCTTCATTTGGCAATCTTCGCTCATCGCCTGTGACGACGTCCCACAATTCCTTCTCTTTCAAATAATTTTTCATTTTGAACTTCCACACTGCATAGTTGGAAATCTCGTCCAACTTGCTATTTTCACTCAAAATGGACTCTCCCATGTTCGCCATCTTCAAAATGCCTAAAACTACAATCGTAGGCTAAAAGAGATATTCTGAGTACAATGGCAATGTCGGAAACTCGTTTTAGTGACCTGCTAAAATTTCACACCAGGCCCTCTTGTTGCTTGGGTGGCAATTCGCAAGCCAAGTTGGTTTCCAATCGTGAAATGCCTTCTACCTCGCACTCCTGACTACCTGCTCCCTAAAAGGGGCAAAAAAGATTTGGTGTCCACTAAGCGCTTTCTCCACAGTTAACACTCTGTTTTGCGCTACCATACTTGCAGGTACAGTCCAAGTGCCTTTCAATTGGAGTCCGTAGCCCTTCGTTTGGTCCAAAATGGTTAAAGGAGGTGGAAATAAGGGCCTTTTTAGAAAATGAACCGTTTCTTCATATTGAAAAAACTTCACTCTTCAAGCAATTTTGGGCCTTGGGTCCCTTCAAACTGAAAATTTTTAATGAAGTTGAAGGCTGTTTTGCTCTTCAAGGCACTTGGGTCCCTTCAAATTAATCTTGGCCATTGAATCCATAGAACTCATCTAGCCCACCATTCAACATTGAATCATGACCATTGGTGAAAGTGGGCTCCAATCTTGTGGTTAGGAGTAAGTTTGGGCATTCAAGTGGACACTTAGAGCAGCTAAACACTCATTTACACCACTTCATCTTCTTCACGTAGATGCACAAGCTCTCTCTCTCTCTCTCTCTCTCTCTCTCTCTCTCTCTCTCTCTCTCTCTCTCCCCCTATGGGCCACGCCCTCCAACCCCTCCTATGGCTTGATCTCTCTCAATTTTTGAGCTCTTTCAAAGCCGTCTGAGGCCTAGACCATGGGCGCCCATAGAGCTTTCAATTGCCAAAATCCGTGGAGAAACGATGAGATAAGGCCAACTTGAGAAAAAGACTAGGTTCTCTGGCAATTGGCAATTCTCCGACAGAAAGTTCAAACTTTCTTCGTGGTTGTTGAGTGGGCTAGCACGACTACTTCCTTGTTCTTACGGGCCACGACTTCCAAACAGGTGCATGGACGGTGAAATTATTGCCGATTTTGTGAAAAATTTGTAACCCTCACCCGGTCTTTTCCACAAGCTAACTGCAAAATTCTCAAATTTTGCATGTTTTTGACACTATCTATTGCTATGCACATGCTAAGGATACATGTACTGAGCTTGGCAACATTATGTGGTATTCAGTAGGAAGTAACATCCACCACACATAATTATTAGAGCGATTCAGTGCAGTTCATGACAAACCTGTCTACAGCACTGATTGTAGCCTTATGGTCGACATTATTTCCTGTCCCAGCAACTACTGCATTTGTATCTCCTGCTCCTGCACCTTCAGCCCTATAAAAAGCACAAATATGAATGCTTCAGTTGCAAGGTCAAACACTTACAGATTGAATTTTGCTTATGCTTGTACAAATCAATAAGAATAGTAGAAGCTTCAAAATTGATCATAACATCATATATCTACCATGTTGATTGTGACTGAGAAGCAACAGCCACCACTTGTAAGTCTGAATCCCTTGCACCAGTGACTACTTCCAAAGAATCCTTCTGAAAGGCTGCAAGTAAACATATCGCAATACGATTGCAGTTATTTATTGCACATTTTTCAAACTCACATGTAAAGAAAGGACATGTATCAATGCTAAGTCCATGATAACATCCAAATATGACAAGCACGACTTAGAATTTTAAATTTTATGGATTCGACCTAGAAAGTCTTAGACCCTTAACTCTATCATGCATATTAGGACCATATGCTACAAAATTCACATCATGAGCTTCCAAGAGTAGATGCAAGTCACAATCATAATAATGCATCCACATCAGCTTTTATGATTTATAGAGTGTCCAAAGTGTTAGGCTTTTGATTCCCAAGATGAAGGACAAATCAGACAATATTGAAGGCTAGAACTAAAAAGGCTCATCAATTCTACACAATTCTTTCAATTTATGGCATTCCCTAGCTCTTTCTATGCAAACCATCCAGCTGAAACTAGTTGAATCACCAGAAAAAGCCTTGAAACGTTGTTCAGCCCCATGTGATTTTAGTCTAGCAAAAAAAGCATTGTAATAATGGGGTTTCTGTAAGGAGCTATAGGTTGCCAATTCAATGCAACCCAGTACCAATTCATGAAACCCCTCCCATTAGGAACTACATATTGGAGATATGTGCATCCATAGCATAATCACAATACACATTCTAAAACACAATCTGGAATGCGAACGAAGATTAGGGTTTTCCAGAATGCAGAAAAAAATACTTGCTTTTGTACTTTTCCTTTAGAAAATTTGCTTCTCCTTTCTTTAGGGAAATTGCCAAAAATATGAGCTAAACTACAATAAGGGTAGACAAAGGTTTCTACACAGACCTGCTGGAATTGTTTGGAATATTGACCTAAAATCTGCATTATTGAAATATTTCTATAAAAAACAAAAGAAACTTGCAATAATTGCAAATATAGTCTAATTCAAGAAGAACGACTATGCAACATATCCTTCAATTTGTGCATTTTGGTGACATTCTCAGTCAAGCATAGATGATTCTGTGAATGGTCTTTATAAGGCTCAACAAAATGCCTCTTTGTTGCAGCTACATATTTGAACAAGCTATTACAAACTGATGCTAAACTTTGATTTGGTGCCTGATCGTAAAGGAGAATCATACCACATTTACACTTTATGACTGGCAACAGATTGGAGTTCAACTTAAAGCCTGGAAAATTCGCAACAGAGCTTGTAGCATACTAACAAAAATATTTCCAGCATGCTGATAAAAAAAATCCCAACAAAATAATTGTTTTTCCTATTTAAAAAGAAATCGGATTTGCATTCCATAGTTACGCACATATGTAGCGCATACATGGATACACACACATCAGAAGTTTATTAATTAATATATAGTCCATAGATGCAGATAGCAGAATCTTCCAAATGCTATTTTTTTTAATTCGTCAAAACCTGAAAAAAAAATTAATACTAAAAAGAAAAACCATAACAACATCTAAAAAAAATTACAAACTGCATAAAAAAATTTGCACCGAAAGAAAACAAAAAAAATACCATAAAGACTGTCTTGAAAAGAATCTGTTAAAAAAAATTTCAACGAACATGCAATTATAATATATACATTGTCATATATGAGGGGGTGTGTGTGTCAGACATGAGGGTCCGGGCCAAAATGCCCGCGTCCGGCGTCCGGACCCGGACGCGCCATAAAGACTGTCTTGAAAAGAATCTGTTAAAAAAAATTTCAACGAACATGCAATTATAATATATACATTGTCATATATGAGGGGGTGTGTGTGTGTCAGACATGAGGGTCCGGGCCGGAATGCCCGCGTCCGGACCCGGACGCGTCCGGGTCCCGCTTCCTTAGGTGTGTGTTATAATTATTATTCCTATTGTTATTATTAAATATAGCCAGACATGAGGGTCCAGGGCGGACGCGGGCTTTTCCTGTCTGCGTCCGACGCCCGGACCCGGACGAGTCCGACGCCCGGATGCGGGGTCGGACGCGTCTAATTTTTTTTTTTTGTTTGGATGCGTCCAGCGTACTGGATGCGGACGCGTCCGGGCCCCGGACGCGTTTTTTTAATTTTTTTTAAAAAAGAAAAAAAAAAAAGAGAAGCGCGCGGGCAGCGGAACAGTCCGCAGAACGTTCTGGGCCAGCGAGAGAGGAGAGAAAGGGCGGGAGAGAGAGAGAGCTATGGTGAGTGAGGGAGAGAGAGCTATGGTGGGTGAGGGAGAGCTATGGTGTGCACGTGGGTGGGTTATGGTGTGTATGTGTGTGTGTGTGTGGGTTAGTTGATTTGTGTGTGCACGTGTGGTGATTTGTGTGTGTGTATGTGTGTGTGTGTGTGTGTGTGTGTGTGAGAGAGAGAGAGAGAGAGAGAGAGAGAGAGAGAGAGAGAGTGAGTGTACGTGTGTGTGTGTGTGTGTGTACGAGACATGGTGTGTGTGTGAGTTTAGGGTTTAGGGTCTGCATGCTTGGGTTTAGGGTTTAGGAGGAGAGAGAGAGAGAAAGATATTAGATTTGTGTGCTTGTGTGTGTTTGAAAGAGAGAGAGAGAGAAAGAGAGAGAGAGAGAGAGAGAGAGAGAGAGAGAGAGAGAGAGAGAGAGATGGCCGCTCGACCCATTTGGGATGAGGTGGAGTTGTTACCCGACAAAAAGTGGCATTGCCCTTTTTGTCGAAAGCAGTTCACAAGGAACGCCTCTCGGGTTCGAGCACATTTGGGGGGATTGCGAGTCCAACCCACAGGGGGACGCTACGGGATCGGCATTTGTATGGTCATCCCCTCTGCGGAGAGGGCTCGCATTCTCGAGACATATGTTGAGCCAGGTACTGAGGCCGGCGAGCCATCCACGAATGCCGCGGGCTCCGCTTCCACTGGTGCACCCATTGCCACCGCCACCGCCACTGCCACCGCCGCCGCATCCGCACCCGCCACCGCCTTCGCCACCGCCTCCGCCACCCCCTCCGCCAGTACTCCCCATGGATCCACAACCTCCACTGTTGCACCTACGTCTGTGCCACCACCTTCAGATCTGCACGGTCCGTCTGCATCCTCCGCTTCCGCACCTACACCTATGCCACCACCTCCAGATCCGCATTGTCCATCCCCATCCTCCCAGCCATCCACATCCCGAGGCACCAGACAGATGTCCATGTCGGGATTTTCAGAGAGGGGCAACACAGAGAAGCCACTAGGACCATAGCATAGATGTTCTATGACTTGAACCTCCCCTTTATCATGGCATCATCCCGCATCTTTTGAGAGGCTATCTCAAAAGTTGCAGTCTGCGTGCCCGGCTACACACCACCCACAGCCGACACGCTTCGTGGCCCTTTGCTCCAGGAGCGGGTTGCATCCGTCAGAGAGAGACTAGCCGCATTGCAGGAGGCCTGGAATAGATACGGCTGCTCCATCATGGCTGATGGGTGGACTGATCGTCGTAGACGTCCACTGATCAACGTCATTGTTTCCAGCTGCTACAATTCCATGTTCCTTCGCAGCGTCGATGCCTCTGAGGCAGGGAGAGTGCACACGGCCGAGTACATCTACGACATCATCCGTGCAGCAATAGAGGAGGTTGGGCCACAGCGCGTTGTCCAGGTAAATTTTTTTTCAATAGTTGCTTGATACAAATGTTTCAATAGTTTTCGATTGATTGCAATGTGTTTCCAAGCTGTGCATTAATCGTATCAACTAATCGCAATAGGTTGTGACGGACAATGCGTCCAACTGTTGCGGTATGGAGGAGCTTCTTATGGTAGAGTACCCCTCCATTGTGTGGACTCCATGTGCCGCACACTCATTGGACCTCCTCCTGCATTCCATCGGGCACCTGCCTTGGGTCAGTGAGATTCTCGAGGGCACTTGCAGTTGTGGACTTCGTCACACGCAAGCGCCGCACCACCGCCCTTTTCCGCACATTTAGTAGGTAAGATGCTACTTATTTTTTGGCTCGTTCAAAATGCTTCTTATTTTTTCACTCGTTTCGTGTGTGCCTCTCATTCCGTTTGTCAATGCAGGCTCGACTTGAAGAAGCCCGCTCGCACCCACTTTGCCTTTTAGTTCATCATGCTTGAGCGGCTACACAAGCTCAAGGGTGATTTGTGGCGCATGGCTACTTCTGCAGAGTTCACAGCCATGGACATGTCCACGACCCCAGAGGGCTTGGCCTTCCACGAGATCCTCTTCATGGAGCCTTTCTGAGTTGATGTCCAGCAGCTCATGGACGTCATGCGCCCCATCTACTCTGTTTGAAGGCTCGTTGATCGCAAGGGGTGCACGATGGGCCTCCTATATGAGTTCATAGACCGCATAGGCGAGTCTCTCCAACGTTCTGAGCAGGACCGTGCCAGGTATAACTTTTTCCGTCTCACCATCTTTCCTTCCATTCGCACTCTGTTTCGTCTTGCTGCCGCAGCACGCAATCGTGTAATTGTTGCCTCCACATGGTATGGTCCACAGGTTGGAGCCTATTAGGCGGTTGTGGCGGCGACGACGGGATAAGTTTCACCGGCCCATTCACAGTGTGGCCCACATATTGCATCCGCTGTTTCAGAGCGAGAGGCAGTACGACGATGCAGAGTTGCGTGCGGACTGGTTCTCATACATCCGCCTCCTCAGCAGCGACACTGGTATCTGCAGCAGGCTCGAGGAGTAGAGGCTGAGTTACAGGTAAACTCTTGCTCTATCGTTAGCTTTCGTTCGCTCAATTTCCCTGCGCAGGCTCAATTGTACTCACGCGTATCGCTGCTCAATTTCAGGCACTGTCTGGGGCTGTTCGGTGAGGACCTTGCACGTGTCCGAGAGAACAGACTTATGCATGTATCATGGTGGGATAGCTACAGCGCTGGACAGCCAGACCTGAGGACGCTCGCGTTCCGAGTCCTTTGTATGTTATCTAATCTCATTCATCCAACCAGTTTCCGCATTGTCTCTACAAGGCCGGGACTCACTCGAGTGGCTGCCAATTAATGCAGGATTGTTCTGCTTGCGTGTGCGAGCGGAACTGGTCAGCGTTCAGCCTTGTTCACACAAACAAGCAGAACTGCCTCACGACTGAGCGATGCAATGACTTGGTGTACTGCAACACCAACACCAGGGTGGTTCGACGCATCGCGGACGCATGAGAGCAGGAGGCGTACGCTCCCTACTGTTGCAGGTATATGTCTATGCTCTATCGTTTGCTCTCTTATTAGTTTAAGACAATCAGTTTAATGCCCTCACGATTGCTTCGACTATTCTCACGAATGATTGACATGTGTAGGTCAATCCCGATGATTGCCTTCTTCCAGCGGCCGATCCTGAGGCAGAGCCAGAGGTTGATCCAGACGAGGCCGCTCAGCGTGCTCTGCGAGGTGATCCTGAGGATGATTCTGACACCGAGGAGCCTACCCCCCTCCCTGCTGACGTTCCATTGCCCTCCTCCTCTGATGAGCCCACATATGATTCAGATGAGATGGTCGACATTGCAGGGGATGGTCCACATGCCCCACCCAGTACTCCCGCTACACGCCCCCTTTCAGATGATGGCTGGTCAAAGTTTGTGAGGGAGACAGAGGCGAGAGAGACGACTCAGAGCATCACAGGCAGTCGGTTCTTCCCAGAGACCCCCTCGTGGCAGAGGGAGACCCCCAGGCAGGAGTGTACCACAGAGGGTTCTTTCCGGCAAACCCAAAGGCAGGCCAGCCAAGAGGGGACGCACCGATGATTTTTCTAGTCGTCTCTTGGCAGGCGTTGGCCCGGACTTGGAGGAGTCCCAGATGCCTCCAGACTCCCAGGCAGACTTTGTATTTAACACCCCCTGTAGATGCATCTGGCACGCCGAGGGATGATTTTTTTAGCACAGACTTGTAGATATTATACACACAGACTATCATGTATATTGGCATCAGACGAGATGTATATATTTTTTTACAATTTCTTTGTGTCATGGCTAATTTATCATGGTTGCTCACAAATGGTTAGCTCTGTGAAATTTGAATGGTTAGTTAGAAATGGTTTGCTCCGTGCAAGAGAGAGAGAGAGAGAGAGAGAGAGAGAGAGAGAGAGAGAGAGAGAGAGAGAGAGAGAGAGAGAGACCAACACATCTTCATGTCTCTCATAACATCTGCATCATGTTCAACCATTGAACATAACATGCTAACATAACACCCTAAACCCTAACAAATCATCATAACCCCACAACCCCACAACCATGACTATCAAAACAAGCCACAGCCATAATCATCATCAACCCCACATCCTCATGTCTATCCGAAGTTCGACATTGAACAGGGCTTCAAGGACACTTGGTGAGGGACGGGAACTGAAAACATTTGGAATCGACAAAAATGGCCCAGGAATACAATCCACAGATTCGTGATCCCGATACAAACTCAAGGGACCGAGCCTGGCTCGTGTTAGGTATCGTTCGGTCAAAATGGCCCTTCAACGGGATAGAAACGCAATTAGGTCAAGCGAAATGGACTAGTTTTGCAACTTTCCATCCGACAGCCCCGTTTCTCCAAACGGGATCCGTTTCAGATGTCGTCTTTTTCGGCCAGTGGACAACCTCGATAGGAACCTATGGGAACAGACAGGACGAGGAACAGACGGACGGCCGGCCCAAAACGTCCGTCCGACGTTAAACAGAGCTTCAAGGACACCACGTGAAAATTGATCTCAAGGCACAAAAAAATTCCCAGAAAGAATTGGGGCCCGACTACCCAAAAAAAAAGGCGTGAAAACGTTCATTGATATCTTGAGTAGATTTGGCCTACATCTTATATAAGTGTAAATGTTCGAGTGCAGTATATCACTAAATAATTTAAATAAATCACAAATCACAAATTTACAATGACATTTTGTGTAATAGTCACAACAATTACATTCAAGCTTTAAATATTCACAACAATGAGACTATCAATCCTACAAAAGGACATATTTATGAGTTGTCCATTAAGTTTGAACAAATACTTTTTGACCTCTTACAAATTCAGGAAAAATTGGAATATCAATAAGTTCCATATAAAGGCATAGCAAGATGTAGATTGAACAAACAAAAGTTTGGACTTCTACCCATATCAACATTGATCCATGAGAAACCCTTAGAGGATGGAGGAGAAATCCAAGAGAAAAATTGAGCCCTTACCATGACAATCTACCTAAATTCTTTGATGGGTGAATTTTCACATCTGTGTAAAAGTTGCTATAGCATGCAACAAAATTCGTGACTCTCCTACAAAATTTCTTATTTTTATGAATTATTCATTGCTATACTTATAGAAGCTAACATTGTGTCAGTGATTTGAATTTGTAACATCACTTGATTGGCCAAATCTAACAATGGGGATCTTGCAACACGTGGAAAATCCACCAACCAACTTTTAAAAAAAATAGTTTCAAGGGTGAGTTTTACACCACGTTGCACGCATATTCTAAAAACTGAAAACAAGGCATACAACCTCGCCTTCACATCTTTCCCAACGAGAATACTAGATGATCATTCTACTCAATTGTAGCAAGAAACATAAATTAAAATAGCACTATTTAGATCACTAACGCCCATAAGAAGATGCAAATCATAAGCATTTAAATAAAAAGCTATGTTAAGCCTTCAAAACTCCTAATATTGGTCCAATAAGCTTGAGAATCCTCAAAGGTGTTTTGCAACTTTTTGTAAAATAAGAAGATTAAGATAAAGATGACATATAATTAATAACGAAGTCAAGGACTCCTCTTTAGAAGAAATGTTGCTTGGTTAGGTTAGAAACCTAAAAATACTTCCTTTTCAATAAAAATCAACCTGATGTAGGCGTCTGATTCAAGAGAGGTGGATTTGGGGCCTCCCCTCCGACGGCAAAAGTGTTTGGGTCTCTTGATTGTGAAGAAGGCAAATCTTTTACTGCTGCATATTCTCCGTGCACCTACGCATCTCAATAGTCATTGTGGCAAAATCATGGCAAAGGAACTGAACACATATTCATAACCTAAGTGGCGGATAATATGAAAATCTTACACCTTTTCACAACAAGAAGCTGAAAACCGTTACTCCCATCTCATTTTCATACAGGTGGAACATATAAATCCTCATAAAAATACAACTTGATAAAAAATGAATTGTTGTCTGATATTAAGTAGGCGGTACCGCACCTTACAAGTGATCCTCATCTGACGACTGATGGACACATACAATAACCACAAGAAATATGTGTGCATGTTAGTCGGAGACAAACTTAATTTCAAAGAAAAAAATTACGTATGCAAGAAAATTTATAATTCTAATGCACCATAAAAATGATAGCATCTTCAGTTATCCTACAATCATTCTAACTTAAAAGTGTCAATAACCAATGTGTCATATTTTGACTTACTCAATGGCTAACGAACTACAAAATTACCAAACACAAACCTGGCATTGTTTAAAACTAGCTAATAAGAATCACTAATTGAGCAAGGCTTGTTGAGTCTCTTTGTCATATGGTAGCAAAAGTCATCGGGTAGTAGAAACCCTCAGGTAGCAGAAGTCCTTCGTGTTGGATAGCTTCAGGCCATCGCTGTTGGATAGAAACTTGTTCCTAAAAGTCATTGCCTCAAAAGCAAGACTTGATTGGGATGTGATTAGATCCACAATCGTTGCTTACAAGGAGCCAAAAAATCATAGCAAGGAAAATTTTCAATAAGGAGATTAAGGTAGCACAAGTGATTTTATCCCAACTCTTGTTGGCAGTCACTACCTAGCATATGTCATATTTACTGATGGGAGGTACCATCTGTGAATCGACCGTCAAAACAACAATTTGGAAATGGAAGCGGCTCTTGAATGCAAGGTGGAGAAATTGAAACCCTTGAAACAAATAGAAAACATGCAAAGTAATATCCACAGCTTGCAAGCTATAGTTGCAGAGCTCAAAATCAATGACAACAAGAAAACAACAGAAATCAAGAGCTAAAGACCGATACTACAAGTCTAGGAGAGCACAACCCATTCTCACGACACTAGAGATCTCCATAATATCCAGGAGCTAGAGAAGTTAGTCGAGCTTTGGAAGGACATAAAAATGTGGGTATAAGTGGCAAGAGGCAATCTTTCGATGGTAGGATAGTTGCCTACCATGATGGTGACAGGTAACGGATAATTAATCAAGGCCACTGTGGCTAGAAAAAAGCTTCAGGACAGCAAATCCTTCAACATTAGAGTGTGAGGAGTTCTTGACACCAATAATATTATGGACGAAGCCGCCAATAATTTTAACCGTCAATTTGGGGTTAGCAGACGTAGCTAGCCTTGATAAAGCTTGGAGAAAGCTATCAGCATTCTTGTTATTTATTTTCACACGCTCGAAGGTAGACATAAAGATTTTAAGCATGATTTAAACTTAGCGAGGCTTTAGTTACATTCCTGGATCATGACCTCACTTCCCTAGAAGTGTTTGAAAGAAAAAAAGTATTTCAAGAAGCTAAAGAGAAAGGGAAATGGGTTACTTAAAGAAGCCCTATTTTCTTTAATAGAGGATCTCCACCAAATCTAGCAGATAGGCAATTGGGCCTCAACCCATGCTAATGCCATGGGTCCCAATCCTCTCTCCTAAAGTTTGGTAGTTGGAATTGTAATGGCATCCACTCTTCTTCACGGTCGATGACTTACATGATTTCATACGGAAAGGGAATATTGTTTCCTTTATAGATACACACGAAAGCCAAATCAGGGGGGTTCCTATTTATCAAGGATTTCACTGGATTTTAGTACACGAGGGAAGTGCAATCACAAAGTGGCAGGTGATCGAGAGGGGTGGCCAGTCTCTTCAGAGATTCGTCACAAAAATCAAGCAAGACTTAAGGCAAAACTCCTATGGATCATACTTTAGGTCAAGTGGTTGGATTGGAAAGAAGACATTTACATTGCAACTTATTACTTCCGACCATAGACTTTGAACTTTGCTGATAGGATAGACGAGACTCCATTTGACAAGAGTTTTGATAGGATTTTGGAGGACATCATGGTAATTGCAAAGACGGGCCACTCCTCCACTTTGGTTTACCAAGGTACCCTTCACTCCCTTCTCATCCATTTCCCATCCAACTACAGTCTAAAAGTCCAAGGATATTTCCTTTCATCCTCCCTCCATTCTGCAGCTGCAATGGCTTTCTGAACCAAGGCAGTTATGAGAAAAGGTGAACCTAAGACTCATGACAACCAACCCATGGAATGATGACGAATGTCACCTCCTCCATCTACTCAAGCATCAAAATTGCCACTCCCCTCTTGACGTCAAGAGAGCTATTAGTAACCAATACCAAGCCGCATGTCGATCAAAAAAGGCCCAATTTGAACATCTCAAGCACAATAGGTTATTGAACCTATTTTTAAGCCCCTCTTTGAAGTCCCTTTCAAAGGCTTCCCAACCGCCTAGTCCCAACATCATTAATCTCCAAGCTTTGACCAACTACATCACCTCACTTTACAACATCCTCTCCACCCCCATATCTCTCTCACATAGACCCACAAGCTTCCACTTTTTCCACCCCCTTGATGGTCTAGCAGGCTATCAACAAACTTCACCATCACGAAGCCAGAGCCATTCCACATCAAGTTAGCAAAGTTTGCACATCCTCCCATTCAGCTCGAGGCGATTTTGCATTTGATCATATTCATCCAGCAAGCCAAAGTTCGTACACTCATAGGTCGTTGAGGTTACATGAGCAGGGCCATCTTTTCTCTTGGTATTCCAGGCAAACCAGCTTCTTAGATCATGTGGCTTATCCATGACACAGCATCAAAAGGTTCAGGGTATGTTTAGGGAGTATATGCTCAGCGTGTTTGGGAAGGTGGGTACCCAACTACACTTCTATAGGACACATTTCCTACAAAAGACATACTATTGGGGCACCATACCTAGACCTGAAGATTTCACCCTCTAAGATTCACACTTGGGCAATTGCAAGTGTCGTCCCATCATCTCCAAATTGAGACTAGCAAATATGAGGGTAGTCCTCAAGAAGACGGGACAACAGACTTTGTTCAACCAGGAATAAAGCTCTCTCTTTGTCTATTATCTCTTACTTATAAAAATTTGTACAAAGTTCATGTATGCATGCAATGAGAATTTTATGGTATTAACTGTTGGATTTTGATGCTCAGCCTATCAATAATGAGCATTCTGAAAAATCTGTCGAAGTTCGACTACATTGACTTCGAAGTCATCGACTTCATCGACTTCGACTTCTCTCATGTAGATATATACATATGTTCAAACTCAACATCGACATTTTTCCCTAACTCCATCAAATCCGAGATTGTTGACTAACCCGACTTTGTCGACTTTTCACCAACCATCAACTAACCGACTTTTTCCCATCAGGGAAAAAAATCGATCAAAATAAACTGTCAATAGACTTTATGGCAGTTCACCAACTATTGTACATACATTTATTGTTACAAGGCGGTTGTAATAAATAGCAAATAGCATTTCAAGCTAAATAGATATTTAACAGACAGATACTTAGCAAAAATATATTTGTCAAGTAGATATTTGTAATATAGAATCAACTGAGAACGCACTTAGTTGAGGGTTGATCACTAATCAATCTTCTCAATTAGATTTTTCTGTTGCCAGCGTTTTCACGCTCAACTATCAAGCTGAAGTTATCACTTCAAGCAATTGTGTACTCGTTGTTGATATTAATTAGAGTACAATTTTTGTCTCACTACTGTATTGTTCATTTGTGCTTATCTGAATCATTAATCTTGAATATTTCTACTGCTAACTGTGGCGCTTCCGATCCTACACCGCCCACTCTCGCTCAAGCTTCCGCTGCCAGCCATATTCTCGATTTCCAATGTTACATACCTATGTAACTAGCAGTACTTCAGACCCCTAATAGTCCATTTAGTGTTGGGGGCTAAATGGCAATGTACCCTTAGGATTAAGGGTATGTGCCCATGGATAAGGACAGGCAAGTGACTATACCTTAGTTGGAGGTATGGAGTGTCCTTGGTGTCCTTGGTTAAGGGCAAGTAGGTGTCTATGCCTTGGATGGAGGTATGAAACCTAGAGAGGTGTTAGAAAGTCATTGGATGGCTATTTTTCTAAACTTTGGGCCTCAACCTTGAACCATATCACTTAATTGGTCTAGGACCAAAGTATATATGCACAACTTGGGCAATGGGATCTAGTAGGAGGGCGCCCTTCTAAAGTGTCCATTGAGTTCTCAACTCCCACAAGAAAGGCATTCAAAGAGTCATAGGTTATGGAAGGAGTCTCTTGACCTTCCATAAGCCTATGGAGGCTCTTGGAGATTCTTTAACTCCCCTAGGCTTCTCTCTCTCTCATTGGATGAGCATGGAACTCCATAGTGCATTGGAGGGGTCCATGGGCCATCTATATGAGGGTAGTAGGGCGCCCATTGTGGAGGAGAGATCTCTCTTGTTTGCTTTGCTTATGCTCTAGTGTTGCTACTAGTGTGTAGAGTGCTTTCTTGTGGTAGTATGCTTGAGGTTTGGATCTTGCTTATGGTATGGGACATAAGTAGGGTTTGGATCTTGAGTATGCTATGGAGTGTTGTGGTATGCTTGTGATTTGTTTATGGTTAGCAAGGGGGTGCTAGATAGGTCTTGCTTGGAGCTTGGATCTAGCTATGGTTGGGTGGCGAATACTTGAGGCCAGCTTGTTATCTATCTTTGTGTTTAAAGAGTAGGGACACAGGTGGAGGAGAGATCCTTAGAGGCTTGCAGATCCTTACTTGCAGGTGGAGGCATCCTAGCTTGGAGTTGGGGAGCATCTTGAAGCTTGCAGGTTGCTTGGAGGATATTTGGAGGCTCTACCTTGGATTTGGAGGACTTCCTCACTTCTACTTGTAAAAGTGGTATCAGAGCTAGACAAAGGATGGTAACCTTTCTAACCTTCTTCAAGTTCTATTAAGATCACCAACTAATTTTTTTTTGGGATGTATGCAATGCTCTGCACACGACCAGACCTTGCATACTCAATCAGTTCACTTAGCCAGTTCCTATCGAATCTAGGTTTGTGGAAAGCATTCATGAAAGTCATGAAATGCGTTCAAGCAACTAAAAACTTCAGCATCTGATATGGAGGCAGCCAATCTGCCAATATTCTCAAAGGATACACAGATGTGGATTGGGCAGGAGATATCGATACCAGAAGATCAACTTCTGGATTTGTATTTTGATACAATCAAGGCCCAATCTCTTGGAACAGCCGAAAGCAGACCTCGGTAGCATTATCATCGACTGAATCAGAATACATAGTTGCCACAAATGCTACCAAGGAGGCAATTTGGCTAAGGCACCTACTTGCAGATATCGACCTTGCTCAGGAACATCCAACTACAATTTACTGTGATAATCAAAGCACAATAGCACTCTCTCTAAATCCGAGAATTTACTCTCGGAGCAAACATATCGAAATCAGGTATCACTACCTTACAGAAAAAGTGCAAGGCAGGGAAGTGTCACTGATTTCCTGCAGGACAAATTACTTCACAAAGGCTCCATCAAAGCTGCACCATCTCAGATTCAACGACATGTTAAATATGAAGATCAAAAATTTCCAGGATCCACATTAAGGGGGAGTGTTGGATTTTGATGCTCAGACTCAAATCCATTCAATAATGAGCATCCTGAAAAATCTGTCGAAGTTCGACTGCATCGACTTTGAAGTCATCGACTTCATCAGCTTCGACTTCTCTCATGTAGATATATACATATGTTCAAACTCGACATCGACGTACTCGACTTGCTCGACATCGACGTTTTTCCCTAACTCCATCAAATCCGAGATTTTCGACTTACCCAACTTTGTCGACTTTTCACCAACCATCAACTAACCGACTTTTATCAACTTTTTCCCATGAGGGAAAAAAATCAATCAAAATAAACTGTCAGAAGAATAATTTATGGCAGTTCACCAACTATTGTACATACATTTATTGTTACAAGGCGGTTGTAATAAATAGCAGATAGCATTTAATGCTAAATAGATATTTAGCAAGAAGATATTTGTCATATAGAATCAACTGAGAACGCACTCAGTTGAGGGTTGATCACTAATCAATCTTCTCAATTGGATTTTTCTATTGCCAATGTTTTCACACTCAACTATCAAGCTGAAGTTATCACTTCAAGCAATTGTACTCGTTGTTGATATTAATCAGAGTGCAATTTTTGTCTCACTACTGTATTGTTCATTTGCGCTTATCTGAATCATTAATCTTGAATATTTCTGCTGCTAACTGTGGCGCTTCCGATCCTACACAGCCCACTCTCACTCAAGCTTCTGCTGCCAACCATACTCTCGATTTCCGACATTAACTCCACTTGTTCTTAGATTGTAGCATGACAATTACCTTTGATATTCAAACTATTGTCTGATTCTTCATGTGTACACACATGTCACCATTGAAACTCTACTTTGAGCGAATCACTCCAGTTTCCTGTATTTGCTCATGCTAGGGTTGAGGGTGTTACATATATCCATTCACCTTCTTGCATCTTTCATTGTTGTCTATACATCTTCCACTCAAAACATGTACAATTGATAAGACTGCCATTCTATAGTTTCCACGTATTCAACCCGATTCCCTGTTTTTTTCAGTCTCCAGAACCTTCCAAAGTGCTTACTATTTACTACATATAGAGGCAAAGATCCTCATTTCTCAAATTATTGAGTTTGAGGTCACGATCTCTTTGTAGAGAAGTTCTATCTTTTGGGGATCTTTGGTAGAGATTTGTCGAAGCTCTAGGCATGGATCTTTAATAAGTTTTTTTTGTTGGATAATGCATTGTAACTGATATGTGGCTTTACGTACTCCAATGGATGCCATATATGTGAATGTGTTCATAACAATGTTGCAGTGGATCACAATCCGCTACAAATCGTTCCGGAACGCCAGCGATCCGCGACCTAAATCACAACCTTTTTTTTTGTGGAAAAAATACTAATGGCCAAAATTTTTAAAATCATCAATGAATGCATCTAAAGAACAATGTATTGATAAACTAAAAAGAGGCAAAAATAAAATTGCATACAGGCTAGAGCCATATTGATCCGGTTAATTATAGATAGAGATATTGTTGGCACTGTATAATGTACTTGTATTTTGTTGAGCACGTAGTTGACTCACGTTTTTGTTACAAGCTCTGAGATGGGTTCTTATGCTTCATAATTGTTGTCAGTTTGTTTTCATTCAATATGGTTCCATGTGATTTCATTTCACATCATACAAAAATAGAGATGTTCGATAAATAATCACTTAATGGCCCAAAATTGGACCGCACTCCTCTTGGAACTCCGAGTAAACTAGGTAAGTGAATTGCTCTTGAAAACACCTTTAATCTAATACCCATATTGGCACCCAAAAAAAACAAAAAAACTCAAAAAAAAATTGCGTTCCGAGAAACCCTAATGGGATTTCCTGGAACGCGTTCCGAATCGTGTTCCGGGATGGAACATGCAACATAGGTTCACAACCAAATACACAAACATGGCCCATTGTATCCAAGCCAAAGGCAATACAAGTTCTATGACAAAAGACACCTCATGATACAGCCACAAGGCTGAGTGCCCATAGGTTCTTCTCAAAGAAATTTTCATTTGCGTGGATTGATACATATTATTAAGATCATGCATTTGTTGTTTCATGAAGCCCCTCATATTCACGTAGTGGAGTCATCACAAGACAACCCATAGTGCAACAATTCCATGCTACCATGTTTGGAGATGGATACTTACGTTGAGCCCTCAACTTGGTTTAGGTTTTTGAGCCCATGTATTGTGTTTTGCAGCTTTCATTGGTGAGGGTTTCAACCTTAACCTAAGTTGTGAGTTAGGTTTTTCTAAAACCTAAGATAAATTTTACTCTTTAAAATAAAGGCTAAAAATATCCAAAGAACTCAACACACGTTGGAATCACAAAAAAAGTGATGAGAAATGGAACACGGGCTATAAAGCTATACTATTGGCTTAAGGCTACTAGAATCGTTTTCAATTGTCTCTAATGAGAAATCTAGGAGCACAGAGCATTAACTCCAACAGCACAATTCGAATTAGATGTAAAACATTTCAAAATTTATATAACTCTACTGTATTTATGATACATATTTACGTACACTCTGGTTATCTTTGGTCTCATGATACATATTTACGTACACTCTGGTTACCTTTGGTGTCATATTCTCGATAACGGCGTTTACAAATCACATGTACCAGGTAATCTAAGACTCATCTGAATAATTGTCGGTATGTCCCAGCTTGTATAAATCAAAACTATGGATACTCAACAATGTCATGTAGGGATACGTGTCTCTAGCTCGGCAACTATAGGGAACGTGAATGTCATTGAGGAGCACAAAAGGAATTGTGATTGAACCATATTTCAACATTCCCTTTACACCATTAGACCTTCCAAGATCAAAAAATAGCAGCTACTAGCACCAAGTGCTTAGGCTCCTTCTAAGTTAGCAATGTGACTCGTAAAAATCATGACGAACCTAGTTTTCCTTCAATTGCTTGAAAAGATTGTGATTGCAAACAGGGTCTTACACAAACTTCTTATAATAGGGTGCCTACTTTTTACCAAGGGAATTGACAAATGGATAATCAAATTGAGAAGGACCATCGGTTAGCCACATACCTTTCAGGGTTTCCTGGAACACGATCGGCATGTGTGGCAGCAAACAAGTCATATGATCGCTTAAGGGACTTAAGACTAAGCTTCTTTAGAGATTGTGGCTCAATCAAGTCCCCAGACATTGGAGCAGCTGGCATATTGCTTATTTTCCTTCGCTTTAGCCTCCCAAACTTATATATACTTCTAAAATATGACCAAAATCACATTACTTGCTTCTGCCGAACACTGCAGAAAGGCTACTGCATTCGCTTCTGGCCCTTGCCAGCAACCCTGACCCTTCAATCGCCAACAATTATGTCTGCAACACTAATCTGCCTGTGAATTTCGGCATCCTCAGCTCCGCAAGGAGACAGCCTTGCGATAGTCTCATTAGCTGCAACTCCTTGCCGCGCTACTGGAGATGAAAGGAGATGAGAAGCAGCTGCTATTTCGGTGCCATGGATCGACGAAATAGAGAGAAAGAAATGAACGGAAACTAATGCGAGCAAATTCAAGAGAGAAAATCACAACATTTTGAGACTCTCGTCTTTGCCCAACTAGGGCAAAAACTCAAGTGCACTTTTTCCACTCTCCTATCGTATTTAGGGTTTTCCTGAAATTTTATGTTCATATTTCTTAATGAGGGAAACAAAAATTTCTTTATAGTGTTCATCTTTTGACTCCTTTGGGGAGCATAGAGCACTCACTATAAACAAGCTCTAGACCTAAATGCCACCCTTGTGTTAAGTGTGAGCTTGAGGGGTTGGACAAATTGCAAGTAATACTCTACGAGTTTAGCGAGTTTTTAGGCTTTTATTTTTTAATAGCCATGATTAGAGTTTTGATTAAGAAAATTGTGAAATTGATGCATCCAACAATGAAGACAAGGAAACTAGCTTGTATGCCATATTGACCTAGAAAGTTTGAAATTGCAATATCCAACAATGCTTGAGGAGAAACAAGATTTGAGGCCATATAAAAAAGTTTCATTATTTGCAAACATAGAGTAACAAATCTCTGCAATATCCAACAACAAAGACGATGTAATGAGATTTGAGGCCTTCACTATTTTAAAACAGAGACTAACAAAACGAAGGTGATTGATGAATTTTCCAAATTCCATTCATGCCATACGGTGTGAAGGCAATGCCAACACATGAAAAAAATCTTGCATGTCGAGAATTGGCTAATTAACAAATAAATAAACAAAGTACAAATGTTTACATGGCAAATGCTTTTTCGAAGTCATATTCCAAAAAAAAAAATTGGACAAGTGCATGAAGGCTCTATACATATTGAAACATGACAAGTAAGACCTATATTTGAGCTATCAAAACTCTCAATGACATGAAGTTCCTTGTTGTCCTTAGGATGTTTAGTTACCTCTCGAACATGACATTTTAACGACAACTCCTTCTTCATCCTCTCTTTTGCAACCAGATCGTCGTCTCATTTGGCTGCATTCAGAAGTTATGTTGGGTGTAGAGTTTGTCCACGTGTGATTTTGATTGGCACTGATTTTTGTTTGGGAATCATGTGACTTTTTCATTTGCGTGATGCATCATGGGTGCACCTGTCTCTAAAATATAACCACCTTGATTCAATGCATCCACCTCCAATTGTTGAAGACACGTGCCATGTTGGACATACCAGACATCACTATTAGTTTGTGGAGAGATAGTGATGTTTGGAACTACTTTCCAGGTGCAGGTGGCATCAGTGGCACAAAACCACATAAACTAATTTGAGAGTCCATTTTGATGTTGTCTGGTTCAAAAGGTCAACAAGCAATTTATTGAATTGAAAGTAGAGTCCAGCTTATATCTCATATCATAAATATGGGCAACCCAATCCTTCACCCTATACACATGATCAAAGCAGCACTCCTGCTTGCATCCTCTTCACGAGATCCACTCTTGAAGCAGGCCCAGTTGTCGACATCTTAGATATATGGTATCATGCATTTGTCCAAAAAACAATAAGCCATGAAAATACTCATGCGCAATGTTCTTTTAAGAATATTCATTATTTCATGAGACAAATCAGTAGGTTGCAATTCTTTTCTTGCTTCTGTAATCCGCTTTGCACATGTAGTAAATTTCAAAAATGTGAATTAAACACCTAGATTGCAAACTACCAGTAAAATGTTTCTAGTTTTTGGTATCAAATGAGATGAAATGGGAACACTTTTTATTCCTACACTCAACTCTATCGTCACATGTTGAGATTATGCCTTTCAAGTTTAATGGAGAAAATTTGAATATAATATTACAGTTGTACATTTTTGGCAACAGCATGGTAAAGTTTTTTCCTCGCCCATTGTTATGTGAGCTCGTGAAAATGAGAATGAAACAACGAGAGAAAAGTTTACAATAGAAGGTCAATGAGGAGCCAGTAAAGTTGTTACCCTCTCACCTTGTTAGCTTGTGGCTGCTCTTCATTTAGAAGAAGAGCGGAGCAAAGGCTTTGTTGTGTCTGTGTTGTGTGCGTGCAGGTATGAAGGGTTTGGAAAATTTGAGCGAGAGTTGATTGAAATTATTTGGAAACATATGGAAATGTTGATTTGAAGCATGGTACGTGAAGGTACTTGAAAGTCTTCTATAAAATTTTATCTTCTTTACCAGTGTTTGACTTTGAACTGCGTATATCTAAAGCTTTTTTTTTTCTAGTCCATGCTCTATACTCCAAAGTGAAGCTTTTTGCATGTTGAGTATAATGTTTTCACTGTTGTTAGTGGATTTTGGAGCAAGTTCCTCTCTGTAGAATGCTTTAGACAATAGAGTGAGTGGGGAGGGAGGAAAAAATGCCATGCCACTCTACTCTCCAGCAAGTAGAGTGGCATGGCCATTTTTTTTTTTGCCCAGTCCATTGTCCATAGCTAGAGCCTACTTATTATTCATCCACTCATTGTAGGGTAGGTGATAGTCACAAACGATTAGTGAAGAGGCATGTTCGGCTATTTGTGATTGAAACCATGCTACGGCTTTGATGATTAAAGAATCTAGGATCGTGAAGATCCATTTTGAATTACAAGTCTGTTGATAATCACTAGATAATGCCGCAGTCTATGATATGAAATGTTGGATCCATTAAGTGATTGCTCTTCCATTTGGCACCATCGAATCACTAACATCAATTTAACTAATCGCTAGAATAGATATTTGTATTTCATGGCTTTTTTTTTGCCAGTCCATGCTCTGTGCTCTGTGTTATGTGCCTTGAAGTGAAGTTTTTTGTGTGCTAAGTTTAGTGTTTCACTATTGTTACCGTTACTAGATTTCGGAGCAAGTTCAATTTTTGTTTTTAATGTTTAATTGTTCAGTTTTTGTTTGAAAAAGACAGTAAAAAAAAAAAAACAAGACAAAATGAGAAAAGACTGATGAACAAAAGTCAGAAAAGTCATTAGTAAGGGAAAAGGAAAGACATTATTTTTTATGAATAATGACTTATAAAATCATTGTTTCGGTCAGATGTTGTCTCTATAGTATCAGAAACCTTCGCTGGGCTTCCAGACTGTACATCCACTTCAGATATATCTATATTGAGTTGGGCGAAGGTTCTTTTCTAGAAAAAAATTCATTTTTTAAGTCAAACGAATGATCATCAATGTGCCATTTTGAGAACCTTCACCAAGCACCTTACTCTCATTAGGAACGTTCATCTTTTGTCATCTTGATATTACTCAATTTGACAAAAGGACTCTCTATCAAACGAAATGGATAAAAAACGAAAAATACGAAGATTTAGGGTGGTGAGAAAAGCGACAAATGCGATGATTTAGGGTTAGGGTAAAAACAAAAAATGCGACAATTCAGAGTTAGGCTAAAAACTAAAAAATGCGACAATTCAAGGTTATGGCAAAAAAGCCAAAAGTCTATAAAAAGCGAAAAACCGAAAAACGAATTTCTTAAAAAACAAAAAACACGAAGGTGTAAAAAAAATGAGAAACTTGCAGGTGGAATTCAATGGTAAAAATGAAAAAGAGAAGAATGAGATGATTTTAGGGTAAATGTGAAGGTAGAAACGCAAAGCTAAAACCGAAAAACCCAAAGGTTTAAAAAAACAGAAAAATACGAAGGTCGAGGATAACGCTAAAAAACAAAAAAGCAAACGTTTGCGGGTATTGATAAAAAAATGAAAAACGAACAACGTGACAATTTAGGGTTGGAAACATGTGAGGGTAAAAGAAGCGCAAAAAATGCGAAGGTAAAAAGTGAAAAATACGAAGGTAGAAAAGCGACATAATCTGAGTAATACGTGGTGGCAACGTGGTAGCTAGATGATATATATGTGATGTCCTGGCAAGGTAAAAAATTGAAGGTCTAAAATACCGAAAAATGTGAAGGAAAAAAAGAGAAAAATGTGAAGGTCGAGGGTAACGCTAAAAAATGAAAAAACGAAAGTTTGAGGGAGATGAAACAAAGGCGAATAATGCAAAGGTTTTTAAAAGGCGAAAAATGTGAAGGTTTCACAAAACGAAAACATGAAAAATACAACAGCCTTGGGCGAGAAAAGCGAAGGTCTTGGGTGGTGGAAAAAAACGAAAACTACGAGGGTGATGAAAAAAATATGCAAAAAGTTGGAAGACACTGGAGAAAAACCCAAATGTTTTGGGCAAAAATCGTGAAAAAAACGATGGGCAAAAAACGCGAAAAATTGATGGCTCAAAAAACTGATATATCGAAAAAGGTAGGACTCGAAAAAAAAATTTATGGCTCAAAAAAATTGGGAACTTGAAAAATTGGTGACTCGAAAAAATTAGTAACTCAAAAAATTGGAACTCGAAAAAATTTGTGACTCGAAAAAAAGAGAATTTGAAAAAGATGACTCAAAAAATAAAACTCGAAAAAAATTGTGACTTGAAAAAAGACATATCGAAAAAACAGATAACTCGAAAAAAGAAAACTGGAAAGAAGTTGTGACTCGAAAAAAAATATCTCAAAAAAACAGATAACTTGAAAAAACTTTGAAAGTAGAAAAGTGGATGTTCAAAAGAGTGGATGTTCGAGAAATGGAGTTGGGGTCGAAAAACGGAAGTGGATTGGAAAGAAGAAAAAGAATTAAAAAATGTAGATTATGTCAAAAAAAAATTGTGTTTTGGTTTGGTACGAAGGGTCAAAAAAAGTTCTAAAGGCTCGAAAAAATAACAAAGGCTCGAAAAAATAATGAAGTCTCGAAAATTAACAAGTGTCGAAATTTTTTTTGAGAAGGCTCAAAAAATTAATGAAGTAGCAAAAATAAAAAAGTATAAAAAATTTTGTAGTTTTCTGACTTGGTCGAGATTTCAAATTAGCAAACCCGGTCGAGATGTATAAAGGTCAAAATTTGGTTGAGCTTTGACGTTGGTTATCCGGTCGAGATTTGATGGGTCTTGATCCGGTTGAGATTTGATCTTGTTTGGTCCTCGGTCGAGATTTGATTGAGATTTGATGTCCCAGACTCGGTCGAGATCTGAACGAGAGGTGTGGGCAAAATTTCTCAGAGAGGACGCGATTGAGATTTGCAGGGCCCCCGGTTGAGATTTGAGGCTTCTGGTGGTGTTAACTGAGTCATGTGGCTCGGTCGAGATCTGAACCCTGTGGCTTGGTTAAGATATCAAGTGTCTGTCTCGGTCGAGATTTGAGAGAACGTCCCAGTTGAGACTTGAAGTGCGGACCCGGTCGAGATATGAAACGCAAAGTTGGTCGAGATTTGAGTGTGGCGGCTCGGTCAAAACCTGAGCCTCTCTGGCTCATTCGAAAGCTTAGTGTTGCTGGCTCAGGCGAGAGCAATGGAGAACCGTTAGAGAATTTGAATAAATAGTAGCTGGTCTAGATAACATTGAAACCTAATGGAGTCGGCAGCCTCGGTCGAGATGGTAATGAAATCGTTCTTGGTTCGGTCAAGAGTTGATTGCTCCGGATTCGGTCGAGATTGCTCTGACAAAATGCATCGGTCGAGATGACAACCAGAACCTTTGGTCGAGATTCCAAAGAAGTCGTCGGTCGAGATGACAACCAGAAGGCGTCGGTCAAGATTTGAAGAGAATGTCCTGGTCGAGATTTGAAGTGCAGACGCACCGACATCTAACTAAAATGCTTCGATTGAGATCTGACTGAAATGCTTCGGTTGAGATGGGACTGAAAGCCTTCGGTTGAGATTCGATGAATTCCTTCGGTTGAGATTTAATTGAATTACTTCGGTCGAGATCAGATTGAATTGCTTCGATTGAGATCTAACCAAAGTCCTCGGTCAAGATTTCAAAAAATCGTTTTTTTTTGTGTAAGACACCTGTGTCGGTCGAGATGGTAACGTAGGGTGACTCGGCTGAGATGGGACGCAAAGGAGCTCAGTTGAGTTGGGAGAGAAAGAGGAGTCGACTGAGATGGTGACGGAGGGAGGTGCAGACGATGTGTAAATTGTGGGTAGAGGAGGATGTAGAAGTATCTGAGGTCGTATGTAGGATGTGTGGATGGTAGTTGCAGGTCATGTTGGGCTGTGAACAGATCTTGAAATGTGCTACGTTTCTTGGATGGATCTGATCAGGGGTAGTGTTGCAACATTGATCGTTTCAGAATGTGAGTGGGCAAGCGGCAATGAGTCAAATGTTTACAGATTCTCTACTTTAGAATCTGTTGGCTTGTCTTCTGCTTATAGCTTTGTTTCTTGTTCTGTATATTGTCAACGGAGACGGTGGGTTCTTTTTAAGTTTATCTTTCTTGTTTCAGAGCCCGTATCAAGCAGAGGAGACTAATTAACGTTGTAGTATTTGTCCTGCCTATCAGAGGACATTCAGGTTTGTCACTCTTGCACTGAAGCACATGCATAAATGACCACATTCAATCAAGTATGCATGCCCAAAACGTTCAACCATCAGATCAGCATGCAAAACCGTTGAACAATGACTGAAATCCTACTCTAATGTTGCAAAAACGAGTTACAATCAAATCTTAAACATTTGACACTTGCATAAATCCACAAAACGAGAAACAAAAAGCTAATCTACAACATTTTAGAAGTACAAGAATCGAGAAACCAACCAGTCTTTTGATTCTTGAACATCCCAAGAACATCAAGAACAGGGTTGTAAGGAGATATGCAAGAATTACATCACAATCTATTTAGTTTACCTGAATGCTGATTTCTACATTAATCCACAAACAAGAAATGAAATCTAATCCACTCTAGAAAAGCAGGAAAACTAATCCACTCTATTGTCCACAACCACACACATCACTCAAGAAACAAGCATGATCAAGGAGCTCAATGGATGCACCAAAACTCGTGGAGGCTCTTCTCATTTCAGCATGGAGTAGGTACATTTCACAAAAAGCTCCTCTTCTCAAAGAGGGAGTCTCTTAAATAAGCAAGAGAGCTCCTTAGGTGGCATGAAGAAGAAGTAACACTCGAAGAAGGGTGCTGTCATTAATACTTCCTCAAAGTCAGATACACAACATCCATCATAGCAAGAAAAGTCAAAACATCAACATGCCAAAATCTTCTTCAAGTTTGCAAGAAGAAAGGACATGATATAAAGGACTGTAGGATTTTTGCAAACAAGAACCAATAGGTTCATATTGCAATCATTGATGCTTCTGAAGATAAATGTATTCCAAAGCTGTTTATGGTCGAACCAAATAACGTATCTCAACTCTTGTGTGACACAACATGTGACATCTCAATGAGACTGGTTCAAGCATTTTCTTTGTCACATAATGACAATACTATTTATCTTGCTAGTGGCATTTCCACATACACAAATTACAAGTGGAATAATGCTCTCCACTAGAGGTCACCATCAAAAGGTGGCTCACTCTACTTTCTTTAAGAGGGGTCTACTTGCATTTATTACTTTGCCTAGAAATACTAGTTCCTACATGGTCATTCCATCTTTCGAGATTCACCATGAGGCTTACACTGTTCTTGCTTGTCATTCCTAACTAGCATTTCTTGGCTCTCATACTCGGCTCTCAGTCTTCGTTTGTCTCGTCTTCTCAGAGACCTCCTCGGTCTAAGGTGAGAGGTGCTCTTGGGTAGCTCTGGTCGAGTATCATGGGGATTCGTCAGAATCAGCCAACAGTAATGACTAAATGCATGCAGAATGGTCTTTTTGTCTTGAATCTTGTCATTGATCTTGGATTTCAATCAATAGGTGATCTATAGTGCATGAGCCAAGCTTAGGAGATCAATTTCACACATTAGGGCATATTTCCACATGTGTGAATTTTTACATGGTATCAGAGCCTACCTAAGCTTTTAATGCATCTATCATCCATAATTTCAAAAATTTCATGAAAATCAAAATCTAGAGAGTGTTGATTGCATCTTCCATGCTATGTCAAACAAATTTGGATCAAGAGGGTTCATTATCATAATGATTGAATCATTTCAGGGACTGTATGAAATTCAGTTCTCAGGAACATGTGAAGTACAACCAAATTCATTTGGAAAGTTCTCTTCCAAGTTAGATCCAAATTTGGTGCTAGATAGCTTGTTTGAAAGCTAGTTTTGTCTAGTTTTTGTAAAAATTTGTTTCAATCCATTTGGTAGAGCCAATCAAAAGTTGTAAGCTTTTGAAGAGGGTTAGGTAGGGCACCTAAACCTATGTAGACACATTTGGTTTGATCATATCTTGCTAGTTTGACCAAAAAATAAAAAGAAGAGGCTTGTTAATGTCATCTATTTGAGATCTAGTCATCATTTTGAGTTCATAGCCACTTTCTTTTATACAATTGGCTTGTATTTGAGTGATTTGTGAATTGTTGGAGTGTTTCACATGTGCCAAAGATAGTTTGACCCAAACTTTGCCTATACTCCATCAATTGATGAGAGGTTGATCTAGTTTGAGAGAAATTGGTAGAGCTAGTGAGATCCATCTCACATTTTGTTGCAAAATCTTGCATAGGGGTTGGTAGTACACCTTTCAAGGATCCTATAGTGAGAGAGAATCAAAATTTTATTGTCTAAATCACAAGGAATCTTCACTATTACATGGCATCTATGGATTTCTTCCAAAAGTACAAAAAAGAGAGCTAGGATGGCTCTACATATCATAATGATAAATGTTTCAAATGAATTGTTGTGTGATATTGGCTCATGTACCACATCCAAGGAGGCTTGGGACACATTGGAATCCATCTATGGTGGAAAGGTGAAAGCATAATTCACAAAGGACAAGCCAAGAGTAAGGGACAAAGAGCAACATCAACATTTCATGAAGGACAAGTCAAAGGAGGAGAGTGATGAAGAGTCATCACAAGCATCAACAAGTTGCAAATCCAACAAGAAGTGCTTCCTTTGTGATAAAAAGGGACATTTTGCTTCTAATTGTTTCAAGAAGAGAAATGATGATAAGGTAGCAAGAGAGACTAGTTGTGATAAGCTTTTCAAATTTGATGCTAATCCTTGTGGAAGTGTGGCCAAGAGGAGCTTCGATCATCTCAAGGAGGAGGCAAGTGGTCTACCTCAATCTATGTTCCAAGATGGTGAAGCTCATGAAGATAGTGCTTTTGGCAAAAGCACATGGAGAGTTATTGCCAAGGAGGTCTACTTCTCATATCTATTGGTGATCCCATTAAGCAAAAGAAACTTGTCCAAGTAGTATTGAATGGTCTTAGTAATAAATTTTCTAATCTTGTTCAATCTTATGCAATCCAAGGAGAGCTACCATCCATGGAGAGTCTACAAGGGGTCTCGGTGGCTGAGGAGAGTAGACAAGAATTCAAGCTTGCTAGGATGGAGCAACTCAAGGTTAGAGGTGAGGAGAATGCTTTTTCCTCTCATGGAAAAGGCAAAGGAAAATTGAAGACACATTCCAAGAAGGACAAATCCAAGGAGCCTTGGTGATGAAGACCCATCACAACCATCAACAAGTGGAAAATCCAAAATCAAGTGCTTTTATTCTAGCAAGAAGGGGCATGTTGTCATAAAGTGCTACAAGAAGAAAAGGGATAAAGAAAAACAAGAAGGAAAACAAGGGAATTTCATAAATCAAGAGGGAGATGGCTTCAATGAGGAGTCACTCATGGCATGCATGTGTACATCATTAATTTCTATGGAGAAAGATCCTTGGTGGGGTGAGCTCACATATCACAAGGCAAAGGGAGTATTTCTCTTCATTTTCATCATGCTCAAGTTCTAAGAAGTCTATTCTTGTTGCAAATGCTAAAAGTTATATTCATGAGATAGGAATCAAGAAGTAGATCAAAGTTTCAAAATGTCTTGTATGTTCTTTCAATGTCTAGAAATTTTTTCTAGACCAATTGATTAAGAATGGATGAAATGTCTCAGTTTGGAAAGAGATAATAACTGCTGCTCAAGATTTTGAGGAACGAGGTCCAACTCGCCTACTCAAAAGTCGAAGTTTGGAAGAAGCTTGACAACATGGTGAAATATTTAAGAAAATATAAATTTTCAAATATTGATGTGCAAATGATACAGAAAAGAACTATTGAATTTGTTGATGCACTTCAAAATGCATCGGGAGCAGATTACATAACACATTATATGGTAAGATTTTGATACAGTACACAATTTCATGCTACTAAAGTATATTCTTCTGGTACTGATTTAGATTTAGATTTATGAAATGCAACACATATTACGACATCATTCAACATTCTTTGCAAGAAATAGTGGAAGCCTCAATATATGGTCATAACAAGAAATGGAGAAATCTCATTGGCAAGCAAGAGCTGCATTTCATAAAAGTACACAACATGGTGGAACCAATATAAAGAACAATTATATTTTGCAACTTTTCCAATGGTTTTACAAAATAGTATAGATCCGTCACAATACAAAATCGACAAATTATGAAAAATTTCAAAAAGCATGCAAATTTATACAAGCCAATAGGCAATAGACATACATATATCATTCTGTATTTTGATATATAAAGAAATTACACAAAGTTTTTGGAATTTTCAAATTCTATTCCATTTTCGACACCTTCTCCCATGATAATTGCAATTTGGAGTCATGCACTAACTTTCTTCTTTCATATGAATCCAAGTGCTCGTAGTTTCATACCTTACTCAGATCCACATAGGCATCATACAATGCAAAATGTGATGATATAAGCATCGAATTCATTGACCTATATCCTAAAATTTAGAGAGCAATGGTTTTTCTAACAAAAAAATTCTATGCACTCTCATAAAATTATGTCCTCCAAGAAAATGAGAAAGTGCTTTGATTGCCATAATCATTGTTTCACCATGTTCATGAAACCTTGAATGGGCAACACTTATCTCATTATTGTTGAAGGACTTCTCTCATATTGTAGGAGCAACAAGTCGTGTCTAATGTAACTCAGGGTCCAATCTTTCTCCATCTCAATACAAGTTAGAAGTCCATCATCGTAAATTATGTCAATATTCCTCTTCTCTCAGAGTGTCCACTTTGTTCCAAATCTTGATCTAGTGGTACCGATTTACTTTTAATCCTTTTCCATTTTTGATAATGGAAGCAGAGGCTGAGCATTTGTTTTCTATTTGATAACGAAAGCATATGGAGGACATTTTGATCCTACATTCTATATCTCCATTTGATTTTTTATCCCAGCCTTTATCCATAAGCTCAGATAGTATATTTTTCGATAAATTTTTACATACAAACATAGTTGGAGTTTTGTGTACATTGACACTTGCAAAAAATCCACAAACATATTCAAAGAAACAAACCAACTTAATCGGATTGTTTGTGAGCCATTCATCACTTCTTAAACTAGGTAGTGGTATGGTCTGGATTTTTTCAAAACCCCTTTTTAAATCGGGAATATACATCGATTCATAGAAAAAAATTTCCACAATCAACAAGATCCTTTGCAGTTATACCTTTATATTGCAACTGTCAAATATCAGCATGTAGTACATCCAACACACCTGCAAGAGAACCAAATGGTTCCCATTCATTTATATTGGAAGGATATAAATCTACAATAGAAAAATGATCAGATTAGCGCTTTAAAAATAAATGATCCAGAATGAAAGAAATGGAAGTGCAAATTATATATTAGTACTCATAGTTGTTTTTTTGGTGATCTAAACAGTTCAGTCCTTGCACATTTAACTCTGAATGCATATACACATGTTGAACTAATATTTCAGATATATATTTTTCTCCTGATGATGTTTTGAAATCTATAATTTTGGCCTTCTAGTAAGATCGAAATAATAGTTTTGTCTTCTTGCTTTTTTAAAATTTTCTTTTTGATAATGGATGCAACAAAACCCAAGAGTTTCTTGAATACTTTCTTGGCACTCATATTCTATTGTCATCTTTCTCATTGAAGAGAAGCATAGAGTCGATTGAGAAGCGCATTCTCTTGATGGCTCCATTCGTTATGTGTAGAAAGCTGGCTTGTTGAGAATATGTGTAAATAAAATTTTAAAACACAACTTTTTGGTGCTATGGGCTAACTCTAGTTAATTAGTAAACCATGATTTTACAAGGCTATGCAAAGTTAAAATGAGTAAATCCATGCAGCATTAACTTTGCATAGCCTTCTGACATGTCCATTCTAAATTTGGTTGGGTCCCTTCAGGCAGTGATGAGTTGGAAGGACAGGCCTCAACATCCAATAGCATTTCCACATGCTGCCCGACACTGACATTTATTTATTCAAAAAGTTATTTGTTTATTTTAATTTGAGACAATGTACGTTACGTAAAAGCCTGATATTAGTAGCTTTATTGGTCCACATGGCAATGCAAGTGAGAATAAAAAAAAAGCATCTTCTACAAAGGCCCTCTTCAGGCCCATATTTCCTCTAATGATAACTATCTAACGATCATGATGTTGGTTTCTATAAGGGACATAAGCGTGTCAAATGTTCTAGAAAAAAATACATTCATGACGAATATGTGTGTCATGGACACATTCGCTTTGGATATAAGTACAATTTCAAATTGATGGTGTGCTACCAATAGGATTGTTTATCAATGAATTTAGTAGCCTTTGGCATCTACCTATCTGATTGGCATGAAAACCTAGGGCATACGTGAAGTTGATATTGGATCAATATTGGGAGGAGCTCTTTATGCATATTATTAATGGCATTTTCATGGTTGATTAATTTTTGGAGTAATAACATAGCTTGAGGAGTGTTAGAATTGGCAAAACCAGCCATAATATTTTGGCCATTTGACTTATTTGACCACATGACCATCACTTTTCTATAGTCAAAGTCATGTGTACTTTTATTTGGATTCTATTCATCAGCCCAAAACTTGAGGCTACACCACTCGTGGATGTGATTGCTAATTCTTGCCAAGTTAGATAATGATTTTAGACTAAAAAGGTAGAAGAGGTATTGTTATAATTCATGGTTGTTAATATGGAGATCAAATCAATATAGCTCATCCCTAAGCTAAATATCATCTACGATCACCCTCCTAGCTATGGCATCTTGTACTACCACAACCACGCACAAGAGTAAGCCCAACTATGAGTAGCATGAGTGTTTATTTTGTTAAAAATGTCACTTCCAACTTGATGTACTTAGTTAATTTTGAGATAATTGATCTTGATAGGATCTCACACGTGTGGAGTCTGTTCCCACATGTGAAAGGATGTACATAGCTTACTTTTATAAAGTTAAATTGATTTTAGTTAGATCTACACAAGTGTGAAATTGACCTTTGAGTAGAATCTAGAAAAAAGTCATTTTGGTCAAACTTTATGTAAATAGATTGCACTTCCATGTGAATGAGTTATTACTCACACATGTCAAGATGCCATTAACACATGTGGATAAGATTGTAGATGATAAGATATAGAGATTCCATTAGATCCTATCTTATAGGGAATATTTCTATAATTACAAAAAACTAGCTTTTTTGTTTCTAGCTAATGAGAATAGTCAATCTTGGGAAATGAGCATATATGGCTCCCATTGGTGGATCTGGATGACTAGGCACTCTTCACACGTGTGAAGGCTTGTTGGACAGTACACAGCTCATGGATGTACTTGATCTATAAAGGGACCAACCAAATCAATGAGAAGTTGATGTGACATTGGCAATTTCTAGCTTTGCTTGCAATTATCACATTTGTCTTGAGTTTTTATAATTGGAATGCTTTTGTATGCTAATGTATTTCACTCTCTGTTTACAGTCCATAATGGTATTGTCATCCACATGTGTGAGGCCGCTCTTCATAGTTTTTAATCATTTGATCCATTGCTCTTGCTAAAATCATAATGTAATGCATCTAGATCAAGATCTAACACATAGAACTTGATAGATCATTGGATTCAGCAATCAATAACTCTTAATGATTGTTTTGTACAATCATAATTGTTATTTTTATCTGAAAATTGACATGGTATCAGAGCCAAGTCTAAGAGTGATCTAATGATTAATAAATCTTGTGAAATCATTGACAATGTGTTGTTTTTGAACTTTACTTGAGTGGGCGAGTTCAAGGAGAGAGGTACCTTCAATTTTTTTGGTCAAGATCAATTTGTGGGCTGCTGATGTACTTTCCACACGTGTGAAACTATAAAACAACTTTCAAATCAACTTCCTTTAGTGTTTTTGGTCCAAAAATGTGCATTCTAGTCCAAAATTCAAGGTTTTTGGTGCATTGTCTAAATCTAGGTTCAACCTATTGAATGCTAATGATCAAATAGAGATTTGAGTCATTGAAGCAATTCATTTTGAAGCATTAGATCAAATCTATAAGGTTGATTTGTTCAGATCTTATGTGTGTGTGACATATCAAGCAAAATTGTACTAGAATCAATTTTTTGAAGAAGTGCTTGCTAGGATATTTGTAGTAGATCTATTACACCATCATCCAAGTTGAACTAGGTTGATTGGGCCGAGATTAAAAGCTTTTTAGAAGGCTCAAAATATATTTTAGAACACTCATATCAAGAGATCTTTGTGCATCTCATAGGCATTCATTCACAATGTCATCCATGGGTGGATATTTGTTAGAATCTAGTGAGAAACTAACTTCCACAAACTATTCCATTTGGAAAGTGAGGATGGAATCACTACTTGTGATCCATGACCTCTTTGATATTGTTTTAGGAGTTGAGGAAGAGCCTCAAGCTACCCAAGAACAATTAAAATACAAGAAGAGGGCTAGATTAGCCTTGCATTGCTTAAAGTTGAATGTAAGCAATGACCTCTTGAAGGAGGTGGCTTTTTGTGCCTCATCAAAAGAGGCTTGGGATTCACTAAAGAAGATTTATGAATCCAATAATACTTCAAGAGTGCTTATGCTAAGAAATTTTATCTTGCAAAGCATGAGGGGAAGTGGAGAAATTTGCTTTTCAAGACCAACTTCCATCATTAGACAAGTTGCATAATGTCCTTGTGGCCGAGGAGAGTAGGATTCTACACCTCAAGACAAGGATGAGGTCTATGTCACTACATGGTGGTGATGAGAAAGCAAACTTCACATCAAAAGGCAAGAAGATGACTCATCCATTCAAGAAGTACCAAGGCAAGGAGGCCGAGGCCGAGGCCAAGGATGGAGGATCTACCTCCAAATGGAAGCAAAAGAACAAAGCCAAGCTAAAGTGTTTCTTTTGTGGAAAGAAAGGACAATTTGCTTCCGAATGTTATAAGAAGAAGAATGCACAAGGGAGTGAAGATTAAGCCAATCTTACACAAGGGGAGGAGGAAGAAGATGGCTTCAACATCCTTGATGGTAGCATCTACACCACAGTCAAGCCAAGAGACATGGTGGATTGATAGTGGGGCTAGCTCCCACATGTCATTCAACAAGCATTATTTTTCTACTTTACTTTCTTGTAATGATTCTAAGAAGTCAATCTACACTGTTAGTGATCAAGAATGTAAGATAGATGTCATAGGATCTATTCCATTATGCTTAGAATCATCTAAGAAGATAGATCTTGATAATGTTTTGTATGGTCCATCCATTACAAAAAACTTGCTTACTGTTGGTCAAATAATGGACCATGGACTAGATGTACATTTCAAGAATGGAATATGTTCCATCTTGACAAATGATAGGTGCATAGCTAGTGGCATTAAGCAAGGGAGGCTTTTTAAGTTGGATGCTAATGTGGCCATTGAAAGTGTGAATATGGTTAGGGAGGAGTTGACTCAAACGGAGCTTTGGCACAAAAGATTAGGCCATCCTAATCTTCAATCAATGGAATCCATGGCATCAAAGGAGCTAGCTCTTGGCCTACCAAAATCATTCAAGAAGTGTGGCAAAGTGTGTGAGGCATGTGGCCTTGCAAAGTCACACAAGACTTCATACAAGAGATCTTTGACAAGATCTACTTCACCCTTGGATCTTATTCATTCAGACGTACATGCTTTTTCTCATGAAAGTAATGGAGGTGCTTTAATGTATGTGACTTTCATAGATGATTGTACTAGATTCACTTGGATTGAATTATTGTCTAAGAAAAGCCTTGTATATGAAGCTTTTGTAAAGTTTAAGTCTCTAGTGGAAAAGCAACTTAGTTCTTGCAAAGTCATTTATGAGGCCAGGAATACCTCTAGGTTGCTCACACTTAGGAATCAAATTTTCCAAAGTTTCCAAACGAGTGATGAGAGTGCCTCCAAATTATGTTTTGAGAGTGAAGGATCTTTATAGAGAGCTTGCTTGCATAGGAGACCACCTCAACCAAAGTGAATTAGTGCAAGTGATCCTAAATGGATTCAAGCATGAATTTGACAACCTTGTACAATCTTATGCAATCAAGGAGTAGCTTCCAATATTGGAGACACTTCAAGGAGTCTTATTGTTGACAAGAGAGCAAATTCTTGAGGATGACAAACTTTCAATCAAAGGATGGTGGAGAGGACAAAGTTTTATTCACCAAAGACAAGCCAAATGGGAGGAGCAAAGGACAAAAACAAGATTTAAAGAAAGACAAAGCCAAAGATGGAGAGGAGAACAATTCCTCTAAGCTTCAACTTCCAATTGGAATAAAAAGAAGATCAAGTGATTTTTTTGTGGCAAGAAAGGCCGTTATGCCACAAATTGCTTCAAGAAGAAGAATCATTTCAAGCAAGCTAACCTTTCTAAAGAGAGAGAGAGAGAGAGAGAGAGAGAGAGAGAGAGAGAGAGAGAGAGAGAGAGAGAGAGAGAGAGAGAGAGAGAGAGAGAGAGAGAGAGAGAGAGAGAGAGAGAGAGAGAGAGAGAGAGAGAGAGTAATGCTTATGAGAGTGTTAGGGAGGGATCAGTTATGGTGTCTAATTTTTTTTCCTCTCCTTTCAAGAGTGATGGATTGTGGGGATTGATAGTGGGGCTAGTTCCCATATGTGTAGTTCAAAGAATTCTTTTACCGGTCTCATGCCTTATGAAGGTACTAATAAGTCCATCTATACTGAAAATAATGTTGAGTGTAGAATAAAGAAATAGGAACTATTCCCTTGAATGTTGCATCCTCAAACCTTCTGTGCCTTCATGATGTCCTTTATGAGCCAAAACTAAGAAAGAATATCATTAGTGTTGGTCAATTATTTGATAATGGCTTAGATGTCAAGTTGGATGTTGACACTTGTGTGATAAAGAGAGAAGATGAGGTGGTTGCTAGTGGATCTAGATTTGGGAGGCTATACATTTTGGATTATTCTCCTTTCCTACTAATCGACTAATCGGTTTTAATCCTCATCCATTGTTTATCCAGTTCTGTGGATTTTTTCGTGTTTTTATACAATCTGCAGAATTACAAATGTTTTTACACAGTCTATAGAAATACACGGAGTTT
This sequence comes from Diphasiastrum complanatum, assembly GCA_029204225.1. Taxonomy (NCBI): domain Eukaryota; kingdom Viridiplantae; phylum Streptophyta; class Lycopodiopsida; order Lycopodiales; family Lycopodiaceae; genus Diphasiastrum; species Diphasiastrum complanatum. The sequence goes on from CM055102.1 coordinate 48,401,015, forward strand.
GACAACAATGTCACATTTTCTCTCTCTCCAATCTCGACAGTGTCGTCTGTCAAGAATTATGAGTAAAATCATAGTGTCACCTTTTTGCGACACTATCACCTGTCAGGAATCTCTTGTAAAAATGTAGTGTCGACTTTTTCGCATTTTTTGTCTTTCAGGTTTTACGTGTAAAAATGCAATATTTTTTGCATGTGGTAGTTTACCTTCATTTATGCAGAATGACAGTTTACGTTCATTTATGCAGAATGACAGTTTACGTTCATTTATGTAGACAGACTGTTTACGATCAATTTTCACTGCTTATCAGTAAGTAACTTTTGAGAAGAATTGGAAAAATGCCAGCGGACTCCAGCCAACTGGCAATCGCATTTGATGACCTAATTACTTATTATAAATCAACTGTTCATACATCTCATTATCAAGTCCTGAATCAATGTTGTGAATTGTGAAAGAGTTGAGTGTTATACAACGCTTCCTACACTCTCATCAAGCAGATCATTCACAATCAGAAAGTATTGTTGTTAGCTCTCTATCAAGCTTTCAAGCTTGAACTCTCTTGAGCATTCTAGCTCAGTCTTTTAGAGATTTATTTTAGAGTTGCTATTGCGCTACTGCTTATCAGCATAGTTGCTTATTATCAGACTTATTCTCAATTACTCAGAGATAGCTTGTGCGGTTTCTATCCGCTATTGTCTTGCACTCATTAGCATCTGATCTTGTTTTTTTGAATCAATACTATTTCCTTATTGCGTTCAGTTTGTGTTATAATGCATGCATCTCTGTATTGCTTTTGTAACTGATAGAAATTATCTGAGAATTCAATACTTTATGTTTGGCTACGTAATCACTTAGTATCTAACGAAAGTTAGTTGCTAAAGATTGAACATGATTTTCATCACTACTACTTTGTTCAATTTTTTATAGGCGTAGTCATGCATTGGAAGTAGGAAGTTTCCGCATTCTATTACTCACCTATTTTTGACACGTTGAAATAAGAAGTGAATATTCTGGTACTAATTTATAATGAGCATAGATTTATGCAAAAGTATGGTCAAATGGTCTTGATGAGAGAATGAACAAAACACAAAACACCATTCGAAGTTTGGATAGGTGTCAAACCTTCTTTATCAAACTTACAAGTTTTTGGATGTACTGCTTATGCGCAAATTCCTTATGATCTTAGGAAGAAGCTCGACTTCCAGAGTATCAAATGTATTTTCATCATGTACACTACTTCAGATCGAACCTACAAGTTGTTCGATCCCATCGAGTCAAAGATATTCACTAGTCGGGATGTCATCTTCATTGAAGATCAGTTTCAAGACCTCAAGGGAAAAGGCACATCCCATTCAGCCGACCTATCAGATTCTCCTGACATATTGAACTTTCCAGTTCCTCAGTCGACTATTTCCCTTGAAGGACCAAGTTCATCTACTCTTGACAAATAACAAATCAACGGTGAATCAGAAAATGATGATGTTGCAATTCAGCAACTACAGTATGATGAAAATGATCAACTTTCTCTATTTCTCAACATATCATCAAGAGCTAGCAAACCACCTATTAGGTATATCGACGAGTCTACAACTTACCTTGTTCATGAGCCACCGCCGACTGTCGAAGAGGCACTCAGTCAGCCAGATTTAGATTCAGAAAGAAGTTATGGATAAAGAGTATTCATCTCTTATCAAGAACCAGACATGGACGATTGTCGAATTGCCTGCTAGCAGAAACGTAGTTGCTTTCAAATGGATTTTCAAAGTCAAGTACAATGCAGATGGAAGCATCCACAGGAGAAAGGCACGACTTGTCGCCAGAGGTTTTTCTCAGGTTCGCAATGTCGATTATACTGAGACTTTCAGTCTAGTAGTCAAGCATTCTTCTATTCGAAGAAAGATGATCCTAGTTCTACTAGAGTGTGATGTTGGATATTCATCTACAAAGAAAGCTTATATAATCTTTATACACTCTACTAGCAAAGTTTTTGAAAGTAGAGATGTGATCTTTCATGAATATCAAAAGCACAACTTGGATGGGGCCGAGATCAAAGCACCTCATGAAGCATCATCTATCATCAATCTTGAAGACAATCAAGAGATGTTGGGGTAGAGGCTTGAGGAGGAGCATTACCAAGCATTTACACCAAGAAGACCTATCAGAGAGAGATCCGAGCCCAAGAGGCTCTCCTATGTGCAGAATGGCAAGCAAGTGGATGATGGCACCACCTATCATGCGTTTTTTATCTTTCATGAAGAGCCTAGAAGTGTCCAAGATGCACTCCAATCAAAGAAGTGGCATGAAGCCATGTCAAAGGAGTATGATGCCTTGATTTCCAACAACACTTGGGAGCTCATGCATCCACCTATCAACAAGCATATTATTGGATGCAAGTGGGTGTTTAGAATTCAGTACAACAATGATGGATCTATCAACAAAGCAAGACTATGTGCCAAAGGATATGCTCAAATCCAAGAACTTGACTGTGAAGACACCTTTGCACTCATTGCAATAAGAGTTATTATCTCTATTGCATGCCATTTCAAGTGGAGGATGTTCCAACTTGATGTTTCTACTGCCCTCCTTAATGGCTATCTTAAAGAGGAGATATATATGGAGCAAACTCAAGGCTTTATCAAGCAAGGTGAAGAATCCAAAGTTTGCCTCTTATTCACAAGCTTATATGGGCTCAAGCAAGCCCCAATATCTTGGTATGCAAGGCTCAACTCATATCTTATCTCCTCTGGATTATTTCTAAGTGACTATGATCCCTCTTCGTACATAAAGTTTGTATATAACAATCTTGTCATTCTCATCATCTATATAGATGATATCTTGTGTGGAATGTCATGTACTTCTAGTACATTAGAGCTCACCAATGCATTAGAATATCCAATGTAAGCTTTGGAGGCCCAAAATTAGCTTTAAGAACAAGGTGGTTCCTTCTTTAGGCCCTCCAAAGTAATTAATAAGGATAAAAGGCCAATAAGGGCCCGAAGTACATTAAATAATAGTTAACAAGGTCTGACCATCCCTCAAGATAGTTATGCTTAGTTAAGTTAGGGAATTGTCTATAACTAGGCAACAAGACATCAACTTTTGAGTCTTTTGGCTCATTTGTAACTAAGAGAACTAGGAGCTCCATCTCCTCTTCCTCCTTTGTGAATGTGAGCCTTGGGATATTGATTTCGCTAGGCCTCATGTGCCCCATCACATGAATCCATGTACTCCTCACTCTCCATTATGGAATCCATCTTCTTTTGAGCTTCACTTTGATATGAGCTTTGTGGTAAGTTCTGGTTATTGCTCATCTTTGGTTCTCTTCAACGTAAGTTTGGTGGTTGCCTTCTTACTCTAGCTTACTTGGCATGGATTCAGAGGTATGGCACATGACATTTGTGGTAGCAGAGCTTAAGATCCAATAATTGTTTGATTCAACATGAATCTCATTTCATTTGAAGAGTTTATTGCTTTTGTAGCTTTCTTTTTGCTAATTTCTAACTTTTGAATTTTCAGGTTTGTTCTAGAAAAAAATTTAGCATATCATTTCGTTTTCAATTTTTAATTTGATTCCATAGAATTTTACAGTTTGTTTTAGCATTTGCATGAATTTTCAAGCAATTTCAATAAGGAATTTCAAAGTTATTGCAATTTTTCCAAAAGTTGTCAAAATAGGTGACTACAAATTAGTTTCAAATTTGTTATAATTTTTCACATTTGATTTGAGTCTTCCATCTTGGTTTCTTTACATAGGATTTTAGAGCATTTTCTGACTTTAAGCAGATTCACATGGCAAATCATTTGGATAAGTATTAAAATAGCTATGACAAATCTTGATTTCTAGCTCTAGTTTTACTCGTTTCCTTTTTTCAAAAATTTCAGACCATATCTGTTGTAAATTTGACCTATCAAATCACCTTCAATTATTGTTCCAATTCACATTTTGATAGAGCTTGTTGTCAGCTTTCCAGAGGTACTGAGTTTTGTGATTTGGATCAATATAAAGGAAGTTATGATCAAATTAGTGAAGTTGAGTCAGATTTGCAAGAATTTTGGAATTTTTCTTTGTATTTATTGGTGGGGAGAAGCACTTTAAAATTTCAATTTTGAAGTTTCTTTTTGCTGTAATTTTTTCTAGTTTTTTCATTTTGAAAGGCTCGCAAGTCTTTTTTATGTCATTTTTCAATTTTTTTTTTTGCAGTATCGCTTTAAGGATGGTTGGACTATTCAAAAAGTTTGACTATCCTATTTGTGCTTTGAATTGATATCCGGAATTTTTTTTTTTCAATATCGATTTTGAGAGCATTTTCTGCTCTGCTCTTGTCCTAATGCTTTGTTTGCGCATGAATCCAATATCAATTGTACAAAACTCATAACTTCTCTATTTACTTTTAATTTTGTATATTCACGAATACAAACTTTTGCTACAACAATGGGAGGAAGAGGAAAGCAAGTAACGGATAAGACTAATTCCCAAGACAATTTGCCTACAGAAGAATATTTGGAAGAACCACACAATTCGAACCAACATGAAGTCATTGAAAGGCCAAGTCCAAGTTACACAAAAATTAATTTTACGTATATTACAAGACATGGAAATCTACACGATAAATCTTTTTCGTATGAAGGTCCTATGAAGGTTTAACCCTTGGATCTAGTCGATCCAGGAGAGGATAAAAAATTGATTTATGTGGGAGAACAACTTAATGCCGATGAACTGTCTGACATAAGGAACCTCCTACAAGAATATCAGAACTACTTTACACAGTCTTACAAAGATCTCAAGGAAATACCCTCCGAAGTGGCACAACATTAGTCGATGGCACCGAATCTAAAGCAAGTTGAGCCTATCTCTACAATCCACATTATTCCAAGCTCATTCAACAAGAGCTAGAAAATCTACTTGATGTTGAATTCATATACAAGATAGAGCATACTAACCGAGTGTCTCATGTTGTTCTTGTTCTAGAAAAGAATGGGAAACTACGTGTTTGTGTAGATCTCAAGAAACTTAACGCAGTCACAAAGAAAGACCACTTTCTCTTGTCTTTTATTGAAGGAGTATTAGAACGAATAGTAGGAGAATAGGCCTATAGCTTTCTCGATGGATTCCGTGGATATAATCAGGTGCATATAGCACTAGAAAATCAACACAAGACTGACAACATGGGGTACTTGTGCTTTTCGAGTAATGTCGTTTGGACTATGCAATGCACCGAGTACCTTCCAAAGAGTAATGGAGCATGCCTTTAAGGAATTTCTCCAGAAAATCTTAGAGGTGTTCCTCAATGATTTGTGTGTATATTCAGCCCAGATGTACCACCTAAATCATCTAGAATGAGTATACAACAATGTCGAAGATATGGCATCTCCCTCAACCCAGCCAAATGCTAGATATGAGTAACCCATGGCACTGTGATAGGCCATATAGTATCACAATATGTCGGACAATATTAAAATCCAAATTATGTGACAAAAAACAACAATGAGCTCCAACAATCCACTTTGAAGTTGTCCAGGACGTGAAGCGAGATTCCCAGGAGCCTCCCATCATTGCTGCACAAAAATATAGTCGAGCAACCGGCAACTGATCCTTGATATTCTTTGAGGCCATTGGCTTATTTGGATCGAATTCCAAAGGAGAAAGACAATCATCCCATCTCGTTGCCACAAACGCCAACAGAGTCAAGTCTTTCGCAAAGAGTGTCGATTGTCTCATTGTCGGACCGGGAGAGTGTATATACTCTCGCTGGTACGCTTGTAAGGCCCAGTAGAAATTCACTGATATCGTCCAACTGGATGGCTGATGGATGATTGGCCAACTGGGCGTATGGATTGTAATTTTGTCCATATCCAATCCCAAATCCTTCCATTTCTTTCTTCGCGGCATTGGTACATAATACAGATCTACCCGCAATTGGTGAGGGCTAGCCACATAACTCCTAATAGATTCTAGAGTTTTCTCAAAAATGGTAATTTTCCAGGTCGACTGCTCTCCCAATGCAAGTATTTTATCCAATTCTTTGTCGGCCTCTATTTCAGAGGTCTTAAACTTAAGGACCCAACCACCACGCGAGGACTCATGCGGATCTTGTGATAAAAAACTCTGAATCTGGTCCTTGATGCTGATTGGCCTTCTGAATAAGGGTGTGGTCCTTGATGAAGATGGACCCGCTTGCACTGCCTATGGAATTGGCTGTTGTTCTTCAACTTATGGGGCTCCACCCTGGTCCATGCCCGAATTCAGCCCTGTATCCAATGGGACTGCAGTTTGGTGCAAAGGGGAGAATTGCAACATGACCGGTATTGAGATTTGAGGTCCAACTTCCAACACTTGAGCGGCATCTGTTTCATACACATTGATGGTTGCCTTAGCCTTTGCCAAATCAATTGAAGCTGCTCCTTTGAATATGTCAAAGCGGCCTTGGAATCATTGAAAGGCCACTTTGTAAGTCTCAACTTTTTTGAACAAATAGATGATCTCCGTCGAAGTTATCGGATGATCTAGTATTTGCGTCTGGAGATACGCATCACACTCAAGGGTGGTCGCATTCAATTCATCTTGGAGACATGTGCAATCTTGCTCTGTCATCTACAGTTGACCTTGTAGTAGTTGCACTTGTTGCCTTGCATCCTGCATGACCTTGTCCACCTGATCTTGTGCGGTTGTCAAGGAATTATACAGGGAGCTGACGTATCTTTCGAGGCAATCAGCCTATTGCTGTGTCATCTTCTTCTCAACTTTGGATTTTTCTTCATGCTGCTTGCCGATTTTCAACTCTCTGTCTAGCTGAATAATCTTTTGGCTGATGAGAGTATTTTCCGATCCCATATCCGAGATTCTCTGCTCCATTTCTTTTTTCTAATCAAGCATAGACTGGATCACTTGCGCAAGGCTTGAGACCAAACCAAGAGCATCACTAGAATCTACTGTTGTGGAGGTGGTAACAACAGAAGGACCTGATGGTACTATCCTTGGTTGGTGTGGAAGAGGTGCCAAAAATTATTCTTCTTCAAAGAGGTCCTCCTCTTCATAGCCTTCAAGCACTATGGCATCGAACTGCTTCAGTGATTTCACAACTTGCTCGACCCAAAGTGTGGCTGGTGCAGCTTTAGCTTGAGGTTGTTGGGATACTGACATGAATCTTCAACACCAACATTAGTATCATGGAATTGTTTGAATCCTCTTCCAGGGGATTGGAGTTCAAAGGGTGCAGGGCTCTGTGGCATTTCAAAAACTTCGAAGGCTCCAAGGGGGTTGGAATCATCGAACGTATCCATGAAATACTGTGTGTTTGGGAAAACAGCTTCTATGTGTGGGGGTGAGGCAACCTAGGCAGCTGTGATGGGAATGGTAGCCCCAATAGTCGCAGACTATCTTTGAGTGAAAGCAAAGGCGAGAAAAACATTAGAGATGGGGGGAATAGGAAGTTCAGTGCAAACAACAGCAGGGGGTGGAAGCGCAGTTGACGATGTATGCCTAGTACGACGTCGTGATGCGGAAGGCGAGTCAGAAATGATGATCTCACTGCATGGACGACGTCGACTATGTGACCTGGAGGCTTGGTGGGATGACTCGGCCGGTGCTTCTTCATAAATCAAAGGCACAGAATCCAGGTGAAAGCCATGGATTTTGTTTTCAAGGTGGGAGCTGCTAGGAGAGAGAACAAGGAGCCAACAACAAACTACTGCTTGGTATTGCTCTTAATGGCTCGTTTGAGCTCACCAAAAATAGCCTTGAACTAGTTATATGGTTCGAGTCGACTATCATATGTAGGATTTGAGAAGTGATGCAATCTTTTCTAAGGTTGCCAACCATCAGATTGTTATTGAGGAGCTGAGCAGCAGCGTGTATGGCAGACTCAATGATGACATCTAGGAGGTAGCCGTCATTGGTCCAATGCAAATCATTTGCTAGGTCTATGTAAGGCTTAATAACCTATTTGGCCTGCTTATGGTTCGGTGAGGCTTGGGTACCAGATGCTATGCCTATGACAGCAAGGGCGACCTCAGTCACACGCACCTTGTGTGTGGCTCCTTGGAAGGTGATGTAAAACTTGAATTTCTCTTCCTTCCACATACTGAAGGCAAGAGTGATAAAATCCATATTGATTCTCCCTTAAAATACGCTCTCATGAATACCCATTGTAGTAAGCAGAGGCTCCGCAAGGATCATCCATTGAGTGACCATGCTTGTGCTAGGAAGTATCATGATATCCATAGCAAATGGGACATCATGATGGATAGTATAATGAGGCGACTGGGATGTATTTGTGGAAGACATGATGATCAGAAACAGAAAGTAAGACGCACAAATGTATAACAGAAAACAGTTGAGAAAGTTTGAAAGGCTTTGGTCACTGGAAAAATTGCAAGAGCTTCGCTAGCACAAGTGAGGAATGAATCGAATTCAGCCAACTTATAGGTGAATTTGGAGGATCCATTACACTGAATACTACTTTGGCTGATCAATTCTGAACAAAAAAGTGTAGGAATATACAGTATTGTGAAAATAGGCTATAAAAATCTTGGTGAACTTTTTTGAGGCTCTGAACCTATCCAGCAAACATTTTCCAGGGTTGGCGAAGGGTGAACCTTCGCCCAAGAGGGTCCTTCGCCTAAGTACTATCATAAATGCATTTTTTCAAGATCTGAACCCATGTCCAACCTAATTTTGACATTTTAAGACCACCTACATGTCAACGAGATGTCGAAACTAGGTATGAATCAATCCAGCTGGGTAGTGATCGAAATGGCCCTTCATCTCGAAGAGAACACAATTAGGGCACATATAATGGACCACTTTTGCATCTTTCCATCTGATGGTCCAATTTCTTCAAGTCTGTTTCAAATTCCAGTGGGCAACTTCAAGGGGAACCCTTGGGGATAGACATGACGGCGAATGGACTTGTGGAGTGTTTGAGACCTATGTTTGAAGTTCAGCCTGAAAAAGAGCTTCAGGGACACTTGGTCAGTCGGGACCTAGAATTGGTCTGCATAGTCCAAAATGCCACGGGGAGAATTAGATGGATTGATTCATATCCATTTGAAGCACCTGAGTCAATGTACCAACCACCTGTTGTAGCTTGTGAGGCCAATGCAACAAAAATAACTCAGCATGTCTTATGTCACTCTGCTCCTCTCTTGCAACACTCTCCACAACATTTCCTCCCTGCTTCTTTGTGCCCTTCTTTTGCTCTACAAGCTTCTTCCTGCACTCAAAAGCAAAGTGTCCATATTTACCACAATAATTGCAATTCCCCTTCCTTCGAGGTGTGGAAGAAGTACTCGGGGAGGATTGTGCTTCTGACATTTCTATTCCTTGCTCAAGTGTTTGTGGTGCTCCTTTGTTCTTGCCTTTTCCTTTCTTCTTGTCCTCGGCTGGATTTTGCTTCTTCTTAGAAGCAAAGGCATGCTCCTGGAAATCTTCCCTCTTGGTAAGATTAACTCTCCTCATCTCCTCCTGTAACAAGAGACCGTAGACCTCTTCATAGGTAGGGATCTTCTCCCTCACGGATATCATCATCACAAAGCTCTGAATTGCATATGACAAGTTATTCAGAACTATTGGCACCAAGTCTTTGTCAGCAATAGACTCTCCAAGCACAAAAAGCTGATATCTAAGATCCTGAATCTTAGTAAGATGATAAGTAACTGTCTCCCCTGTCTCCATTATGAGAGTATACAATTTGTTCTTCAATTAGAGAAACCTAGTTGTACTTGTTGTCTCATACAATGCACAAAGAATGTGCCATGCATCTACAGGCCCTTTGGTTGACCTGATTAGAGGAGTCACATTATCCCTCACTGACATGTTGATGATCTTGTGTGCCTTTTTCTCTCTCTTGATATAGTCCTTGAGTTCAAGTTATGTAGGAACGGGCTCCTCACCTGTCACAAGCTTCCAACATTCTTTGTCTTCAAGAATGTTCTTGATCTTGAATTTCCAAATGCTAAAGTTAGTGCCATCAAGCCGTAGCAAGTCCCAAAAACATATGAATAACATGAACATCAACACTTTTAGAGAGTGTGAGAGAGTGATTCTACATTTAATATTTTGGAGAAATTTGGAGATTCTAGACTTAGAGATTTTGTTGCATTCTCTCTGTACCCAAGAGCTCACAGTTGTATTCTCTTTCTACTCGAGAGCAAGCCGTAATTCTACTTAGTTTCTTTAATCACAAGTTGCCTTTACATGCGATTGTATGATGGTGAATGATTTATACATGTTCTATGTGCTCTTGCCTTAGAATTTTCAAGATAGATTGTAGAATCAATCAAGTGGAAGATCTTTCTACAATCACACACATCTTAGGAGATCATTCACACACTTTGAGGTGTCCTCACACGTGTGAAAACTTCACATGCTATCAGAGCCTACCTAAAGTTTGCATGCATAGATCAAGTGTGAATATTTTGGCTAAAAATTTTGATTTTGAGAGTGTAGTTGATTCTCTATGGCTATCAAAGAGATTTTTGGGTCAAGATGGATCAAAAACACATTGGATTGATCCATGTTGGGTACTGTACGGACTGTACTACTCAGGCACATGTGAGATCACCAAAATTTGAATGGTTGGCATTTCTCCGAGGTAGATTTAAATTTAGTGCTTGATAACTTGCTGAAAAGCTAGTGCAATTGATTTCATGTCAATTGGATGTGTCCTGATGAAATTATTGGCTTTCAAAGCAAGGTGGGTAGGGCACCTAACTTGATTGGACACATCAATTTAGACACACATCTAGCTTGTTTCATCAAAAAACTCATGTTTGTGCTTGCCAATCTTGTCTAGGTGAGATCTAGGTGTGATTTTGAGGCCATAGCCACATAGTTTCATGAAATCAAGTGCATTTCAGTCTTCTATTGATTCTTTGAGTGCTTTACATGTGCTTGAAGAAGTTGGCTCAAAACTTTGTTGTGCTTCATCTTTGGATAGAGGTTAGACCTAGATTGAGTGAGATTGACTAATGAGATTGGTCTCACAATTTGGTTGGAAGATCTCAAGTAGGACACCATTATTGGATCCGTCTTTGAGAGAGAAGCAACACTTTTTTTTGTATTTTGATCAATTACAATTTAATTTCTCAAGGGAAGATGGCTTCCATGGCTTTGATACTATTGGAGCAAGGTAAGAGATTGATCACCTCCAATTATGCCATTTGGAAGGTGAGAATGGAGTCAATTTTGGTAATCCAAGATGTGATGGATATTGTGCTAGGACTTGAGGAGGATCCTCAAGTGCACTCCAAGAGGTCCAAAAGTACAAGAAGAGGGCAAGGATGGCCCTACATATCATCAAGATGAATCTATCCAATGAAGTGTTGATGGAGATTGGCTCTTGCCCTCAGCCAAGGAGGCTTGGGACACACTAAAATCCATTTATGAGGCAAGGAACACATCTAGGTTGCTCACACTAAGGAACCAAATCTTTCAAAGCTTCCGAAAGAGTGACGAAGTGCCTCAAATTATATTTTGAGAGTGAAAGATCTTCATAGAGAGCTTGCTTGCATAGGAGACAATCTCAACCAAAGAGAGTTAGTGCAAGTGATCCTTAATGGATTGAGAGATGAATTTGAAAATCTTGTTCAATCTTATGAAATCAAGGAGGAGCTTCCATGCTTGGAGACACTACAATGAGTTCTCATTTCTGAGGAGTGTATGCAAGAGAACAAGTTATTAAGGATCAATCAACTTGCCTTAAACGATGGTTGAGAGGAGAAAGCTTTCTTCTCAAAGGACAAGCCAAGAGGAAGGGGCAAAGAGCAACATCACCATTTTAAAAAAGGACAAATCCAAGGAGGAGAGTGATGAGGATTCATCACAATCATCAACAAGTTGCAAATCCAACAAGAAGTGTTTTTTTTTGTGGGAAGAAGGGGCATTTTGCTTCTGATTGTTTAAAAAAGAAAAAGTTGCTCAAGCAAGCTAATCTTACTAAAGAGAGTGAAGGTGAGGTAGAAGAGAGTTATGAAGAAGGATCTCTCATGATGTCACTGTACTCTTCTTCTAGTTTTGAAAATGTAAATGCATGGTGGATAGATCGCGGAGCTAGTTCTCATATGACTAGACTAGTTCACTCATCTTTCACCTTACAATGGATCTAAAAAGTTCATCTCCTTCTCTATTGATGGTAAATGCAAGATAGAAGGAATTGGTAGCTTACCAATTGGTGTTGGATTCACTATGACTCTTGATGATTTACTTGTTGTGTCTAATCTCACCATGAATCTTATTAGTGTTGGTAAAATGCATGATGATGGTTTCCAAGTTGACTTTGGGAAAGATGTTTGCTTGATTAAGATGGATTGTGAAGTGGTGGCAAGAGGGACTAGATGTGGAAATCTTTTCAAGTTGGAAACTAATCCTTGTGGAAGTGTGGTGAAGAGGAGCTTGGATCACCTCAAGGAGGAGAAGGCAGTTGGATTGCCTCATGTAAGATGGTGCTGTGAAAAATGCAAAAATAAGCTTGGTAGAGGCCAAAAATCTTGTATATAGATAAACACACATGTGTGGAGCCTGTTCCCACGTGTGGAAATAGTGTACTTGTCATGTACCATAATCATATAGGTTGTACATATGATTTAATTCAAGTTCTAGTGGCTAAAAAGGCCAAAAACTAGTTTTCTAGACATATGACACATGGCATCAATCTATTGATTGCATGAGCCACATCCTTTGGTTAGGTGTCATATCACATGTGTAGAGGACAACTCACATGTGTGGAATAAGCTGAAGTGGGAGAATTTTGACTTCTAGAAGATTTCCAAGTAGATCTCCATATAGAAGGAAAATGGACCAAAAGTGCTCAAAATAGAAGGTTTTGTCCAAGTGTCAATTTTGCATGATGAATCATCAAATGACAAAGCACCTTCACACATGTGGGATCAGAGGGATGATCAGTACCACGAGCTCCCACTTATTGTATATATAGAGCCACATTTGGCCATAATCAATGTGAGACACCAATCTTGGTTTTGGAAGCAATTTTGAGTGATTCTCTCCATTTGTCTACATTTGTTTTGATTGTTTTGAGGTTCTATCAATGTGTAGTTGATTTTCAGGTTGGAGTTCGTACCCTGACAGGGTTTCACACGTGTGAAACCGGCAAGTACATTTACCTTCAATAAATGATTGTTCTTGTTTGGATTTTATGTCTAAAATTGATCTAGATTGATCTTAATCTTATGTAGATTGATTAATCAAGTAAATCTAACATCCAATCCCTCTTGAGGATCGGATTAGGATCCACTCTTGGTCCTTTTTGTACTTTTTGCACAGGTGCTTTGGGAAAAGCACTTGGAGAATTATTGCCAAGGTGTTCTAATTCTCATCAATTTTTTCACCTTGTACATTTGGATGATCTTGTTTCATCAAATAGAAGCAAAGATGGTGCTTTTTTATTATGACTCCTTCATTGAAGTCTTAAATTGGATGTATCTCTAATAAATGGTGCTTGATAGGAAGATTGCTACTTTGGGGATCTTAAGATCCATATGCTTTGTCAATATTCCTTTGCATGTAAGGAGTGAGAAAAATCTCATCTCTATCAAGAGAATGATGGTGGGATCCTCATATCTACCACATCCATATGTTAATTCTCTGTACAAGATTAGCTTTATAGCAAGATAATGTATACATTGTTTGAATCCAAGCGCATGATGGAGAAAGACCAAGGCTTGAGGAGGAGTCATCCCAACTCATGGTGCCAAGGAGATTTTTAAGCGGCAAGGCCAAGTCTATGTGGCTCACAATTCATGGGAAAGCGGGGCAATTTTTAGGTGGTATCTACTCCAACACATCCACTTTTGCTTCTCTTCTATCATTTGATGTACCATCTTGCTTGGATGAGATTTCTACATCTCAAATTTCAAGTGAGGCAATGCTAATTTTGTATGATGCCTCTTGTATGGACATATCTCATGTCATTAATGGCTTAGATAAGGTTCTAAATCATTTAGAAAGCAAGTGGTTGTGTCATCAAATGTATGCCCTTGGATCTTGTAAGAGCAATAATGAGATTGTCATTCATAGTGTCAAAAATTGTGTTTATTTTGTGAGGCAAATTGTAAACTTTTCATGAGATTAAGTGAATTACCACAAATGACACTTACATCCTTGAGCAAGTATGTAGCCTCAATAAGATCAAGATAGCTTTTGATTACAAGATTAGTTTGTGGACTAGTTGAGCTAGAATGCAAAATCTTGATAATCAACACTCTTGCCTATTTTGTGATCTTGATCTTCATGATCATTATGAGGCATGGAGGCCTAGGATTTTCATCATTATGGTCTAGCTATTTTCAAGGAAGAGGGGCTCTGAAGTCAAAGGTCTTCTTCAAGCATGGAAGAAATCAAAGGAAAAGGTGCCAATGTGCTGGAATGTTCATCAAGGAAGGTGGTATTGGATTGAAATCCTCTCATGGCAATGGTGAATTGGCTGCAACCAAATGTACTTTGGCTGGTTTTCACATCATATTTATACCAAAGGATCCACTCAAAAAGTATCTCAAGTTCTTTGTTTGATCTAGTACCTCATCAAGCTAGTGTTTAAGGAGGAGTGTGAAGAATAGGCAAAATCTAGCTTGATCATTTTGCAATTTCATGTACATAGTGAAATCTCAATTGTGTGGAGCATGTTCCCACGTGGAGAGCAGGGCATAGTTTATTTATGATGAGTTTGAATAGTCAATAGGCATGAGTTTAGGAGGTACCTTGACTTTTCCACCCCTTGTACACATGTTGGTAGGTGGTTAGGCCAAAATTAGTCCATGATGATTAGGGAGGCCCAAAAAGGGTCCAACAACCCTTTAGTGCCCCACCTGTATTCCCTCAAGCTAGCTCCAAGACCAATCAGCACCAAAAGAAACTTACTCTTTCCAAGCCCCTTGTGAGCCCAAGCCCTGGCCTCCTCAGGGATCTTCTCGCAACACCCTGGTTTCTCACAAAAGTCTTTGGTGCTTATGGTCACAACAAAACATAACGGATAGTAAGAATGTCTGCAGGCAAACATGAATGATCCGAGAAGAAAGGTGGAGTCCAAAGACTTGCCGCATGCAACGCAAAACCAAAGGGTGTGGATATAGTCTGCCCCACCCACCACGTGGGGTCTCGGAAACAAAGTGGATCTGTGCCCCCGATTGATCCTCTCTTGCATGAGGTTCACAAAATCACTGTGCACCAAGCCATGCTTTTAGCATCATAGTCAAGATCCATTGCTTGGATCCACTCCTCTTTGTTCCTTGCTTCATCTACACATGTAGGATCATCAAAAGAGCTTAGGAAGGCATAGTTTCTATCACCAATAACTTGCTTACCTTTTTCATCATAAGTGAGCCTCAAAGGTTGTTGCCTTTGCCTTGATGGCCTCCATGGCTTTTGTGTTACATACCTATGTAACTAGCAGTACTTTAGACCCCTATTAGTCCATTTAGTATTGGGGGCTACATGGCAAGGTACCCTTAGGATTAAGGGTATGTACCCTTGGATAAGGACAGGCAAGTGACTATACCTTAGTCAGAGGTGTGGAGTCATGAGACCCTTGGATAAGGGTTACCCTTAGGATTAAGAGTAGGTGCCTTAGATAAATGTACCATTGTCCTTGATTAAGGACAGGTAGGTGTCTATACCTTGGATGGAGGTATGGAATTTAGAAAGGTCTTAGAAAGTCATTGGATGACTATATTTCTAAACCTTGGGCCTCAACCTTGAACCATATCACTTTATTGGTCTTGGACCAAAGTATACAAACACAACTTGGGCAATGGGTCCTAGTAGGAGGGCGCCCTCCTAAACGGTCCATTGAGTTTCAAGTTTCACAATCCTTTGCGTTTAAGAGTAGGGACACAGGTGGAGGAGAGATCCTTAAAGGCTTGGAGATCCTTACTTGCAGGTGGAGGCATCTTAGCTTGGAGTTGGAGAAGCATCTAGGAGCTTACAGGTTTCTTGGAGGACATTTGGAGGCTCTACCTTGGATTTGGAGGACTTTCTTCTTTTTACTTGTTAAAGTGGTATCAGAGCTAGACAAAGGATGGAAAACACATAAGCAACACCAATGGATCAAACCAATGATAACCCAACTTTTGATTTATCAAACCCATCCAATGTGGCACAAGCTCTTAAACATTTATATCATCAAATGCAAGCCACTAATAAACAATTTGTTGAAGCTAAACAAAAGAACCAAGACTTGGAGTCCAGGTTAGCCAACCAGAAGAAGCATGTAGTTCCACCTCCCGTAAAATTGTTTAAGGGAGAGAAGAAAGATAGGAACTTGCAAGTGGTAAGTTCATGGCTTAATGTTTGGAACAAATACTTTGGCATGAACCAATTCCCAGAATGTGAAAAGTTATCCACTGTTACTATGTTCCTTGAAGGAAGAGCCTTAGTATGGTGGGATGACCTAGTTGCAAAAGGCAATCAACCTTGTACATGGGAAGATTTTTGCA
Organism: Diphasiastrum complanatum; assembly: GCA_029204225.1. Taxonomy (NCBI): domain Eukaryota; kingdom Viridiplantae; phylum Streptophyta; class Lycopodiopsida; order Lycopodiales; family Lycopodiaceae; genus Diphasiastrum; species Diphasiastrum complanatum. Next base: position 48,417,458 of record CM055102.1, read on the forward strand.
TAGTATTTAGGGAATACTTTCTACCACTATTAGATGACTATGAACACTTTCAAAAGTTGAGTCATATAACAATGAATAAAGGTTTGGAACAGTTTATTCAGGATTTTCATGAGTACTTGAATCCACTCTATAGTGACATTCCACCCAAAGTACAAATGTTAATGTTTATTGATGGGTTACCAAAAGATTATCAAGTGGATATTCGTAGGAACCATCCAAAAACCCTTGAGGATGCTATTAGGGCTGCAAAGTTTTTAGATGACACACCTAAGCCACCTAGGGGTCAACAACCTAATGAGCAAAAAAAAGTTTTTCAATCTAAGAGGAAGGATAGAAAAAATGTTAGTGAAACACATCCCAATTCCAATAATCCTAAGAAAACAAAGATATTTTTTAAAAATAATCAGGGTGGCATTGATAAGGCTGAAGCTCGTAAGAAGAACCTGTGCTTCAAGTGCAATGGCGAGGGTCACCTTGCACGGGATTGCTTCAAAAAACCAGGTTCTACCTCAGACACTAAACCTTCCCACTAGAAAAAGTGAGAAAAAATATTGTGTGACAATGGCATCAAGAATGAATTCCGCGTTTATGGATTATGTTGTTCCTGATTTAGAATTGCACATACAAGACTACTCTGAAAAAATAGAATTCCATGTTGTTACATTAGCAAATGTGGATATTGTTCTCGGGCAACAATGGCATTTTGATAAGAATAAGTCATTAAAAATCAATTTTGTTGAAAAATCTTTATATTTTATGCATGAGAATTCTTTAATTAAGATCATGGCTAGTTCAAGTGTTGACATTGTAGGCAGGAATTCAATGATGTTTTTTTTTACCTTCCTGTAGGTTTACCACCAGAAAGGACAGTTGATCATAAAATTGAACTAATACCTGGAGCACTTCCAATTGCACAACATCCTTATAGGATGAGTGCATTGAAAGAGACTGAGGTAAGTAAACAATTACATGATTACCTGAAAAAGAGGTGGATACAACCTAGTAAGTCTCCTTGGGCATCACCAGTGGTTCTGGTTGCGAAGAAGGATGGGACTATAAGATTTTGCGTGGACTATAAGAAATTGAACAAGGTAACCGTTAAGAATAAATATCCACTACCGCAGATGGATGATCTAATAGACTATCTTGGTAGTGCTGGGTACTTTTTCAAGATAGATCTAAGATCAGGTTACCATCAAATACACATTAAGATAGAAGATATAACAAAAACCGGGTTTTGAACTTGCTTTGGTCACTACAAATTTATGGTGTTGCCTTTTGGTTTGACCAATCACCGGCAACTTTCCAACAGATGACAAACAATTTGTTCAGACCATATTTGGGAAGATTCGTAGTGGTATTCTTAGATGATATCCTAGTATTCAGTAAGACTTTGGCAGAATATAAAGAGCATCTTAGGATTGTCTTGGACATACTAAGAAGAGAAAAGCTCTTTGCCAAAGAGTCTAAATGTGACTTTTTTGCTAAGGAATTGTCCTACTTGGGGCATAAGATCTCCCAACGAGGAGTGGAGATTGAGCCAGATCGTATTCAGAGGGTTATTGATTGGCCAATTCTCACCACAGCTTGGGAAATCAAGTCTTTCTTGAGGTTTGTTGGATTTTTTCGTCGGCATATTCCCCAATTTGCTCGATTGGCATTTCCCGTTACCCAGGCCTTGAAAGGCTATAAGAAGCTAAGCCGGAGGGCTAAGAGTCCTCTAGTGGTGTGGGCAGAGGATATGAATAATTCTTTTGAGTTGCTTAAGAAAAGTGTCACTTCGGCACCAATATTAACCATTGGCGATCCTAATAAGCCTTTTGTGGTTAGGACCGATGCTAGTGATTATGCTATTGGAGCTATTTTGATACAGGATGGACATCCTGTGGCTTATGAAAGCAAGAAACTCAATCCTGTTTAGTCTAGATATTGTACCTATGAGAAGGAATTGTTAGCAATAGATCATTCCTTGAAAATTCGATGACATTATTTATATGGAGCCATATTTCAAGTTTTGACAGATCATCAGACTCTTCGATATTTCTGTGATGCTACAGATTTAAAGGGGAGGCAAGCTAGATGGGCTGAACTGATGCAAATCTTTGACTTTTCTATACGTTACTGTAAAGGAAGTCAAAATACTCTAGCGAATGCTTTGAGTAGGTTACCGACTATTAATCAGTTGAGCTTTACTGTTATAGAACTGGGGTTGTTTCAGTCTCTTCAAGGACTTTATAAGTCCGATCCTTATTTTGGAAAGTATTGGCAACAAGTACTTTCAGGGCTCAATTCAAGTTTGCAAGATTCCTTGAATCAAGGAAAGACTGAAACAGATTACCTAAATCGAAACAGGATTTTGTTTCGTAAGGAAAAGGTGTGTGTACTGAAGAATGACACAGTAAGGGCCCAAATCTTGCATGAGTGTCATAATAGTCCATGCGCAGGACATCCAGGTATCAAAGAACACTTGACTTAGTTCGAAGGCAATTTTGGTGGCCTAAGATGAAAAGTCAAGTAGAGGCCTATGTACTTAAATGTACTAAGTGCCAATTAAATAAAGCTGAGAGGCTAAAAGCTAGTGGCCTATTACATCCTTTAGATATTCCTTCTGGAAAGTGGGAAAGTATATCTATGGATTTTGTGGTCGGGCTTCCACGTACAGGGAAGGGCCATGATTCGGTTTGGGTCATTGTTGACAGACTTACAAAGTTTGCTCAATTTATCCCAACGAAAACTACTGTTAAAGCTTCAGAACTAGCTCAACTGTTTGTTGAGAAGCTTTTTCGACTGTACGGGCTGCCTTGCGATATTGTCAGTGATCGTGACCCAAAATTCACTGGGAATTTTTGGCAAGCAGTATTTGAAAAGTTGGAAACAACTTTAAGTATAAGTTCTATAGATCATCCAAAATCAGACGGTCAAACGGAAAGGACCAATCAGACGATGGAGGATATGCTTCGAGCATATGTGGGCCATCGGCAGTTTGATTGGGAATAGTACCTTCCACTGGTGGAATTTGCATATAACAGTGCAAAATATTCAATGACCAGATTCAGCCCTTTCATGCTTATGGTTTTCAACCTCGATCACCAATAAGTGTTGACATGAAAAACCTATGAGTGCAAGCTGCAGCTGATTTCCTTGCGGATATGCAAGAAATGTTACAGCTGGCTAAAGATATCATAAGAAGTGCCCAAGACATGACACAGCACTATGCTGGTCTATCTCGGAAGCACAAGGTATTCATGGTCAACGATTGGGTATTTTTGAGAGTCCTTAGTCACTCTAGGGGCTTGAAAACTGGTAAGTGTGCAAAGTTGGCACCTAGGTATTGCGGTCCTTTTAAGGTTATCCAAGTGATAAACAAGGTCGCATACAAACTAGACCTTCCAGCTAACATTGGAATTCATCATGTTTTCCATGTTAATAAGTTAAAACCCTTGTTAGGGGTTGGGGAGACCCTGCTCCATGTGGAAGATCTAGTGGAACTTCTTCGTGATGAGTCTGTGAGTGGACCACCTAAATCCGAGGCGATTGATAATAGTCGGCAGAAGACTCTACGGAGTAGAGTGCTTCAGGAATTTTTAGCTAGGTGGAGGGGCAAATCAGAAGAGGAGGATACCTGGGAAAAGGAGGCTAATCTCCAAAAGAATTTTCCAGATTTTTCCCGACAAGGAAAAATTTAGTTTAGGGGGAAGGAATGTTACATACCTATGTAACTAGCAGTACTTTAGACCCCTATTAGTCCATTTAGTGTTGGGAGCTACATGGCAAGGTACCCTTAGGATTAAGGATATGTACCCTCGGATAAGGACGGGCAAGTGACTATACCTTAGTCAGAGGTATGGAGTCATGAGACCCTTGGATAAGGATTACCCTTAGGATTAAGAGTAGGTGCCTTAGATAAAGGTACCAGTGTCCTTGATTAAGGGTAGGTAGGTGTCTATGCCTTGGATGGAGGTATGGAATTTAGAAAGGCCTTAGAAAGTCATTGGATGACTATATTTCTAAACCTTGGGCCTCAACCTTGAACCATATCACTTTATTGGTCTTGGACCAAAGTATACAAGCACAACTTGGGCAATGGGTCCTAGTAGGAGGCCGCCCTCCTAAACGGCAAGTTTCACTAGAATAGTAATCAAAGAGTCATAAGTTATGGAAGATGTTTGATAACCTTCCATAAGCCTATGAAGACTCTTGAACTCCTCTAGGCCTCTCTCTTTCTCATTGGATGTGCATGGAACTCCATAATGTATTGGAGAGAACTAAATGCCATCTATATAAGAGGAGTAGGGTACCCATTGGGAGGGAGAGAGATCTCTTTTGCTTACCTTGCTTATGCTCTAGTGTCTAAGGGTTTAGATCTTGCTTATGGTATGGGACATAAGTAGGGTTTGGATCTTGAGTAAACTATGGTTTGTTGTGATATGCTTGTGATCTGTTTATGGTTAGCAAGGGGGTGCTAGATAGGTCTTGCTTGGAGCTTGGATCTAGTTAGGATTGGGTGGTGAATAGTTGAGGCCAGCTTGTTATCTTCACCCCTCTAACTCTCAGTTGTCTCTGGACACTCTAGCATGGATGCAAGTCATCAACTTTTCACCGCCATGCCAAATCATTTCTGCTCCATCTTCCCCTCTGTTCCACCCATCATCTCATTTGGACAAACTGTCTCCACTCATATTTCCACTTCTGTCTCTCCCACACCATCTGTTTCGCCATCAAAGGTTGTCGAGGGCAACCAACTGTTGCCTGATGATGCATTTGTTCAGACAATATTCATTCCATCACCAGATCGGACAGATCCCACCACCCCAGATGACAGAAGGTCCCCTGAGAACCTGATCGAAGACAACAATGATGGCACTATACCAGTCGTCGGGGCCACTACCACACAAGCCTCTATTAGTGCCAGCATACCGGTTGTTCCAATAGATTTAACGACGGCGTACCAAACCTTGGGGACATACATCCAAGAGGCAGTAGCAGCCAGGATTACTTTGGACAGTGGGGTACTCCACTTGGCGACAAACAACACCCAACTGCGAGCGAAACTCACGAAGCTGCAACAAGAGCTTCTTATAGCTCAACAGCATGAACAAGACGGGCACCGAGAGATCGCCAAGCTGCAGCAGAAGGAGGATGGCCTAAACCAATATATCCAAAACCTCTCCAAAGCACTGACAGATGCCTCCACAAAGGTGCGGGAGCTTCAGTCCGAAGTGTCCCAATGGCTTGCTCCCCTCCAGGCGCAACTACAAATTTATGAAGCAAAGAATACGCACTTGGGGGCGGAAGTGAAAGCCTTACAAAGTGAAAAATTCGCCTGGCTAGCTCAACTCGCACCAAGGCTCAAGGCCGCTCTCTCAAGCAGAGATGAATCTCTTTAGGCGTCAAGTGCAGGTATATAGCCAAACGTTGAACAGCTACTAGGCGGAGTTCGACAAGCACCGGACAAGCACAACTCACGAGCTTGCCCAGGCCAAACAAGCCCTGAAGGCTTGCCAACAGTACATGGAGAAAAAGACCCAACCAACCCTAGTGGTGATTCCACTAGCCAGGACCAACCTATTTTTTATGCTGCACAGGCAAGCACTAGCCAGGACCAAGGCCAGCAAGCAGCAGGGGTGATAAGTCAAGATCAATGGTCCGAAGGCCAAGACCAAGGACTAGCTGATACGGGTGTTGAAACACGAGACCAAGGCATACACGCCAGTTCCAGCCATAGCACGAGGAAGGGCAAGCCTCCTCATCAAGAGGCTTGCGCACCATATCTGTCAGCCAGGCCTTCAGACGCCCAAAGTCCGTGGAAGAGAAAATCAACGAATTTCTAACCAAGTATCCCCACGATTCATCAAGAGGTGGCTGGCAGATATCATTTTTGGCGTAGACAATAAAAGGCAACAAGCTGCAAACACTACCCGCCCTCCACCCACAACCAGAGTGGCGCCAGTAGCTCTTTGAACGGGACCTCGCAACCATTAGGGCCTATGTGACAAGTCTGCAACAACTACGGGTGAACGTGCACTTCTTGCCATGCACACGATGATCCAAATGGGCGGAATGCGGCACCCCTCTAGACAAAATACCATCCAAAACTTCAACTAGCCAAGAATTCCATCAAAGCGGTTGGGATACGGATGTAGACGCCCGAAGAGCTCTCACCCTATTTGCCAATAAATATTTCAACTACCCTGATCCAACAGTCCGCGCGACAGCCACTTACGCCCGAGACTTAGAGCATTTAATGGGGATTGAAACCAAGTGGGACGATTTTCTTCCGCCCATATTCTTCGATCCTAATAAGGCACTAGCCTCCGACAAAGTCGAAGATCAACTGTCAGTTGCTCGAGTCTATTACCGAGCTGCATTCCTTGGCGATCCCTGGACTCGCCGATTCCAAGCATGGGTCCACCAAGACTGGCTGACAAGAGTCCACAAGTCCCTTCACACGCCCAAGGACTTGAAGAAACTGGACCGCATTAATTTCATGAAAGATGTCATGGGCTACCTAATCCACCAGAGGCGGGCCAAGAAGACTTTTTACTAAACCGGCAGAGTGCCAAGGGACAGGCACTACTTCAGGCCGTGGGTCCTATTGGGGGTATTCCTGATGAATTGTAAATAAATAATATTGGCCAGTAAAATGTGTTGCGAGGGCATGGCATCCTGCGCGTATAAGCCCATGGCCCAATGAGCACACAAGTTGAGTTGTAAACAAAATAATAGACTTGGGCCCCTTCGTAATTAAAATAAAACTTGAGGTCCAAAGTCAATTTTAAACTTAGAGTTGGGTCCAATTTTGGACTCACATGAACCTTGTGATTTTCAATGTACTTTTTGTGAACCCTTGGATCAAGTTGGGTCCGAGATGAATGGATAAGATCAATGTAAATATTAGCCAATAGGATTTTGGGGCAAGGGCCTTCCCATTTATAAAAAGGCACCATTTGTACTCTATTTCCATGCTTAATGAGAAGGAGAAAACTCAACCAATTTTTGGAGAGAAGCATCCTCATTTGCTATTCACTACTTGCTAATGCTTTTGATTGTGTTTTTCATTGCCTTCTAATTTCATGTTTATTGGTTGTCTTAGTTAATGTTTCTCCATTGCTAACCTCCACCCTCACACACCATTGGGTTCATGTGACATAGTCTCCTATGCCATAGAACGTCCATCGACTCATGGACTTGATGAGCTTGCTCTATCGGTAGGTGTACCTTCAGGTGATACAAGTTGCCTTTACGTCTTTCTTGAGTGATGAGTGTACTAGTGCTGACATCAACTACATTGCATGTTTCATTTGTAAATGTCACACGCATGCCTGCATCTGCTATGCTTGCAACTGATAATAGATCCTTCTACAATGTAGGCATGTATAGGACATTATCAAGTCTTCTATCTCTACCATTGGTGTTGAGCCACAACACTCCAGTTCCGTTCACTTCGTGTCTTTATCCAGCTCCTAGGATTATATACCTGGAGGAATCAATCTATCGAAAGTCAGCTATGATCTACCTTGTCATCGCAAACTGTGACGTAGTTCTTGATTCAAGAACGACTTCTTGAACATCGGTTGTCGATGTAGCACAAACATCTATACACAAATAAGCAGTTGAGTTTTTGTTAGCTCTCTCTTCGGCCATCTTCAAGGATTCTGGCTCCTCTACATATGATGTGCTGTTGGAGCTCTCCTTTATGCTTTCCATCTTCTTGTTCCGTGGATTCTGGTAGCAATCCATGGCTGCATGTCCCTTCTTGTGACAACGTACACTCGATCTTTGGATTCAGCCAACATTTGTCCACCATGTGGCCTTCAGGTCTGCATCTGACGCATGTCTTCTTGTCGTTGCCTTGCTGCTTGTTCTTTTTTATTTCTTTCCATCTTCCTTCCTGATCTCTCTCTTTCTGCTGACTTTGATCCTATCTTTTTGTTGACTCCCTCTTAGGATAAGCCTTCTTCTTCGAATGGTCTCTATTGCTGTAGAGAACTTGATTAGATTCATTCTTGTCATCATAGTGCTCTCTAGCTTCGACTTCTTCCTTGACGTCGATGATTGCTTTGTCGATGGTCATAGCGGGATTTGCTGGAATGATCTTGGTAGGGAACGTAGCAAATAGCTGAGCTGCCTCTCTTGTGAGACTGCATGCTCTATTCTGACATTCTGTAACAACATTTATGGGGCCATAGCTCACAACCATGTCATAAGCACATACAAATCACATGAGGCAAATGGGGCTTAGATGGTGGACCCATTTTATCTCTAAACCTTTTGCCCTTATGTCTAGGCACAAAGCTTGAGAGAGAGAGAGAGAGAGAGAGAGAGAGAGAGAGAGATGAGAGGAGCTGTGCTTCCGACGCGACCCTCGAGGTTCGAAAGTGCCTGCCTACGAAGCTTGCTCTTCTCTGGAGATGGTAGTGTAAGGGCCGTTGGAGATTTTGGAGTAGCAATACCATCTACTGCAAGGACTACAAGAGTGGCGAGAGGGTGGCAATTTGGAGGTCATGATAGCAATGGATGTAGGCGTCGAGGTACATGGAGCAAGGGCCCTGTGTTCTGTCAGAGGATGTTTGTTCCAGGTACATTCTCCCTCAGCTTCGTTTTACTTTTCAAATTTGCTTTTGCTTTTTTTTGCAGTTTTTATGGTTGATACTTGGTGTTGATTGCTTACCCATCCTTTTCAATTAGAAAGCACTTTTTCTTCCTTCATAAATTGAAGGAACTTTCAAAGCTGCTACTACTTAATTCTATGGATCATGGGTCACTTTCAGGATTTTGAGTGGATAGCTCATGCGGCAACTCTCAAAATTTGTTATAAGATAGTCTGCTATAAACTGTCAAGAAAAAGATGCATTTTGAAACATAAATTCATACTTTTGCAGTGTCATTGTTTTAAGCAACCGAGATTGCTACATTTGGTAGCTCGTTAGTCAATGGGTTTTGCTCAAACATGAGAAATGATATGAATACGTTTGTCTTTTTGTTTTTCCGAGTATCAGACCTCATGAGACGTTTGACCAGCTGCAGGTTGAAAAAATATATCAAAATATCAGTTTTGTTATCTAAAAGCTTGTCTGCTGAGGTAGAAACGATATATTCTTTGTTGCAGGTTTTGGGGAAAAATCACCAGAAAGAAAAGCTGCTGATTCTCTGCACAATTTCTTCACTTTCTTAGCTGTCAAGATTGTGCTTGCTCAACTCGAGGTTTGAAATCAGCGTAGATGGACTCGTGCTGCCCATGCCCAATCAAGTTAGATTAGAACATCGAACACTTATTTAGTCTTCTATAGGTGCACGTTGTGGTAATGCTAATATTTCTTCAAATCAGAGAGGAATGGGGGAAAGTTCAAGAAGACCTTTTGTGGCAGGCCATAAAGTTCGAGTGTTGGTAAAAGTTCATGCCAAAGAGTATGCCTTCAATTGGCAAAGTAATCTTTTTATTTTATTGAGCAGGAACTTGTTGTTTACAGGACTATAACAGGGAGGCCTATGAGGAGCTTATGGAGTTTGTAGATCGAACTTCCCTAAAAGACGGTGATAAATTTTGTGCTGCACTGATGCGTGAATCTTCTCGCCACAAGGGTCTCGGTATGGTTTAGCCCAGCATTATGCCTATGCCTGTCTACCTTAACAGGAAGCAAATCCAGGTCTTTGTGTACCAATGGAAATTTTTTCTAAATCTTGTAATATATAGTATATACCATAGTTGCACTGCGTTTCAGAAACGCGTTTCGGAAATATGGAATTTTTTTTCAGAAACGTTTTTTTCAATTATTTTTTTTTTGGTTTTTTTTTGTGCAATATGGGTATCAGGTGAAAGCTCTAATTACGAGCATAATTACTGTGTGATTTACCGACTGTTTCGGGTGCAAGATGGTCCAGTTAGGGTGCATCAATCCATGTTGGGTTCTTTCAAGGATAAAAATTCAAAACTAACCTCTAGCCTGTCTGTTACGATCACATATGGTCCCAGTAAGTGTGTTTTCGCTTAGGGAGTTGGAAGGCCAAGTCATGAAGACCTTGCCGTTGGGGGGCGTTGCCCCCCAAATCCCCCACCGGGGGGCTACCGCCCCCCGGACCCCCTGAGCATTTATTGAAAACCAGAGCAAATAACAACCAAATAGCTATTGAAAATAAGATCTGTTTGTGACCCATCTACTGCACTTCTGAGAGGCAAAACGCTTGTTTGACCATTGATCCCCTAAAAAAATTTCAGCCATAAGCTATTTTTCTGGGAGGAGAAACACGTTTCTGAGTCCGAGACAAGGAAAGGAGCAGTCAAACAACAGGCCACATTTGTCGGATATAAAGAATCATACATAAAAATTTCTTCCAATCGGCAAAAAAGGATTGCCATTTTTCAAGTGATGGTTGTGTGTAAGAATATGCATTCCTGCTCTACAAAACATTCTCATGCAGATAAGAACTTTTACTGCTTTTGTGAATTCAAGACAATACTTTCCTCTTCCAATCTCATTCTGGCTTTCATATTCCTCTTCAAAGGGTTATGAGCAACAATTTTTCTATTGGGATAACCAGCTCTTCAGTCAACCGCAGATTGACAATTGCGCACATAGAAAAAGAAACAAGGTGCAACTTGCAACAATGCATGGAGTCAAGGCAAAATTTTATCAAGGATTGAATGGTAAAATTAAATGTTTTGAACACATAAATTGCAGGTCAGCCTTTAAACTGAAATCAACCAAATTGAGGGTGAAGATGAGAAACAAGAGGCTTGATTTTGGGTACAATTTGTCAGGATGAAATTGTATTGAAGTGCTACCTAGTGTGATCCTCAGGGATCAAGGTACATGAATAAAATAGCATTCTTTGTGCTGTTCACTTTGATCTGTGAGGAATGGTGAAAAGGAAAATGTAGCATTCCCTCTTGAGGCTCATGTGTAGAAGCTGTCTCAAGCATAAGATTAAACAAGGAGACATGAGCTTTATATGCATGTTATGTGTGCATTTTATTTAATCATGGTGCAGTCAATCTTAGTCCTGACTTTATTATGTGCTCTTAAATACAAACTCTCTGCTTTTGTTGCAGGATAAGTATAGTGTGCAATTCGCCTTTACAATTTTCTCCCAAGTTGAGTGGCACTAAATTAGGCAACCTTTTTTTTCCATTATGTTGCACTTTTGGACACCGTTTAAATTCCCAAAACGTTTTTCGTGGAGCCCCTATTTAACCAGGATTAAGGGGTTATTACTCACTATTGTTAATATTGTAAAGTATTTATATCCATATGAAAATTTAGGCCCTTACTATTGTCTATATCCCTTTGTTGCTAGATGTGACTTCATTCTCATTTGAACTACTCCTAAAACTATTTTCTTGAATGATTGAAAAGTGGACGCATCATCACGCTGACAACCTGCACATGAAGCAATTTGTTCTAAAGGTTGAGTATGGGCTGTGGCATTTAATCTATGACATGCATCTTCTCAATTGATGCAATCATAGCGTATGGGTTGGAACTGTAAAGCCTCGCCTGCACAATCTTTCATTTTGTTTCGGTATTATCCTAGTTTGAAGTTTATGTTGGAATTCAATGCCCGATTGGGTTCCACTTTTGTAGGTTGGAACCAACTTCAAGGATGTTTGGGCATCCTTTGAATTTTTATTAGATCGTAATACAAACTGAAGCAAAGAGGTAACTTTGGTCTTCTTTTGTTCACGTCTTTCAAGTAGGAAGCATTTCTATATACCACATCCTTATGAGAATTTTCTACTTCAGTTTGTTGTTGCAAGACACCCACTGTGAAGAATATTTGTTAGTGTATTACAAAAACTTGTTAACTGAGCTCTCAAACCACAACCATAGACCTAGTATGAGAGGCTTTTAAGAAGCTCAAGAGATTATTGAAGGTTGGAGACTTGTGTGGTGCTTCTAGATATTTTCAAAGTGTATAAGAACTTATCCTTTTGGTTGTCTTGCATTTCTAATTTGTTTTTCTGTTGAATGTCCCTTTTTGTTTGAGATGCTCAAACGGATATTGGATGTGCCCACAGCTTTACGAATTCTGGAGGTAAGAAGCCTTCATGATTACTAACATCGACAGCTATGCAGCATTAGCAATTTGTGCTGACCTTTTCATTTCTTAATGTTAGGTATATCTGCAGGTGCGATCTGTGTATGCTCGTGAAGATTTTGAATGGGACAATCTGAAGTCGCTTTCTCTTAAGGTGGGTTGGCTTAATGGAATGCATCAACGGTCCTTCGCTCTTAAGGCATTGTGTTCTAAATTCTAATACAAAGATGTTATCTACAATCCTCAATGATTTTTGTTTTCTTTTAAATATTTTGAGTTTGTTACATTTGAAGAATGACCAGTCCAATGTTGTCAAAATCAGGACATTTTGAATGATCACTGACTAGTGCACGTGCAAATACCGTGTCATGTGTTCATTTGCCTAGCTAGTGAGCATCCTCGTATATTTAGAAATTAGAGACTACCATGATAGATTCTAGTTAATCTATGCAACAAATATCATCAATAATTTGGTTGTTTAGAGGAGGGCATTAGAGAGAGGACAGACGTCTTACTTCATTACAATCTTCACTCTCCTCATAATGAAAATGAAGACTAATATAAAAATGATATAGGGGTGTGGACAGCTATTTATGAGGACCGTCTACCATTATTGAAGTTGCAAGTCACAAAGAATAAACATAGTTTTAAGTTTTTAAGTATGCACATTGTATACTAGCTTAAATTATTTTTTTTTTGCAGTCTTTCAACAGTTTATGATTTTTGATGTTTTATTGGTTCTACTAACTAGTAAAAAAATTCAGGTTGTCCGAAAATCAATTCTTTGATGTTTTTCTAGTTTTTTTTTAAAGGTTGTGCTTGATATCATCCTTTTATTATTGTTTCTATTGTTTTACAATGTTTTCTAAATAGTTTTGAATGCTATTTGATTGTGTTTTTCTGTGTTTCACTGCTATTTGACTATTCTTCCAGATTTTTGATGAACAAAATTAAAAAAAAAATGCGCTCCAAACAATGTTGTGAAATGCTTGTTTTGGAACTCAGATGCAGCTATGGGTCACATTAATGGCTATCAATTGGAATGAATAAACTTACCATTACTTATTCCAGTATTCGCCCTTAATGATGAGTTTATTTTCACAAACACGTGTTTAGATTGGAAATATTCAACTTTTTTTTTGTTAAGAGGCTTTCTTAAGTATTTTTATGTGACTAAAGAATTGGATGTTGGACCTGATAGATGTGCAAACGTTACCTCTGTACAACATGAGAAATTAATGAAGGGTTATAGAATATTCTAGATTAGAATGTTCCCTCTTTACAACATGGCAACTTAAGCTGTACAGATTAGGTGTTTCTTTTCTTCTTAACCTGTATGATGTTTTTCCCTGCCTGCTTATTTGTTTTGGTCAAGTTGCATTAAAAGGATGGCTATATTAGTTGGAAAGAGTTCTTTATCAGATGCAAATCTTAATTTTTTTTTACCTTGCCTCTCTTGCAGCAACTTGACAAAGCAAATACGGCTTTGATGAGGCAGTTTATTGTAGAGACTAGTAATTTTGAGTAATTCTCCTATTACAAAAGTGATTGTATGTCAGCATTTTGGAGCACAATTGCATAAAACTTGCAAGCGATCCCTTATTGTTATGATAATTTTGAAAACAAATATCTAAAAGGGCCTTTTCTGCACAACAAGTTGATCGGCAGCTATTGTGAAGTAGCTAAGGTACTCAGCACGTGCAGCTTGTGAGAAACTCGATAGAAGTTTTGCCGAAGTGGTTTAAATGTAATATAGTAATGTTTTTGTTGACTCACTGCGAATCTCCATCATAATAAGATTGTGAGTATCTATCTTTGGCATGCAAGTTTTCTTTTTTCATTATCTGATAGCAATGAGCACCCTTTTGTAGTTTGAATGTGAAGTTATTTGATTTGTGTTTACATAGAAGAATTAGTAGTCCCACTCTACATTGGTTGCAGATTGGGTTGGTAAAAAGCATTGCATCATAGTTTATCCATTTTTGATGGAAATCCAAGGGGGTTGGCTCAGTTGGTTAGCTTGGCATCCAAAGTTTCTTTGGTCCTTGGTTCAAGTCCCCCTTGAAAATTAAGATGCATTTTTTATGGCTTTTTCTATTGAGAAATTTTTTTAAGCAACTGATTTTGAAGTTTTAAGATCTCCTTCAAGCCTTTATTAGATGATTGACTGGAGTCTGCTGTGCTAGCTGGGGTCAAGAATGTGAAACGTAACTTTACTAAGTATCAAGGGTCATGTGCAAGAATCCGCTTCTGCCTTCCCAGCATGGGTGGTTTTTCATATTCCTTGTTACTGTCTGCAGACCTTTATTCTGCCCTTGACACTTTATTTAATATTATCTTTCAAGTGTAAAGAGCACATTCTTTGATTGTGCTTTCAGACAGTTTTTGTTTCCCTCGATTCTTTCAAAAGTACAAAAATTTCATACGCCATTTTTCAAAAGGCTGCACCTCCGAACGCCCATTTCTGATAGAGAGCGTTTTTACATATTGACGTCATTACATATTTGTATGCCAAAATATGTACATATTTACATTCTGTTCTTCACTTTATATGATTTAGAAACAAAAGTTTGTTACTTTAGGATTTGGTGGTTTATACCGGTAATGTAAAGACATAATGTACAAAAACTAGTATATGTATTCATGTTCAGAATCTATGCTCTGTAATTCCGAGGGCTTAGAAAGGTGCTTGTATAAACCCTAGAATAGAAAGAGTGCTTTTTTATGGATATGTGCTATGCAGGCTCTCAAGAGTCTAGGGTGTGTTCTAAATTGAATTTCTCCTTAGTTTTTTGTCTAGTTTTTCCAAGCCTCTTTTCTTGAGAAATAACTTTATTCGAATGTTACCATGTTTCAATCCCAAGAAGAAATCACCCTGCAGAATCTTTTGAATTTATTATGCATAGATAAAACACATTGAAAGCTCATTTATAATAAAATGTCATTATATTTACTCTGGTTCTCTGTTCTCTGGGGTATCATCATTTTTGTAGAGAATTGGAACTGAGCCATCGGGCATGAAAGAGCAAACAATTTGTAATCTTGACTAGAAAATTCTCTCTCTCTCTCTCTCTCTCTCTCTCTCTCTCTCTCTCTCTCTCTCTCTCTCTCTCTCTCTCTCGCTATCTCTTTCTCTCTAGCCAGAAGAGCAAAAATGTACTACATCCAGCACTAACTGGATTGAGAAATAGGGGGATGAGGATCCTCATTACATCTCTCTCTCTCTCTCTCTCTCTCTCTCTCTCTCTCTCTCTCTCTCTCTCTCTCTCTCTCTCTCTCTCTCTCTCTCTTGCGCGCGCGCGCGCGTTCAAAAAAAACATTTAAAAAAAATAAACGTGTCCGACCCCACGGGGGGGGGGGGTCGGACGTGTCCGGGTCCGGACGTCGGAAGCGGACGCGAAAAGCCCGTGTCAGGACTGGACCCTCATGTTTGTCATAGTTGCCTAGAATCGCGTTTCTGGGCAAAAGCGTTTCCAGAAACGCATTTTTCAGAAACACAATTTTGGGACCAGAATTGCCAAGAAGAAAAATATATATATAGAAAAAAAGAATAGAGATTCATGATATTGCATTGCTTTGTAGGTTATACTAAATTGTGACTTTCTTAGTTCTAACTCAAAGAAACTCATATCTCTATGAGTAAAAGCTTCCCATCAATGGTATTCACAATCTCCAACAAAAGTTTCGAGCCTCCCATCCGACTACTTAAGGTGTCCTTTGTAGAAATGGTTGTGCCATGCATATGAACTTGACTCTTCTTAGTTAGTTTTCGTTTAGTTATGTTGTTTGATGACATTGCTCCGTCTTGGTTCCACTTTATCTGATGTACTTGCTCGTCTTATATGCCTTTTGGCATGGAAAAGATGTTAATCAAGCTTTCTCTCTCTCTTTGCAAGCAAGAGTGGGCCTTCTGCTATCCTTACTTGTGATATTTTTCTAATTAAAAAAAACAATTTACTATTGTGAATTGAAATTAGTTGCAACTATGATGTGTGTGTGTGTGTGTGTGTGTGTGTGTGCGCGCGCGTGCGCGCTTGTGTGTGTGCACGTGTGCTTGTGTGTGTGCACGTGTGCTTGTGCGTGCACACACATGTATATATGTACAGGGACACACACACACACACACACACACACACACAGTTGTCACGTGTGACATGTAGTGAAAGCTAATGTGATAGAGAGATGGCTATTCAGGTGAAAGATCTCATATATTTGCACTAACGTTCGGTGACAAATATGTTTGCTAGACAATGCAACTACTGGTTAGTTGAGATTGAATTTATTTTATAGTTGCTACCATGAGTCCTTGCACACTCTTACATAATTTATTTTGAAGAATATTGTAGGTGCTTTATTCTAGATAAGGTAACTCTATAGCTATGCCACAAGTCTTTGCAATCTCCAAATAGTATGTAATTAGCTTATAACAAAGACAAGAAAATTTGTAGCCTATTAGAGTATTTCTTCCCATTTCTTAAGCAACCATCCCAATAGCATGTGTGGGATGTTTCATCACATCTACCAGAGTGCATGCAGGGATCATTCATTGAAACCAGGCATATGATTTTTTGGTCTTTCCCTCACTAGAAGGCCCTTAAGGAGTTTTCATGATTGGAAGATTTGTAGCCTTTTTGTTCAATGCATTTTAATCTATTATTCTAGGTTAGTCTTCTTTATGTTCCTTGATACTTAAAAAGCATTAGACTTTTAATCTTTGGTGTTTATTTGCCAAGGGGGTTTAAAACGGCCCATTAGTTAGAGATTATTCATGCATAATTAGCTTCAAAGTAGGATAAGAATTTGAATTGTTGAGGTTTGGATTGGAAAATCTTTAGTTGAATAGATAATGTCACATGTAAGAACCTTGTCGACTAATCTATCTATGCATGCATCGCACAAGACCATCCCATAGTTTTCTATTGTAGCTAAGATTGGAAAATCAAACATCATCATATGCTTAGTGTGTATTTACCTTGTTGTGCTATCTTCTTCTAGGTTGACAATAATGAGTTCAAACATGTTGATTCTTTGTCTTGAAATTGCTACTTAATGTCAACTTTGGCAAGGGCTTGTACACATTTGAGTAGATCAATATGTTGTTTTATTTCCATTGTCTCTCAAATGTAGTTGAGGGGATTTGATTGTTAAGTCCAAGGATCAATCCATGATTGAAACACTTCAGTTTACGTATGAGGTGCAACATTGTCCACCTCCAACTCCAGAAATTCTTCTTGGTTCTTTTATGTTTAATACTGACAAGAGCTTGAGAGCATAAAACTTGTGCATCATGAGATATGTATAAATAAAGAGTATACATGATGTGTCAGAGATCAGTGGGTTGTGCGGAAGCTGGGAGCGAGCTAGATGAATGGTCTGGGTTGTTTTGTCCTTCTTGGTTGAATTCAACCCTCTGATGTGATTCGATCTATTGAGATTCTAACTCATTTTTCGAGTCAGTATCAATTTTTAACTGTTCGACCTTGGGTTCGGAAATTGACTGGGTTCGGAATTTTGTGCAGCCTTTTCTTTGTGGTCGAAAAATTGGACTTCCAGAAAAGTGACATTTCTGTTCATGAATGCTTTCTGAGTGTCCAGGTTGTAGAGCTTGTATGCCTTCTGATTTGGAGAGTAGCCAATAAAAATTAATCTGTTGCTGTTCAACCCTCTATTCGGGATTTTCCGTTGATCAGCAAGAAGGATGCTTTACTCTCTATAGGAAGCTAGTTGGTTCACCCATATATCTAACCATCACAAGACCTGATCTTAGCTATTGTGTTGGTAGATTAAGCCAATTTATGCAAAATCCTAGTGTAGAGCATTGGAAGCTAGGCAAGAGGGTATTGAAATACATCTTGGGAACAAGAGATTTTGGTATTGTTTATGGATGATCATCACCTAACTTGTTTGGATTTTCAAATTAGGACTTTGCTGGAGATCAAATGGACAGAAAATCCATAAGTGCACATGCTATTTTATAGGTGATGGAGCTATCTCTTGGATGTCAAAGAAACAAGCTACTATCTCATTGTCATCTAGTGAGGCCGAGTTGTACAAAGCTCTTACATCTTGCACAAATGAGATGTTATGGATCAAGAGGATGGTGAGAGACCTTCACTTGCTAGATTTTTCAGAGAGTCCAATCATCTTTTATGACAAAATTTCAGCCCAAAGATTGGCAAGCAATCCTATCTTTCATGCAAGGAGCAAGCACATTGAGGTGACATATCATTTTGTGAGAGAAAAATTTATGGCAGGAATGTGTGGCTGATATCTTCACCAAAGCATTGGGGAAAGACTTGTTTATGAAGCATAGAACATCACTTGGTGTACTATCCAAATCTATGCTAAAACTAGTTGAAGAGGGAGTGTGAAAATTGTCAACTAGTTTCGACATTTTATTGGCAATTTTGAGGCCAACTTGAAATCTCAACTTAGAGATAGTTTCATATTTGTCAATAAGGGCCTAAATAGTGTTTGTACTATTTTTGGCAATCAGATAAGTGGATGAGGTTGAGTTTGCTTATCGCACGTGCAATATGTCCTAGTCTCATGACTAGACCTGCTATACATAGATACAATAAGTCTACTTTTATTTTAACTCTCTCTCCCTAAGAGTAGACTCATGTCATCCACACTTATACATAACATCAAAGTTAACAAACTTTAAGTCTTAAAGCTTTGATCTAGATCTATCAAAATTTTCTCTAATGAGTGGCCTAGTGAAAATATCAACTAGTTGCTCATTTGTACTACAATGAACAACAATTATTTCTCTACTTAGCAATCTGTCACATATGAAGTAATAGTGTATTCCAATATGTCGGTCACTTCGGAGCCTTCTGATATGTTTGTCACTTCGGAGCCGTGGTGCCTCGGCTTTGTTAATGACTTCGGTTGAGTCGATGACTTCGGCTGAATCGTGAAAACTGCGAAGAATGTGAAGGTCTTCGCAAAACTGATACTAAGTAAAAATAGGCTTACTGTCGGCTTTTTTGAGAAAATGTGAAAAGTGCGAACTGTGCAACAAAACAGTTAAAAAATGCAGATTGTGCGAAAAGTGCGAACTGTGCAACAAAATAGCTCAAAAATGTAGACTGTGTAGAATCTAGTTTAGAATATGCAGCAATCTAAAATGCAAGAAAAATGCTAAAGCTCTAAAATAAAAACTTAAGGTTTCTTCAGTTCCCTCTTAAAGTAGGTATTTTTCTGATTCCCAAGCTCGTCCTTTGCCTTTCAAACATAATCTTGTCCAAAGGCTTTGTGAATATGTCGGCCACCATTCACTTGGTCGGAACGAAAATGGTCTTTAGTTCGTTTCTCTCAACTAGATTTTGAGACACTTTTACTATCGTCCTTCAGGGACGCCTAGCTTGCATCACTATAGGATTCAACCTTGAATCCTGCATCTTGACAATAGAATAGCCCATAGTCGTTTATGTTCTGCAGATATTGTAGAATCCTCTTGGCAATTTTCCAGTGTGTCGGACCTAGATTGATGCTGAATTGGCTCAATCGGAACACTGCATAGGCCATGTGTTGTCTGCCAAGTATATCAAGGAACCGATAAGCCTTCTGTAAGGCTTCTGCTACATTGCTTGTCGTTCTGCATCGTCTCTGGAACATTCTTCATTTGTCAGCACTGTGCCAGGAACCATTGGAGTATTCACTCCCTTGCAATCTGTCATGTCGAAATCATCAATGATCTTCTGAATGTATCTTGACCGATGTAGATATAATTTCCAACCTTCAAGATCTCTGTCGATTTGCAAGCCCAGGTAGCACTTTGCTTCTCCTAGGTCCGATATTTTGAAGTGCTTCGATATATTTGCCTTCACCTGTGTAATCAGATTGTCACTCCTTGACAAAATCAACGTGTCATCCACATAGACACCGATGATGATGATCTCTCCATCTATGCTTAGTAAATAGACATTATAATCGACCATTACAGGTTGGAAGCCTAAGGATCTGAGTGTTTGATCCTTCTTCTTGTACCACTGGCAGACTGTTTTAGTCCGTAGATGCTTATGTGCATTTTGCAGGTATAGTCAGCAAATGACTTGCAGGTAAAACCTAGTGGCTGGTCCTTATAGGCCTCTTCTTTCAATTCTCCATGTAGGAATGTTGTCTTCTCATCTACAATGTGGATCTTCAGACTGTAGGCAGTTGCATATGCAAACAATATGAGTATAGATGTGTGCTTCACAACAGGAGAAAAGGTTTCAGTATAATCGATGCAATACTTCTGTGAAAAGCCTTTTGCAACTATCTTGGATTTGTATCTCGATACATTGCCATCTGGTCCATACTTGTATTTGTAGATCCATTTGTAGTTGGACATCTTTCTGCCAGTTGTAACTGGTTCAAGAGTCTAGACCTTGTTTGCTTGCATAAAGTGCATTTCTTCCTCTATTGCTTTTATCCATCTGTCCTTGTCGGGACTGTTCATAGCTTCTTCTTAAGTTTGTGGTTCAACAAGGTATCCTGTCTCGACTTTCTCATCTAGTGACCATATCTCATGTGGGGGGTAGTATGAGAAACGCCTGATTTGCTTGTCCTGTTTTGCAGGTAGGTGGCTGTAGCTACTGCTTCAGCCCATAGTGATCTTGATGTCTTTGAATAGGCCATCATGCATCTTGCTGCTTCCATTAGAGTTCTGTTCTTCCTCTCAACTACACCATTATGTCTTCTTGAATTTCTTCTCTGTCCACTTCTCAGCCCACTTTACGTACTCTGTAAACTTGTCGAGAGCTTCAGACTTGTTGCGGATGAAGTAGATGACAAAAAACTTACCATAATCATCGATGAAGATGATGTAATATCTCGATCCTCCTATAGATAACACATCGAAAGGTCCACCGATGTCGGAGTGTATCAATTCCAGGAGCTCTGTCACTTTGAAGGAATCCCTGGTGAAGGGTGTATGTGACACCTTGCCTTTGGCATGCATCATAGGATGTCAGATTTGCATCTTTGATTCTTACTATTGTGAATGCACCATGATGGTTTGCATTGTATAGCACTCTCTCTCCATTTCTCTATTCCTCTATCTTCTATGCTCTTCCTATCCATCTAACTCTCTCTCTTTCTTCCTCTCTTTCACTACAAATCATGATGAAGGTAGCTTAGGGGAGTAGAGTGAGTGGGAGTAGTGTTAGTGGTGGTAGAGTTAGGAAAAAAGTAACTAAAAGTAGCATCATGCATCGTTAGGTGCCTATCCAGTGATCTAACCCTTGTTGACAGGCGGGAGGGCTACTACTACAGCAGATCGATGACCCTACAATGTTGTGGGGATGGTGGCAGGGACATCTTGAAAGTTGTTATAATTTATGGTGCTTTTTCGGTATTGTATCTTGCTTTTCAACTCTATGTAACCTTGTTGGAATATGAATAAAGGTTTCAAAGAGTTCAGTCATGCTTTGTCAAGAAGAACTATGTAAATTTTTTTCTCTCTCTCTCTCTCTCTCTCTCTCTCTCTCTCTCTCTCTCTCTCTCTCTCTCTCTCTCTCTCTCTCTCTCTCTCTCTCTCTCTCTCTCTCTCTCTCTCTCTCTCTCTCTCTCTCTCTCTCTCTCTCTCTCATGAAACTCAACGATATTTAATCTTGCCTCACCAAGATATTGGTGCTTTGATAGGTGTTTTTGTAAGTCATCTTAAGCCATATGATTTGGGAGCCCAAAAATAAAATTGGCTGGGTTCGAAATTCAAAAACACATTATTGGACGTATTGTTTCTTAAGACACGATTATTATTGATAAGTAACAAAATAGGGCGATAGCTGGCATACTCTTGGAAAGCATGGATCTGATCAAGAGTTTCGAAAATGGTATTGTACCTAATATAGATTCAGGTATTGGTATGACATAAATTTGCTCCATATCTGAGTTCTGTTCCATGCGATCTCTCGTTTGCAAATCGCAACCTATATAACACAGTTTTTTTTCAAATGCATATGCTTTAATTTTATAAACGGATACGGACTAGTATCATAAAATTTGATCAGAATGGCGAAATGTTCTTATATGGTAATAATATGGGAAAGCTTATCACTAGTAATCATGTTTTACATAGGGAAGATTGGACTGCACTTCTTTATCATTTATTCTAAGCTATTAAGCTGTTAAACTTATTTTGGACATGGATAACAACTGACATTCAGCGTTGACACCTGCCTTTCTCACTGTGCTAACTTGTGCGATTTTGTGTGGTGGGATGGTGGCAGGTACCAGCTGGATGTTTTGAAATTTGTTTCGTTTTATGGTGCTTTTCTTTAAAGTATTGTATGCTTTCAGCTATGTTTTACTTTGTCAGAGTATGAATGAAGTTTTCAAAAGGTTTGGTCTTGCTTTGGCAAGAAGAGCTATGTGTCATTAATCTCTCTCTCTCTCTCTCTCTCTCTCTCTCTCTCTCTCTCTCTCTCTCTCTCTCTCTCTCTCTCTCTCTCTCTCTCTCTCTCTCTCTCTCTCTCTCTCTCTCTCTCTCTCTCTCTCTCCCCCCTTCTCTCTCTTTGTGCTATGTACGTTGAGGCGAGGTTGCCGCTCCCAATGACGAAATCCCATACTACAAATGACACAACATTGCTTTTTCTTGAGGACTAGAACTGAAAATTTTAGTGTCTGCGAGGGTTCTTTGATACTTTCTCGCTTTTTTTCACTGGGAACTCTCGCACAGGCACTTAGACATCAAACTAACTCTCGCAAGTTTCTCTGTGTCCTGGTCTCACTTAGATGGAACTTCAAAGGGCTCTGCGAGAGTTCTAGTGAAGGTTTGCATGTTTTTGAATTTTTTCAAGGGTTTTTGAAATTTTTATGGTTTTTCTCTGATTTTTGCAATCTGCTTGGAACTAACTCTCGCAGGCTTCTATGCAGGTCTAGGACAGTACCCTGGAGCTGCTGCCAGACATGCAAGGGTTAACTCTCACTGATTTTGGAGATATTAAAATATGATGAGATTTTAGGCTATTTTTCCCTCCAAAATGCAGATTGGTGTGTTTTTTGGGTTTTTGGGTTGGTTGGTTTGGGTTTCAAGCCCTTAGAGTCTATTCATGGCCTTTTCTACCCTCTTACACCTCCTCTGCTAGCTGTGAATAGTCCAAAAATAGAAAAATACAGAAAACTAATTCTAAACACCCAAAAATCTACCTAAAACTACTCCAAAAAGCAAGAATTAGCTAAAATGCAGCTATACTAGTTAGTGAAAACCTATCCCCAGCAACGACGCCACTGTAGGATCATTGATCTGCTGTAGTAGTAGCCCTCCCGCATGTCAACAAGGGTTAGATCATTGGATAGGCACCTAACGATGCATAGATGCTACTTTTAGTTAGTTCCCTACTTTTAACCTATCTCTACCGCTGCTAACACTACTCCCACTAACTCTACTCCCCTAAGCTACCTTCATCATGATTTCTAGTGAAAGAGAGGAAGAAAGAGAGAGAGGTAGATGCATAGGAAGAGCACAGAAGATAGATGAATAGAGAAATGGAGAGAGAGTGTGTGTGTGTGTATGAGGGTGGAGGTTAGGTCAAATGCTCCTTGTGCTTGCTAATGGAGAAACATTAACTAAGACAACCAATAAACATGAAATTAGAAAGCCATGGAAAACACAATCAAAAGCATTAGCAAGTAGTGATTAGCAAATGAGGATGCTTCTCTCCAAAAGTTGGTAGAGTTTCCTCCTTCCCATTAAGCATGGAAATAGAGTACAAATGGTGCTTTTTTATAAATGGGAAAGACCCTTGCCCCAAAATCCTATTGGCTAATATTTACATTGATTCCTATCCATTCATCTTGGACCCAACTTGATCCAAGGGTCCACAAAAAGTACATTGGAAATCACAAGATTCATGTGAGTCCAAAATTGGACCCAACTCTAAAAAAGTAAACTCTAAGTTTAAAATTGACTTTGGGCCTCAAGTTTTATTTTAATTACGAAGGGGCCCAAGTCTATTATTTTGTTTGCAACTCAACTTGCATGCTCATTGGACCATGGGCTTATACGTGCAGGATGCCATGCCCTCGCAACACATTTTATTGGCCAATATACAATGTTGTAAGTAGTGATTATCTTCAGTTCGATCTCCAAAGAAATATTCTTCATATATACAATGATAGGCAGTAGTAATATTAATCTTAAAAGCTCTCGAGTCAACAATATTGGAAGATAAGCCAGAATTCATCTGTTGTTGATGTTGAGACATGATTGGATGTTCAAAAGACGTATTCTGCAATTCCTTGATTCCTTTCGATCCTTCATCCGTTGAAGAATTTTTCTCTGAAATACTTTTGTTCAAACCAGCACCTTGATGAGCTTGGAATTGACATATTGATAGTTCTGGATAGTTTTGCTAATGGAGAGTTGAACACACTGGTGTAGGAATTTGTTCTTGCTGAGACTCCAATTTGATCCGTAGTTGCTTCTTTTGTTGTTTTATCCTTAGATCTCGAATTAACGCCTTTTGCATTGCATCTGCCAAAGTTGGATTTACTTGAAGTACTTTATCCAAATGTTGACGGATGTGATCTTGAAGACCACGCAGATAGTGTTGGATAGATATCTCTTCATTAAGCCACTTTAATTTAGATGCTATCAAACTGAACCTCAAATTATATGTCATCACTGAACCAGTTTGTTCCAGCATATACCAAGAGTCCATATAATAATCTATGAATATTTCTACACAAAACTCTTTGAAATCGTCCCATGACTTCGGTTCATACTCTAGATGACGTAATACTCCTTGCCACCAATCATAGGCTTTTCCTCGGAAATAAGATACTGCTATGGTAATTTTGCCCTGATCAGAGATTCTCATCGACAATAGACAACCAATCATCAATATGTAGTGAACTCATTTCTACCTCAAAGGTTGGTATGTTCTCAAAAGGAACATCATTAGGATTTCGTTGAATATTGATTTGTTGATGTTGATTTGCCTCTGACGAACTGCTCTCACCATTGTAACAGGAACTAGAAATGGTCACTATGCTCCCATAACTGGTATTGTCCTCTAATTGTAACCCAATGGTGCCAGCAATTGGTCTAAGAGCCATAGATGAAGCCTCTTTTGTTTGCATGGATGTACCATTGAATGCCATTATACAAAGAGATGATTGGTATTCAGAATTATCTTCTTCAACTTTGTATTGTTTGAAACCAGCTTCGTTATCATCATTGTAGTTTCCATCCTCACCGATGTAGTGATTGGGATGCAATTTTGTCTCTTGATCTTTTGTTGTACATATTGTGAACCATTGGATCTTCTTCATCATACTCACAACTTTCAGCGATATCATTTGGTTGACCTGTAGGCTCATATTGGTCCTCATGTTGCCATTCAGAGTGATTATGACCCTCATAATTAACAGTGTTATACTCGGTTTCATATGGACCATCGTTATATTTGTCTGCATCACCAAGCTGATATTCCTGATCATCTGGTTGACAATCATAATCCCCATCAGAATATTGTTCATGCTTGTCCGTATCATCACATTGTTGATCATCCTATTGACAATCTCCACCATTATCACATTTCTCCTCATCTTGTTGACAATCATCACCACCATCATCATAGCAGTCCCTTTGGTTATCGTACTCATAATCATTTCCATCCCATTGATCATCATAGTCGGATATATATTTATTATAAGTGTCCATGGCATAGTGACAGACAATCCGTGGGTTATGGGTCCACAAAACTGAATGAAGTGAAAAGAATTCGGAATAATTATAAATTTCACTGGTAAAATCACAAATTTGCTAGTAACAAATTTGTGCTTCTCCACCGTCCCAAAGTTCCTAGTCCTCAAAGAATGTAACCTGTAGCTTTTGGTAATAAATTTTGGGTTTTTTTATACCACTACTATCTTGTCAAGCTCGACGTAATAATCACTTTTTCTTTTTACTGCATCAAAATCCAAGGTCAAACGTAGAAGATATGACAGTTCAAAGAATAAAAACGTAAAATGTGGACTTGAGACAGAAGGGGTCCAAAAAAAATAAAAAATAAAAAGTAAAAAATGATGACTACATGATGATCATTGTACTCAACGCAGTGAGCTGAGCAATTTCCATTTTTACATCACTGAATTCCGACATCAAACGCAAAAGTTAATGCTACATGAAGAAAGGAAAATAACAGAATTAGAAAGGGGCCTCTAAAAAACATTTACAAATTAGATTTAACAAAGTTTGGATTCCATGAAACATTGGTGTGCTTGTGGAATAACACTAAATCTTAAAAAATTTAAAACTTAATGGTAAAAAATTTTTCGCGGCACTGAGTTAAAAATTGAGGTAGCGTATATACCAAAGAATATTTTAGAAGAATACTAATGGAAAAATTCAGGAAAAATGAGGGGTGATGGTGCTGGCTGCGCGAACATAGACAAAGAGCTTGAGAGAGGGAGAGAGAGAGAAAGCCGTGGAAGGAGGGAGAATGCGCGGGGTCACGTGGAGTGAGAGGGAGGTGGGGGGGGGGGAGGGGTCGGGAAAATATTTCGTGGGCATGGAGAAGGAGCGGGCCAGAAAGCGCCAGAAAGAGAATAGGGAGAGGTCGTGCGAGAGATGGAGGTGGCGTCGGGGAGTGTATGCGTGGGGAGGGTTAGGTTTAGGCTAAGTTTTTTTTTTTTTTCAATGTTTATTCAGGCTCTGGGGTTAGGGTTAGGAAAATTGGCCAGGGTATCTCTCTTGTGTTTTTGCTTCTTTTTTTTTCTTAACCTAATTTGCGAAGGTATGGTTACGGCTGTGCAAGGATAGGGTTAGGTCAGATTTTTTTTTTAATAAACCTGCAAGAACTTCAGAATGAAGAAATTGAAAAAGATTTACAAAGAACCAAAACTCCAGAAATGAAGTTGAAGTGCTTCTCTCCCAAATTTTCAACAAAAATTAGTTTTAGACCTCCTTCACAAGAATTGTCATCTCTCTCTCAATTTTTGATTAAATTGGCTGCAAATTGGTTCAAATTCAAGCTAAGACAGAGATCTACAATCCTAGAGAATTACAGTCACAAATTTTGGCCAAAAGTTTAGCCAAAAATGGAGAAAGACAGATTGCAAAAACTATAACTAGCTAAAATTGGAATGACAACACTAAAATGGCCATAACTTGGTCATTATAGCCCAAATTAGAAAAGTTTAGTGCCTCCCAGCTAAGCAAAAGATCTACTGATCTATAATAAGAAATCACACAAATAATGAAGACTAAATGCTCAAAAATTGAATCAAAACTTGCTGGAAATTGAAAAAACAAGAAAACTCAAAAATCTCTGCTAACCGAGAGTTATACAGGGAGGGTTATAAGAAGGGTTATAAGGAGGGTTATAGGGAGGGTTATAAGGAGGCCAGAGATGTTCCAAAATACTTTGCTAACCTAGGGTAATACTGAGACTAATGAAAAAAAGGCCCCTCATATAAATCATGAAATGTTATAGAATGAAAATGTACGACATTTTTGAGAATTGTTGTTTATCAACAAAATGAATTTCATTTTCTATCAACATTAGGGGCCATATACACAAGTGAAAATAGAAAATTATGCATCACAACAATATCATGACGACAATTTGTGTACTCACATGCGTCGACTTTTTGTTTGATGTTGACTTGTCAAATAATAAAGTGCAATTGCATCTTCAACAATGTGATTAATATTACAATAAATTGCAATACATCATATTGTCTCACTTATTAATTTGCTAAATCCTCATTGTCGTCTGATGCATCAACATGTGACAAATCCGCCAAACCAAAAAAGTCTATTTCTAATTCTACCCAAATATTTCCTATAGTTTTGTTATTAATAAGTTGATCTTCACAAACTGATGGCGATGATGACAACGAGGGAGATCAAGAAGCTGTGTCGTGCGACGCCGATCCATCTGATGATGATGCATCACGTTCAATATCATCATTTGCTTGTGAAGTATGCAGATGATCCTCTAAAAATGTGTCATCAAGTTCATCATCACGATCTAGTTTAGTTGCATTAGTTAACAATGACATGTCCTCCATGACATCTCTATCCTCAAAAATTCTTTTACTTTGAGGAGTGACTTGAATCATGTTCCACCATCTGGGATCTGAACGGTTGGGGTGAAAGACCACCTGTAATTGATCATTGTTTCCATAAACATTGAATCGTAATTATTATGTATGCTACAATTGCTTGGGTATTATACACACAATATACATTTTTTTTAATACTGAAAATCAATTGATTGACATAGAAAGAGCATTGACTACTCGAAGAGATACGTATCTGCTCACATTGTTGAGGAAAAACAAATGATCGCTTTGATCTGTCCAAAGCTTGTTGGAGTCAATGGCAAAATAACCACTCTCATATTTCCTCATAGTTGCATTGGGACCATTGTAAGTAACATTGAACTATTGACATCAAATATGAAAAAGCTAAATTGCCTAATCCAACTTTGAAGATGTCATTGATTGTCCCACAATAATCAAGTTGAGAAGAGAGTAAATGAGTGTCAACCATGCTTGCTCAACTCTCTTGGGTCAAATTTGCCATGACTCCACAATCATAGGTGTTTCTATTTTTATCAATGTCCTCCATGCGAAAATGTCATCCATACGTCCACAATGCATTGTATTTTTTGTACTGAACGAGAAAGAACAAAATGTGTTAGGAAAATAACAAATATTGATTGATGACTTCATGTTCCAAGCTATAATACTCTATACATCACTTGATATCAAGCAAATACATAAAAATAGTTAACCATGTGAATGATTTACATAGCTTACATGAAAATAGCACCCCTTGCAAATTTCCACTCTCTCTCTGCTACTTCCTTGTTGTTTGTTGTGGCTTCTCTAAGGGCATCGTGTAGCCGATCAAGTGTCATATCCTTGAGTAGAAGGGTGAGGTCAGGTGGGTATGGTTGTTTTCTAAGACCTCTCCTGAAAGTGGCTCAAGCGGTTGTTCTAAGAGCTTTGGCCTCTTCATATCTCGAAATCCACTTTTGCATTTCTTCGCTATTAAGAATGAAAAACTTATTCACCAAACACTAAGTTTGTAGATTGCACTCTTGAGCTCCTCCGTAAAAAATGCTCTCAGCACCAAGGGAAGCACAAACTACATACACAAAAACAACTTGGTCATTGAGATACATATATGCCTATTGATCATGAAACAAGACATGCTATAAACTATAATATTCATGAGATCTAGGCAACGTCAAGAAACATGCCAACCTGTAAAAATATATGCCAGTCACGAGACTTTCACTTAGCTTGTTGTCCCATGTAAAGGCACCATTTAGGCATCGCATGTATCATGTTGGAGTTCGAAATGAGGCTATTGCCTTCTATACAATTGCCTCTTCTCTCCTAGAGAAGAACCATGGAGCCTTTGGGAAGACAATTGAATTCCCGATCATTTGTGCCATGAATTGGCCATCTTATCTATTTTCTTCAAGTCGTCTCATGCGGTTTCTTTGATCTTTGGCACTGTCAAGTGCTCACAAATTATGCTCCCTACATTCTTGAATATGTGCATTGGGTCCAAAATATGGTTTATCAACAATTTCCCCCAATATGGAAACAGGAGGGAGGCGCCCTGGATCTTGATTGGATCTTCAAACTTTGAAGCCAATCACTTGCCTTCAAAATTAAGAAACAAGCACACGTGTTTAACTGAGAATATTTTAGAACAGATCTAGAGAGAGTAAACATTTAAAAATTGACAATTGGCCCAATTATATAATGTACCTTCATGGTGTGGAGATTTTGACCAACAAGCCCATCACGTAGAGGGTGATCAGGTGGAAGGTATCGAGTGTGGCCCTCATAAACTATCTCTTGCAGATGTTGTGAGACATGTGCTTGTAGATACTTGCCACAGATGGGACATGCATTGTAGACACTAGGTTGAAGCCCTACATTGAAACAAAACAACCGAGTTAATTGTGAGTGTAATGTTTGAATCAAAAGAAAATTTGCACATGAGATTTAATATATAAAACTAATAAAAAGAATATCTTACTAGAACACTCTCCATATCCAAGAAAGTCATGCATGGTCCACATCAAAATCTCCTTCACCACAAAATCTCTTTGTCTGTGTGCTCTTGATATGTCAGTGACTTGAATCCTTGCCATAGAATGTTTAGCTCATCTATCAAGGGAGCCATATACACATCCATATTTTTGGCCTTATATTTTTCTGGAATAAGAAGGGCAAGCATTAAGTGCCCCTTCTTGATACTTAGCCAAGGAGGAATGTTGTAATTTACCAGGACAACCGGCCAAGTGGACCATGATATGGAGTGAAATTTGAATGGGTTCACAGCATCCATCATCAACCCCAAATGCAAATGGTGAGGCTCATCTTAAACTCACGCCATGTCACATCTACATGCTTTCATGTTGGACAATCAGCAGGGATCCTTATAGTATCGTCTAAGGAATGATTGCTCAAATTCCATGTCATAAGCTTTGCTTTGGACTTGCACTTAAACATATGGCGTATCTTGGGTATGATGGAACCACTTTGGCAGGTATGGTGTCTCTCCATGTAAATCTTGCCTTAACGGTTTCCCTACAACGTGGACATGTGCTTGCCTCCTCAAACTCGTCTCAATATAAAATGCAATCATTGGGACATGCATGAATACTCTTGGAATCCATGTTGACTGCCGCTAATATTTTCTTGTCTTCTTGTTGAGATGTCGCCATGGTGTTGTTTTGAGACAACATTTTTCTGAGCAAACTGTGACAATATATTCTTGTAATTAGTTATAGTTTCTCACAACCATGAAATAAAAAAACAAGATTTGAGTTTTATTCACCAAAAGTCAAGCCCACCTAAATAACTCTGTGACACTCGCATCTGACTACCCGTACTTAGTTTGCAAGTTTAGAAGTAATAGACAAGCTCGCAACTTTGACATTTGTGCACCCTCATACAAAGGAATGGATGCCAATCTTGGTGCAAGTTTGCATGTACACGTGGAGAAAATGGTGGAGCTTGTGCGCTTGCACATCTAAGTCTTGCAGATTGCATGGCAACGTCTGGTTGAATTCTTCGATGGTCATGTGAATGATAGTAATCATCCTACACAAAAGAAGCAACCATGGTCAAGAATAATGGAAAATTTTCTCTAATCATGAGAACTGCCAATTACATACAAGATTAATGTACAATAATGACAATATTGAGTTTGTAAACATCAGTGTGGTAAAAGATAGATACATAAAACTCACCGAAGAACAAACTTTGACCTTATCCAGATCTTTCCAGACGACGAGAACCCTGCTCGCGAAAGATCCTACCATGACCCTCGAAAAGGCAATTGTCTAGATTCGAGAGGAAGTCGAGGCGAGAGAACATCTTGATCACAAAGATGGTTCTGACCAGGCCCTCTACGACAACAAAGAAAAATCCAAGAAACAATTAAAGCCGAAGAGGGAGTCGAATTAGAGGCAGGATCGTGATCAGCAAGCAGAGGGGACCAGCAAAGGAATCTAGAAGAGCAAAGGGAGGTCGAAGCAGCAAGGTGTAGAAAAGTAGACTTGTGTGAGATGCAGATGAGATGGACATACAGTCGATACATGCTGAATAATGACCCTGTCTCAATCCGTCCGTACATGCAAACATGTGATATGGTAATATGCCGCTCTCATCGTAATGCATATTTGCATCATGTATATGGGCATGCTATTCTCTGGTTTTGCCAAGCCTCTGATCCAATCTGTGATGGTCCACCCTCATCATTTGAGGATGAAGAATGTGAACTCACCATTTGCATCGGTCCACCTTGTCAAGTAACAATCGATCAAAAACAAATTAGGCAAACGTTCTTGTACACAAAAAGTAATCATTCAAACTCGAGCAAGTTTCATGCAACAAGTGATAAATAAATTGAATACACCTATATTCCCGCTAAGTTTGATATACATTTCACTAGCTAGGATCATGTTATCAATTAATTCATCAACATAATCCACATAACCGAAAAACATAATTTTGTTGGCTTGTACTTTAATTAACCCTTGGGATTTGTAGTTAGGAGTTTGAGTAAATGGCTTTGAAATAAGGGACTTCATGGTAAGGGATCTAGGGAAAGGGGCTTAGAGATCTAGGGTAAGAGGCTTAGGTTAAGGATCTAGTGAAGTGGGCTCAAGGATCTAGGATAAGGAGGGTAAGGGACTTAGATTTTAGATTCAAGGGTCTAGGGCTAAAATTTCAGATTTGAAATTTAGGATAAAAAATCTAGGAAAAAGAACTAGAATAAAGGGTAAGGAGTTTAGGGCTTAGGGCTTAGGATTTAGGATTTAGGGTAAGGGATCTAGATAAGAAATTTAAGGATCTAGCACTTGGGATTTGTAGTAAGGATTTTAGGGTTTAGAGTTTATAGTATAGGATTTAAGTTTTAGGATATAGGGTTTAGGATAAGGGATCTAGGTAAGGGAATCTAGTGTTTAGGGTTTAGGGTAGAGTTTGGGGTTAGGGATCTAGGAAAAGTGTTTAGGGCCTTTGGGATATAGAGTTTAGGGTAAGGAGCTTAGGTTTTAGATATAAGGGTTTACGATTTAGGGTCTATGGCTTCAGGTCTAAGATTTCATATCATCGTTTGTTTTTGGCTTGTTTGCTTGCTAGATAGCGATGGAGCTAAAACTAAGCCATTGTCTAGCATGGACAATTGGCTCAAAAACATCTTTTTTATGAAGATAAGTTGATTCATCTACTTCATGTCCAACGATGGACTGTAGGAAGATTACAAGCCTTTCTATAATTTCATAACAACTTTGTTTAGAATAATGCAAACCGGTTTACTATCGTGTGGACAACGACCTACCACTCACATTACAGTTTATAGTTTCTCTCTCAGTAATCCAATTTTTCTTCTCAAATGCTATGCACATCTTGCAATGATTTAGTAGCATTTGGACACTAATGATCATCTATGTTTTGTGATTATGTAGCATCAACTGTTACTACGGCCTACTACTACATTCGTTTAGGTTCAAATTCAAACCATACATTGCTAAGTCTCTACACATTTATGTCGTTTGGTAAACCATGCTATAATGGCTTGGCTTAAATACTTTTTGAACGCTTTTTTGGCAAGTAACATACTTATGCAAAATTTGATTCTTAAGAAAGAAGGTTAGACGTTATGTGAGAAAGACTCTATGTACGGTTGTGTTCTAAAGAAAACAAACTGCTCGTGGGAATAACATGGCATCTTCTCAAGAAAACACGTCTACAATCATCCATGTATGACTTCTCTTAATGAATTCCAAGCTACATATAGACCAAATACATCATGGACAGGGGTTCTATTACATGTTCTAAATAACAGATACTCAGGAAATGGTTCTTCCGCTTTGCTTACGTATCTAACTTTCATTGTAGATTGTTGCTTCATATGTAATGACATTCAAGTTTAAACCTAAACACTATTACAGACCGGTTTAACAATTTTTTCTCACTGTTTTTAAGTAGTCCATACCTATATCCAAAATTAGGGTTTTCAATATAACATTCTTAGACAACATGGATATGCGCAAGATACAAACTTTATACACAAGGATTAGAGTGGCATGGATCTGCCCTAATACCTGGCAAATTTATCTTTGGAGATCAAATTGAGGATCATCATTGCTTACAACAGAACGAATATGAGTTGTTCATATTCCAACATAACGACGCTCTCTTGGAACATAATGAGTTGGAAACAACTGGAATGTGGCCAAATTTGGACAATGAATCATTTGATTTGGAGCATTACTATTTTAATCTATCAAGAGCTATACCCATCGCCTCACTCACAGAGGATATCAATGGATGCGTGGCCATCCATCTTCAGCGAGATAACGCTACCAGTCTTGCTTAGAATGATTCGACAAGACGGAACTTCAATGCTCAGTCAGATAACTTGGATGAAATCATTGCTTTAATCAATGCTTTAAAGTCACAAAAGGATACTGTGATCCTACATCTTGACAAAAAGGCAGAAAATAGCTTAAAATTCAAAAAAAATAAATAGCCTGGACATGGTAAATTTTCAAGTTTGAGAATAGTAGAGAGAAAGCCTTCGGGGTCCAGCAAAAAAATAAACAGGAAAGCGTTTCCAGAGATGTGTTTCAAAAATAAACAAGAGGACGTTTCCAAAGATGCGTTTCTTCAGAGTTTCCAGAGATGCGTTTCTTCATAGTTTCTACACACACACACACACACACACACATTTGTCGCCCTTAACTCCAAGTGAATATGATCTTAAATTGTCGTACTTGCAAAAAAGTCTCTCAGAGTCTCTCTCTCTCTCTCTCTCTCTCTCTCTCACACACACACACACACACACACACACACACACACACACACACACATATTGTAGCACTAACTAGAATCAAGGTGGCGGATCTTATTCCACCACCATGAGCACTTTCATTATGAGGAATGTTAGGACTCAAAGGGTTGGTAGGAGCTGGTGATCCTTCATGAGACCACCAACTCACTAATTTCAAAATCTCCCTTGTCCCACCTTTAACCCATACCATAAGACATATGAGCAAAGATGGGGGACACTTACATCATCTCTTTCTCCATCTCGTTTGCAAGGACCCAGGTCCCACACTCTCAACTACAGTACTTCGGTGTAGGAATTAGAACACTACATATACACTCACTTTGGGTTTAATGAGTTTCCATAAGTTAATCCCTTTCACTTTTGCTTTCTCAGTATGCATTAGCCCATGCCTAATCCGACTGTGATTGATCCAACCCCGCACCCTCCATTGCTTTCCTTCGGAACTCAAAATCACAAGCATCGACGCTCGACCTAATCAAATAACAATTGTCCACATGTGCTCCATCTGGAGTTGGCGATTCTTGTAAGAAAGCTCATGCACCTCCACACGTCTACTTCTGCTGAAAGTGTAGTGCTACCTTGCAGATGGTGGCAGTAGCAAGCAAGCAGCTTATCACAAAGTCATCAAAATTGGGGATCTGAGAGAGTTGAGCTGCTGGGATAATATTATATATTTTGTGGGACTTGGGTTGAGAAAGGATAGCATGTGATTCCCTGCTGGGATTTGGGTTGAGAAAGGATAGCTTGTGATTTCCCTGCAATCGTGCCTCCCGTTCATCCTTTGAGAATTTGTGGACCTTAACGATTGTAACAAAGCTTTCGAGGGAGTATCGATTATTGCAACAGCAGCTCTCTCTCTCTCTCTCTCTCTCTCTCTCTCTCTCTCTCTCTCTCTCTCTCTCTCTCTCTCTCTCTCTCTCTCTCTCTCTCTCTCTCTCTCTCTCTCTCTCTCTCGTCTGCTCGGGAGAGTAGCTGCAAGGTCTTCTATTCGACTCCTGTCAGAATTTTCTCGTATCGTCAGAATGCTCTCGTTGACATCGACCCTTTCAGTTGCTGCACTACTTCTTGCAATTCTTGGTAAGTACATTTCTTCATCGAAAGTTGTTTGAATGTTAAGTAATCTACTTGGAAGTGAAATCATATTTCTTACTGTGACCTTTGGGCAGAGTCGGGACGTTTCTGCAATTTACGGCACAACACTATATTTTCCCTACTTTTGTACCAGTGTAAATGTCTGTACGTTCGTGAGTGTGCGCGCGCGCGCGCGAGTGAGAGAGAGAGACGAGGGGAGGGGGAGGGAACTGCCGTCTGCGGTCATGATCATCGTCTGATTCCTTGATTTATGGGCAATCAAGCAGCCCGACACAACGTGAAATCATTGCTATTTTTTAGGCTCCCTGAACCAACGTAAGTAGGCAAGTATGTGTTATAAATGGGCCTTCCTGGAATTCCAATTTTGCTACTTTTATTAGAATAGAGACGCTGGAAGTGGATTAGAAACCATCCAGATAATAGTCACCTGAAATTCGGTCTCTAAACATGTCAAAAAAGTGAAGAATGCGCATGCTTGTTATAGTCATCTCGCTGATCTTGATTTTTGGATGATGAAGATAGTTCAGGAAAAACGATATATATATTTAATGCTTAAGTTTGTGCCTTCATGTGATTCGATATCACGCCAGTATTGGGTCCTAAAACTGGCGCAACAGTCTAGGAAGGAAATTGTGATGAGTAAATAGTGATCTCTGTTAACTCGATTGTTCTCTCGTAGTGGAAACTTTCAAATGCTGATTTTTCACTCCAACCAATGCAGGAACAAGATTGGCAGCTGCTCAGAAAAATTTCAACTTTGTTAATAAGTGTGGACAAACCGTATGGGCAGGGACCCAACCAAACTCCGGAAAACCTGTACTATCTAATGGAGGCTTCACACTTGGAGCAGGGCAGTCTTCTACAATCAACGCCGCTTCGGATTGGGCTGGCAGATTTTGGGGCCGCACCGGATGCAGTTTTGATAGTTCGGGTCAAGGATCATGCTTGACAGGAGACTGTGGTAATGTGCTTGCATGCAATGGAGCTGGTGGAAATCCGCCTGCAACACTAGTAGAAATCACCCTGGGCAGCAAGGATTTCTATGATGTCAGCTTGGTAGATGGCTTCAATTTACCCGTGCGCATCTCACCGATAGGAGGGTCAGGGGATTGTAGAGCAGCAGACTGTGTTTCCAATGTAAACGGTGTTTGCCCGTCTCAGCTGCAGGTAACAAATAATGGGCAAGTGGTGGCATGCCAAAGCGCATGCGGTAAGTTCAACTTAGCACAATACTGCTGCACCGGTAGCAATAACACTCCCAGCACTTGTCCGCCCACTAGCTACTCAAAGGTCTTCAAGAATGCATGCCCAAATGCTTATAGCTACGCTTACGACGATGCCAGCAGCACCTTCACATGCAGTGGCCCAAGCGGCTATACTATCACCTTCTGCCCTTGAAGAACAAATAAACTATAGTAATTGTATATTCAACACATACTATATTTGCGCAATAAAAACCTATGATTACAGAATGAATTTCCGCAGTGAGCAATCTACCACAGATCAGCACGTCACTTCTAGGAGGGAGAATTTAAAATGCCCGTGGAGGCTGTGGACAATACATGAGCTAAAACCTGAAGGAGCTAAATTTAGGTGCGGATCGGTTTCATGGTGCGAGTGAGCTATCATGATGTTTTTTTTGTATCTTGATCTGCAGGCTGTAGCCGCTCCTTTTCTCTCCAAATTGATTCTTTAATAAGAAATAGCTAAACGCCTATGGCTAAGATTGATATTCACGTTGTATATTTGTTTACTTTTAGTCTTTTTACTTTCACGTTTTATAGTGGTTGGTGATCTTACCATACGCGTCATGATTGCTCCCTCCCCACTTCTTAAGTATTCAGCTGCTTATGATCCTTTCTTATTTCACAACTTGTCACACTCATGGTCGCTTTTCGAGTGATAGAACACTGCATTGATCATAACTTCTTCCCGTTTGAGTGTGTATTGATTTGTGCTTTTGATAAAAACTACTACTAAAACGTCCAAAACACACAAAATCCTACCAAAACAGTGAGTGCGACTTGCATTCCTCCATCGCTTTTTCTACCCAAAATTGATGGCTTTAATTTGATCAAATTGGTACAAACTCGAAAGGAGTAATCTAACGATCTATCCGGCAATGTCTCTTTTGATTAAGTTGGTAGGAATATGAAAGGACCAAGTGCTATATCTAATGATTTGTTTCATGAGCTAAACCTTACTTAGTGAAAGTGATGTTTAGGCTCCTAAATAAAGAGTCTCTTAAAGTGAGGGCACTCATCTTGTGACTCTTCTCACTTCCTAGATATTTATGGAAGTGATATATATTGCATCACCCATAATATACCTCTCATCTTGTGACTACTCTCAATTCCTAAATATTTTATTGGACCACCCACAAGATATACTAATCTTGCATTATTAAAGATAAAGAGAAACTTTAAAAGTGGAGAACATAAATTAGTCTGATTCCCCTTGTGGAAAGAGTTGAATGTATCTCCAAATTAAATGTACATTTAAAAGCCTAAATTTATCAGGGTTTACATTCTCTAAGAGTATCCAAGTTGAGTCACTACAAGGTTTGTGCAAATACCCTCCATAATCCTATGGATGGTTTGAGACGATGGCAAAGAGCAAGTGATGCTGCCATGCATACGAGGTTGAAAATTATCACTTGCATTTAACTTCTATATTCCCCATATAGATTGAGTTTCCTATTTGTGTTATGTTCTCCATCTATGATTTCTTCATTTCATTTATAGTTGGTCAAATTTAAAACACTTTTGATTGGCCCACTCAACCTTCCATCAAATGGAAGTGAGGGCTAAGTGCATGTTATTTCATATAGTACTTACTCCTCAATCTCAAATAAGCAAAAAAGCTTTTTGAAGCCCTCACCCTTTGGACACAAAGAAAAGCAAGAGATTTTCTATTGGATATGACATCAAAGTTACACCCATGGCCTCAAGGCAAGTGAATACGTGTGAGGTACTCCCATATGCATTGCATCGTAACTTGCCCTATGATGACATCCTTCACGGCTAACTAGGATGTCATTGAGGGGTCATAATTCTGACTACATTGGAAAGTTGGGAGGGGGGAAGGGAGGGGGTGCTCTCCATTTTACCCCCTCTCCATGTGAAACTACCCCAATGAACATGATTTGAGTTGTCCTTGTGTGCCAAAGGTTTACAGATGGTGACAACTAGATCTTTATTTGAAATTGAAAATGTCAGGCTCTTTTAACCTTGGATTAACAATCCAAAATGATGGGCTCCACAATTTTATTAGATTATTTATTGGATAATGGCAAGTAAGTCTTTTCTAATGCCTAGACTTATCATGAAGGTATTTATCAATAAATATAAATTATTACAATGTTTGAGAAGAACTTGAAGTATTGTTTTTTAAAGTGGAAAATCATTTATTACCTACACAAATTAGATTAAGACTTAGACACCAAAGATGACTTAAGTCTACCAACTTTTTGAAAAAGTTGATGTAAACAACAAATGCAAAATTTATTAAGTATATTGTCAATTTATTTGAATTATTGAATAAAGTTGAGAAATAGTCTTTCCAATACGCGTGTTGTAGACATACTCTAATGTCCTAGCTTGAAAGATAATGTGCTCTCCAATGTTGTACGTCTTCCCTTGAAAGGTGATGGATAAGATTGTACACGTGTACATAAGATCACGCATGTGACATTTGAAGAAATTTTCTAATCGGCCCTTAAGCAAATGTGCAAGGAAAAAAGTTCTAAATAGTTTTAAGCCCACAGCTAGAATAAGTACTACTTAGCACACAAAAATTCTACTACATAGGATATGCATGCGGAAACACAATCACATCTTCTTGGTTCAAGTTGGTCGATGGTGTTTTTGCAAAAGTCAAGGTTCAAGGTCATTAGTTGTAAATTTACCATTTATACCAATGACAATGTGCGGCTTACATGTGCAAACAATTATACTACATGCATCTCTCTCTCTCTCTCTCTCTCTCTCTCTCTCTCTCTCTCTCTCTCTCTCTCTCTCTCTCTCTCTCTCTCTCTCTCTCTCTCTCTCTCTCTCTCTCTCTCTCTCTCTCTCTCTCTCTCTCTCTCTCTCTCTCTCTCTCTCTCTCTCTCTCTCTCTCTCTCTCTCTCTCTCTCTCTATGTACAATAGTGATAATAGATGAAAATGCTAAAGTTTTGCCTAATGGTTGCAACAAAAGAGTAATGAGCATGCCATTATGCATGTATAGCTTGGTCTTATATAATCAACTAAGTTACCCCAATTATGGTAATATGCCTTATACAAGCCCAAAAGTGTTTGCATGTATGCTGAAAATTAACCATTGCCATATTACCCCAGTTAGTGATTCCATGGCAGAATTACTACCTTAATATGCCAATGACCTCCATGCTCCTAACTGCTGACCTCAATATTGAATGCTTTTCGCCTAGCATTCAATGTGACCAAGCAAACACAATATCATGTATAAGGCCAAAGATCTGTAGTAAAGTGCGTGTGTAAAAGTGTCTCACATGAATGGTCTCAAACATCCTATTATAGTAGCGTAAATGTAAAAAGATCTTTGCCTTGTCCTTGTGCATGCTGAGCTGTAGTCAATCCACCATATTCCTGGTAAGAGTTCTTCTATCCAAATCCTCGTCATCATGCGAGCCAGTCAATCCATATAAAAGTTCAGTCTTTTAATCGGTAAGCCTTCTTTTGCACCACTGCCTTGTCCTTCCTTTCCTTTATATCCTGTAAACTTCTTTCTTTTTCCCATATTCTGTCCAGACACCACCGAACTTGGATTGTTTAGGTTGAAAGTACCAGGTCTGTTGTTTGAGTTTTGGAAGAATTTATCTTGGAGAATAGAAAAACTTGGTCTTTTGAGGAGGCGCTCAATCTCTCTAATGTTTTTAGCATCTCCTAAGTTGGCAAGGAATATGGCTGAAGGGTTTGCAGCCAATTCTATAGATGCAGCAATCATATGTTTGCATATAAAGAGGAAAGTAAGTTGTGACTTGTCAACATCTCTAGCAGGCTTGTGTAGCCAAGGGAAAAAGGCATTCATCTGATTTTGAAGGGATGCACCAGAGAAAATTTTACTGAGATTCTTCATCATAAACCAAACACCATTATCGAACCAAACAATAGAAGAGTTGTTCTTGCACTTGTCACCACATCTATATTTGAAGACGGGTCTCTTCCAGTTTCAGATCTTGGCTTGGTGCATATTCATTCTACTGAAACCAGTGTCAAAGTGTCCACGAACCTGGCGTCGTTTGGTCGAAATGACCTTTTGTCCCGGAGAGAATGCAATTCGAGCACATGAAATGGACCACTTTTTCATCTTTTTGTCCGAAGGTCTAGTTTCTCCGAAAGAAGTCCATTTCAAGTGTCGTCTATTCCTGGTAGTGGGAAAATTTGAGGGGAACTCATGGAAATAGATAGGACGACAAATAGACTTGTGGGGTTCCTGGGACCTACGTTTGAAGTTCGACCTAGAAAAGGGCTTTAGAGACACTTGGCCGATAGGGACTTGGAAGTGTTCTGCATAATCCAGAATGCGCATTTCAAGTGTTGTCTATTCTGGGCAGTGGAAAACTTTGAGGAGAATCCATGGGGACTAACAAGATGACGAACGGACTTGTGGGGTGCCCGAGACCTACGTTTGAAGTTCGGCCCGAAAAAGGGCTTTAGTGAAGTTGGTCGATCGGGACCTTGAAGTGGTTTTCATAGTCCAAAATGTGGGACAGGGGGTTGTCCACGGGCTCGTGAACCTGACACGAACCAGGTAGATCGATTCATATACAGTTCCAACA
Organism: Diphasiastrum complanatum; assembly: GCA_029204225.1. NCBI lineage: Eukaryota > Viridiplantae > Streptophyta > Lycopodiopsida > Lycopodiales > Lycopodiaceae > Diphasiastrum > Diphasiastrum complanatum. The sequence continues at coordinate 48,458,720 of CM055102.1, forward strand.
TTGTTTGGTCGAAGCATCCCTTCATCCAGGAGAGAATACAATTAGGGAACACGAAATAGACCACTTTTGCATCTGTCCATCCGATGGCCCAGTTTCTTCAAAAGGGGTCTGTTTCAAGTGCCATTTGTTCCTGGCAATGGGCAACTTTGGGGAGATCTATGGGGATAGACAAGACGACGAACATACTTCTGGGGTGCTAGGGACCTACGTTCGAAGTTCAGCTCGAAAAAGGGCTTCAAGGAGACTTGGGATCTATTCTTGCATCAAATGGTTTATCTACAAACCATATGTTCAAAGAGTTTACACATGTCCAATCTGAGTCGAATTGGATTTCCACCATACTCATCTTTTGGAAACAGAATAGTTGCATTTTTTATTATACCATGTTACTTAGATTGTTGCGAAACTTTGTCATTTTCGTTTTCGTATTCACGAACGATTTTGTGTCTTTGAATCTTCTTTTGCGCGGAAGCTTCACAGGAACCTAGACACGTGACTACACATCATAGAACACATTCTATTCTAGCAATCAAGATAAACGACACAAGACAAGGAGATACACAAAAATAGAACAACTGTATTATAAGTTTAATTTTTAGAGCGAGATCATCAGTGTCTTGCTCGTTGGTAGAATGACACTTTGCTCTTTCGTTGTGTTCTGCTCGTTGGCAGACTTTCATGCACAGCTCTTTCGTTTTTAGTATTTTTCTTTTCTGCTCTATTCTCTACGTCTCTCTCTATCTCTTATAGAAAAACTGTCTATGCTTCTTCTATATTTTTATGATCTAGAAAGGATAGTTTATGTCTCCACTGTGTGGAGTTTACAAGATAGCTAAACGCGGAATCACAAGACTAGTTAATGCTAATCAATTAATCGGTTACTCTCCATTGTCGCACTCGTTTCAGTTGGGCATGAAGTCTACGACTCCAAGCTCGTTGGACTGCCAGTGGCAGCGCGAAAAAATTTCCTTCATTTGTTTCGTTCATTTAATTTCTTTTGTATCTTTTAGTTTTGCACCCCTTTGCGATTTGCGGTCCTGGAGGTATGTTTACGATTCGCAAATCGTTCGTCCTTCGAGTCAAGGCACGTTGACTTTCGCGAATTGTTCGACCTTCGCTTCGTGTTCGTGTTGCAGCAAAGTTGTAGGAGTTCACCATTTCTGACACTCCCTCTTGAACCTTGCAGCTTTGCATGTTTAATCCAATTGCCTTTCTTTTCTTGGCAAAGAGTGGCATGTCGAGCGGCTTCGTGAGTAGATCTGCAATCATGTCTTCTGATTTTACATACTGGACCTAGAGCTCTCCTTTCGAGATTACGAATGTGATGGTACTACAGAGGTATGTGTTTTGTCTTTGAATGGAAGATAGGATTCTGGGACAGATAGATGGCACTTTGAGAGTCCATCAACATTGTGCTTGGCCCTTCTTGTGGTATCCCGATTGCCTCCAGCATCATCTGCAACCACACTACCTCATTCGCCACCTTTGAAACTGCGACATATTCAGCTTCGCAAGAGGATTGAGCCACCAAGGTTTGGTTTTTGCATATCCAACTGATTGCAGCTTCGCACGCTATGGTACATCCTCCAGTTATGGACTTGCTGTCATCTTTGCAGCTCGCCCAGCTTGCATCACTATTGTGCAGCTCGAATCATTTTTCTTCGTTTTCAGCTCTATAAGTTAATCCTATATTCTGGGTACCCTTCAAATACTGTAGATTTTGTTTTGCCATTTGCCAATGTGCCAGGCCAATATTGGAAGAGAATTGGCTCAAGGCATAAATAGAGAAAGCTAGATCAGGTCTGGTACAAATTGTGATGTACATCAGACTACCAATTAAGTTTTGGTAGGGTATACCTGCCATCTTCTGTTCTTCCTCTTCCATTTTTGGGCAATCCTGCTTCGTGAGCTTGGCTCCAACTATCATTGGTGTGGCCTTTTCTTTGCAGTCCATCATGTGGTACTGCTTGAGCACCTTTCTGGCATATTCTGACTAACTCAAATGCATTTTTCCCTTTGTTCGATCTCTTCTGATCTCCAACCCGAGGAATTTCGTTGCTTCTCCAAGATCTGTGATTTCATAACTCTGAGAAATCTGACTCTTCATGTCTTTGATCAGCATCAAGGAATTTCCTATCATTAGGGAATCATCCATGAAGATAGTCAGTATCTTTTCCTACTCTTTTTATGTAGACATTACAGTCTGGCTATGTAGGATTGAAGTCTAGAGTCTTCAGAAGACCATTGAGCTTCTTATACCAAGCTTGTGATGCCTGTTTTAGACCATAGATGCATCTTTGCAACCGACAGACATATTGTCGATTGTCGGGGTCTTCAAAACCTTCAAGCTACTTCATAAAGATTTCCTCCTCTAGATCTCCATGGAAAAAGGCTGTTTTCACATCAATTTGGTGAATTTCCAGATTGTGCTATGTGGCGTATGCAAGGAGTAGTCATACTCTTGTCATCTTGACAATCGACGAATATGTGTCAAAATAATCAACACCATATCTCTGCGTGTAGCCCTTCGCGACAAGCCTTGTCTTGTAGCGGCCAATGGTGCCATCTGATTTCATCTTTTTTTTGTATATCCACTTGTAGTCGACTATTTTCCTGTTTTTTGGCAGTGGCTCTAATGTCTATGTCTTGTTTCGCCTCATCGACTCGATTTCCTCTGACATTTCTTGCTTCTAGAATTCTCCCTCTGGACTATGGATAGCTTCTTGATATGTCGTGGGCTCTTCAGTGAAGATGCAGTACTCGAATTGTGTGTCTTCGCTCCACTGAAGATTGTCAGAGTAGAGGTCTGGAGGTCTTCTTTGTCTTGTTGACCTTTTAGGTTCATTTCATTGCTGCTCGAACATTTCTTGTTCGTGGGTTTGATCCTCTGCTTCTTGCTGCTCTAGAGTCTGTGGCTCTGCATTTTTATTTGATGCCTGTCCTCAATCTCCCTCTTGAATGGGCAGTAGTGTGAAGATCTCATGGCCTCTTTTGTCTTTCAGTCTAGGAAATGTGGACTCATCGAACTTCACATCTCTGCACGAAACAACCTTTTTCATGGTTGGATCGTAGAGCCTGTACACTTGTGTTCCATTCGAGTAGCTGACCATGATCGCTTGTTTTGATTTATCATCGAGCTTGTTGTTTTTTTTGCTCTTGAGGTTCATAGGACTGGGAACTTGGGATCTATACTTGCTTGACTCAAATTAGGCTTGCTTTGGCAGGATCTAGAGTTTTTTAAATGGGTGAGGTCATACAATGGAAATTGGAAGAGTTATTCAAGTCTTTCTCTTCTTTAGTGTTATTTTTTTTGTGCTAACACTGAGTAATGGAGGAATTTGAAGTTTTGGATCAAATATTATAGCATGGATTTCCTTCACTGGCATTGTTTCTTGAAATCACTAATGTTGATTTCCTTTAATACCTTGACATTGTCCAATGTTGGTAGTCCATCATGTTGCACCATTTGCTCGTGATAGTTTCTTGCTCCTTGCTCTAACTTATGAACTACCTGAATTACTCTCTCATTGTCTCACATCTTTCTATTGTATCTCAGGGAATGAAAAATTTGCACTGACGCACTCTCTCTATACACTTCATTTGAAACAAAAAACAAGAGTGCTAGAATAGGACTACATGCAAAAGCGAAAAGGTACACCTACAAATAAGTAGAAAACACCAAGAAAAGAAAAATAAATAGAATAAGGAACATCCAAGGTGGCCAATTGCATTGTGCCATTTTCATATATCTTTGTGACCTTGTAGGGTCTTAAACAAAAAAATTTCAATTTGCCTTTCATGACCTTGCTCTGATACATTAGAGCTAAGTCACCCTTATATAAATCTTTTTGTTTTAGAACATTGTCTTGCCAAGCCTTATGTCGTTTCTTTTTAGTGTGCAGGACATGCAAGGCGATTGATCTGGCTTCACATGAATCTATAAGTAAGCCTAAATTACGAGAATGTGCAGTATCATTTAATATCATCGCAAAGCCAATAAAAGTCCCCAGTAATTGCATCTCACAGGTATTGTGGGACCGCCACCAGTTTTGGTGGGGGATACTGTTGAAGGGTCCGCGGATCCCAAGGCAATCCTAACCCTAGTTAATAAGTGAGAGGGATTTGGCACCTTGGATGTGTAAGTCCAATCCGATGATCACATAGTTATTTGATTAGTTACAAGTCAATAAAAGGACTTTAGGCCTTTTTGCGAGACTTTTAATGTCGCAGGGCCTAAATGTCAAGTTAGTGTATAAAGTTGGGTTTCCCTCCAATTTGAATGGTTTCCACTCTTTTTTAAATTTGAATAATTAGGGAGACAGAAATGGACCAATAGGATTCAGAGGCCAGGGTCCTCCTCTCTACTATAAAAAGGCACCAACTCGAGTTTCTACACATGTTCATTTCTTCAATTCAATAAATCAGATTGGTTCTCTTGTGAAATGGATTGATGAATGTCCTTGCTCTCTATCACTTTTTCTCCATCTCTCATGTTCTCTTTGGATTTTGCTAATTGTTGCATCTGATTGTTATTGGGATTGCATGTTATTATACTTTTTATGAGGGAGAAAGGGAGAGAGAAAAAAAGTAAGCTATCTTATTGTGGATCTAGTGTTAGTGGATGTAGTGTTAATGCTTAGGATTAATGGATGTTAGAGTTAGATGTGGATCTTCCATTCATACTGAAATCTGAACTATATTATCGCTCTTATGGGAACAAATCTATGCGTGACAAGTAACTTCATCCCTTTGATGCTAGATTGATTAGATCTTGGACTGAGGTTAGGCAAGGAAAGAAATCCACTACAGTGTGAAGGCTTGCTGGATAATACACAGCTCGTGGATGTACTTGATCTATAAAGGGATCAAGCAAATCAATGAGAAGTTGATGTGACATTGGCATGGTGACAAGATACATGTAAAAGAACATAGAATCATAATGAAAGGATTCCTCCATGTATCCACCTTTGAATTCTCTGTAAAACAGCAGCAAATAAGTTGTAAGGGAAAGTAACCAACAAGTGTTTGCATGCCTCCTCCATGCATGTACTTGATCATAAAAAACAGCAATGATAACTATTCCATCTCCAAGATCCAAAGGATGCAAAATTATGGAACTAGTTTCATTGAATTTTGACAATTCCAACACATTGACGTGACAATGTTTATAGATGAGATTAAACAAGTAAGGTAGAGTAAAAGGACACTTCCTTGCTGCTCCAAGAACCTTACTTGAACCTTCAAGAACCTGTAAAAAACATATCCAAAATTCTTAGCCCATGTGTCTCCCCTTTGATCCTTTTGATTAGCTTTCAATTGCTACTTGCCTCTTAGGGTTGATGAAGCAATTCAAGATCAACATCTTGATCTTCCAATAAAACATCAAGGACTTTGCATTTATAGACATCTTTAGATCTGAACCTCTAAAGATACTCCCTCTCAAACACATGATTAACATCCCACAAGATCTCATCATTGCTTGATTTCAACCTTTCACTATAGTTAGTAGAAATAATGTCACCATCATAAACCAAAAGATAGATTTCTACAATTCTATCCAACATGAAGTAGAGTAGATGAAGTTGAGTATCAAATCTAATCAAACCAGCCCATTTGACTTCAAACCGAACCTCAATGAGCTCACCAATGAGATCTTCCTTGCCTTGAAGAAATTGCCACTTGACTTGCTCCATGTAGTCTTCTTCATCCAACCTTTTGCCATCTTGATCATGCATGAACACTTCACCACAATCATAGCAGCCTTTGAGTTGATGAAGAAATGTAAGATCCATGCCTTGGATCTTCCCAAGAGTCACTCTTACTTTTCTCTTTCCTTCACAAGACTCCCTCTTAATGATCACACCACAAAAGTTAGCAATCTCCCTCTTGATAGTTGCATCATAAGAAATGGAAGAATCTCGAACATTAGAAGCCATGAAAAGAATACATAGTACCTTCAACATAAGAATAATTGAAGTACTTTTTCTTGTCAAACCTGGACTTCTAAACAATGATATAGGTAATGATAATGAACCCTCACTATCATTCACAAAAGCATCATTCAAAGTACATCCTTGTTTGAGCACTTCACATTCATATCTCCCTTTTGACTTGAGATCTTCCTCACCGAGTCTCATGATAGAACCTTTTGATCAAATTTCTTTATGAATACATGTGACACCACTTTTTGCACAAATGACTTTCTTGGACGCATCACATAAAGAAGTAAAAGAACCTTTTTCTTCAAACATGCTCAAAGCATCATCTTTTTCCAAATGAGTAAATAAGTCATTAGCAACAATCATTTCCAAAGAAGAGTTTTCATCACCTCCATTGATGAAGTTAGCTCTCTTCCTACCTTTTCCATTTTTGCACTTGCCATGTATTTCCATTGAAGAGCCACCAAGACTTGGAAATCTATGAGTAGAAGAGTTCAAACATGATACTAATTTAGCACCACATGACTCCATTTGACTAGTAGGTAGCACTAGTCCATCTTCAAGGTCCAATGGATCCAAAACATTGATTATAGATTCACCAAAAGTTGCCAAGTTAGCACAACAATAACTATCTCCAAGAAGCTCATTAGATCTCAATCTAGATCTAGCATAAGGAAGCTCTTTAGACTTTGCATAAGATCTACCAATCTTATTGATGCTAGGAATTGTCTTTTGAAAGTTGAGAGAACCACCAACATCCATTTCATTCTTCTTGTTAGACATAACAAATGCATCAAGCTTGTAAAGTCTACCTTGTCTATTGCCCATGGCAATCAAGACATCTCCCTTAGTAATGAAGCAAACATCCCTAACAAACTTTGTCTTGTACCCTTTCTTTAACATTTGACCAACACTTAGCAAATTCCTTGAAATGAAGGAATGTAAAGATCAAGCCTTGCATTCCTATTCACTTAAGGAGAAGGTTCATCCACTTAAGAAGAGTGTTCATCCACAAAGGAGAGTGTTCATCCACAGAAGTGGAGATTGTCAACAATAGATTGAACAGAACATTGTTAGTATTGAATATGCACAAGCCTCACAATCAACAAATGATTCGGTGTTATGATCTGATCCAAAATAGCTTCTTCTCAACCTCTAATCTTCAATAGCCTGAAATATGCTTTTGGTCCACAAGTTCAACTCAACAAACAAAGGTTAGTAAGATTTGATCAACAATGCAATGCATAATCATGCTAGAACTTGATCAAACATCCAAATATAACCATAAATGGAAACCTTACTAAAAATAACAGCCAACTAGGTCTGATACCATGTGAAAAGAGTGGATCTTGAATGAATCCAGACTCCCAAAATACTTGGCTAAGATCTTTGCACAACAAGATACAAAATCTAGAAATGGCAAAGCATCCTAATGCTAGCTTTGATACACATGAACTTGACAAAGCATTCAAGAGACAAAAGACACTAATAAAAGGTACTAATGGCAGCCAAAAACAATAGCATACCAACCCTACAACAGCAACCTACCTCTTTTGGAAACCTCTTAAGATCATACACAAAAGCTTGAAGACAATACACAAAGCAATGCTCTCAATGGAGGAAGAAACTGTGACAATGATCTATTGATCCCTCTCAACAATACAATAAGTTTCTCCAACCTGTTCTCCATGAATTTCAGTCTAATATAGGTGAGAGAGATGACTCTCTCTCCTCTCTCTAGAACTTAGGACCAATTTTAGGACACTAGTAGCCTAAAATAGCCAATTTTGGCCTATATGTCCAAATAACATGATTTTGGTGTCATTTCAAAGGTCCTAAAGTTTGAAACTTCTTCAATATGAAATATATACTAGAATAAAAGTATCTAGGCCTCTTTCACACGTTTGAAAGGTTAGATCCAAAATTGCTTGGGGGCTAGACCGGTATTGGGTCTAGGTTTGGTTGGGACGATTTTGTCAACTGCAATCCTCCCTTGGTGTTCTAGAAAGCTCTATCTCAGTTGGGAGTCTTGGGGGGCATTTTATTGGTATCAGAACCGCCAACGGAAATGTTGGAGTGGCAATGTGTGAGTGGATTTGTTGTGGAATTGAGGGGACGACAACTGGTTGGTTTTTGATAAATTGGTCATTCAAGTAGGCGTTTCACCCAGACAACTTTCTATCAACTACTTCTCCCTCTTTTATCAGAAAACCCACAAGTTTCCAATAAAAGTCATATCACACCAGATTGTCTGGGTGAAACATCTATACTATTGATTCTAGATTGAATTCGTAATGTCTATGGATGAAGGACTTGGTTTTGAATCAGAATTGATAGGATATTTTGAGATATTGTTGGAATCTCTAAGGATTGTTAAGAAATCCAGTTAGAAATGTATGGAAAATTTTTTAGAAGCAATTATTGTGTGAATAAGAAGTCACTAATTATGAACCAGATAGGTTGGTATTAGGTGATCTTATTACGAGAAAGGATTGTTTAGGTGTGTTTCCTTGTTGGGTTGATCAACTTGAGTTAGTGAGAACTAAGAGTTGGTGCAAAGAAAGAAATTTTTGTTAAATGGTATATTGTTTTGGAAATAAATCTCCGATTGAGATTTTGGTTTCTCATTCAATGAAAATGCACTCTTTGAGCTCTCTTATGATAACTGGCTTACAGGGGTAACAGTTAGGCATCTAATATATACATATTGGATATGATCTATGGAGATATGTATGTATTGATTCATAGTGGAATCATGTGTATTTTGTACAAATTCTTAATCATGTGGATCCACTATGAGTTCATTAGACTGAGTTTATTAGCATGCATAAACTACTTAGGAACCATAGACATATTGTTGAGAAGTGTCTTATGACAAATTCTCCAATGGTGTATAGATTTGGTACAAAGGATTTTCTTTTGGCCAAAGTTAATGCCTTTTGTAGAATCTTATGTGTTGAATTGATAATAGTGCCAGTGGAGTAATGTGGAATGCATGAAGGCTGGTGGGCTGTTGCGTCCATTAGATAATCCTACGTAGTGGTGGGATAATATGTTGATGGATTTTGTAGTCGGTTTACCGTGTACAAATAAACAAGAATGGTGCAATTTGGGTCATGGTTGACCGGTTAACTAAATTGGTTATGTTTAAAGACTATAGTGTAAGCATCTGAGTTGTTGGATGAGTCTACAAGATATCATTATCTATTGATGTTGTAGATAAGTTGTATCGATAGTAAGTCACAACCATTATGAGTTATTTTATGACTAAGGTGATGGATGATTTACATAGGATAATTAGGAACTTTTGGTTCTAGTGGAAAGGATTTTTGTGGAGCAGCTCTTATGTCTTTAAGAATAGTTGCATTCACGTTCTCTTATTTTCAAATATAGAATAGGAATCCAGTGAAACGTGATTGAAAAATCATAGTTCAGGTTCCAGTCTACATTTGACTTCTAAAAGAGGATAACATGAGCGATGTAAAGATTTGATGTTTTGTGCATCAGTCTCCTGATGGCAATCTCATTGGATAAGGTATCTTCCATTGATTGAGTTTGCTTATAATACTTGTAAGCATTCAGCTTTGGATATACTTCGTTTATGCTTATGTTTGGATTTGAACCTAGATCTTTGGTAACGGTTGAAACTGAGTCGATTAAAGTTCAAAAAGTGGCAAATTTCTTGTGAGAAAGGAAATGCTACAGTTAGCAAAAAAAAATGTTTTAAGTTCCTATCAACTACTTTACATTGATCGCATTCAAATTCTACTCTATGTTCTAGATCTGTTATTTTGCTTATAGAGAGCAGATTCATAGATAAGTTTGGTACATACAGGACTTTAGAAAGTAACTTAGATTGATCATTTGCAAAACTTAATCTTACAGTACCTTCACCTTTAATAGCTTCTGTGCTATTATTGCCAAGGTGAACATATTTGTTGGTACTGTAGGGTGTATAGGACTCGAAACAGCCAATGAGACTGGTCATATGTTGAGTGGCCCCAGAATCTAAGAACTAAGAACTGTCGCTGGATGCTCCTTGATGGCTGGTCATTGAGGCATCATGATCCGCTTCTTGAATGGGTTGTGGAGCTTCTGCAGCTGTATTTGCCACTTGATTCGACTGCCCCTTGCTATTGTTCTTGTCTTGTAATATCTGGCAATCTTGAATTTCGTGGTTGTTTTGCTTGTAGTATCTGCAGAACAGCTTCTTCTTCATCTACGGAGTTGACTGTTCCTTGTGCTATGCTAATTTTTGGTCTTGCTTTGATTGCTTCGGGCCTTTCTTCTTATTCTGCTTAGTCATGCTCTTGTTGGTGTACAAGGCTTGAGAATCAGTTGAGGAACTTGAGGCTTTGTTCCTCCGCGTGTCTTCCTACAACAACATTGTAATGACTCTAGAAAGAGTCAGTTTTGGATGTGTCGTAATGATCATCACCCAGCTGTCGTATGAGCTTGGCAAGCTTGTAAGCAGTTGCATCACTGCGTCTTGATCGTCTATGACAGATCCGACAGTGGTTATTTGCTTCAGCAGGTTCATGAATTGGTTGATGTTATTCTGTAGGGAATCACCATTCGCCATCTTGAGAGAGTAAAATTTCTTCCAGAGATGTAGCTTGGAAGCTATATTTCACACTTCGTATAGTGTGCTCAAGACGTCCCAGAATTCTTTGGATGTCTGGGCTTCGGATACATGGCCTATCTAAGTATCTGAAATATTGAGGATGATCAGCGCGAAAGCCTTTCCATCCTTAAGCTTCCATCCGACAATTGCTGCGTCATCAGTTTTGGGTTTCCTTTCTGCACCTGTAACAACGTCATACAATTATTTAGCCATTAGCATTGTTTTCATCTAAATTTCTATAGATGGTAATTGGCTCCATCTTGTCCATGATAGGATTGGCTTTCCCTTGGAATCCATGTGGAAGATTAGTCTAGGTGATAGGAATAACTATCAGTGACTTAAGTTGAAAATTTAGTGCTAAATTACAGATCAAGAAGACAATTACTCTATCGGCTAGTAGAGTCTTGTTACTGTGGAAGCTTATCAGGCTACAGAAAATAGCTCTGATACCATGTTGGGAAAGAGGGGTGTGAGAATGAAGATAGCTTGAAAAGAAACGAACACGAATGGAAAATGTTCGTGCGCAGCGGAATAGGCTATCTCACTCTTTCCCTAAGCATGACTACGCCTATCATACTTGAACAGAACATTAGTTATAGAAATCACGTTCGATCTGATTACGTAGCCAAACATTAAGCATAAAGACATCAGAATGATAATTTGTCGTGAATAGCTAGATTGATTTTCAGTCGCGAATTAGTCGCAAAAGGCAAGACTAAATATTGGTCGTGAACAACTAGACTAATAATAATTCACAAAGAGCAGACTACTAGATTAGGCAATAAGAAAGTCAGACAGAATGTAGAAAAGCATTGCAAAATTGACACAATTCTGAATGTAGAACAAACAGAGCTGTATCAGATTAAGTATATTGAAATATACAGGTCAATAATGCAGGCGAGCACAAGACAATAGCGGACAAAACCGCGTGCTTCACAAAGCTAATCCAATCTGTAAAAGGAATAAACCTATTATTGACAATACAAAGAATCGATGTGCGAAAGCATCTACTTCGTCTATCTCTGATAAGCTTACGATGTTTGCTATATTTTTCACACACACACACTGGAATACGCAGATGGCATCCAATATATATATACATAATGTTACATGTGTGTAGATGAAGAAAGTACAAAGTGAATGTGTTGTCTGTGAAAGATCGTGGGTAGCTATTGTCATTATCAAATCTGATTGTACAGTTCATGGGATGAACGTGAGAAGGTCGTTACATCAGCCTTCGTTGAAATGAACGTTGACAGATCACCTTGTATAGAGTCTAAGATCTTTGCACATACTTAAAATTTAAAAAATCCTTGTCACTTCGGAGTTGATTCCTGTATCTCATCGTCATATTCATCTTCGCATCGACTACAGCAAGATCAAAACAAATTTAGTTAGAATTTGTTCAATCTTTAGTCCAATCGCATGTTCAACGTGTTTCACCTACGTGTTCCACATGCCGATCCGATCTTGAGCATGAACAGTTACCAACAACAACATCCCCATCAACATATTGTTTTTTTTTTTTTGGAGGGGGGAGAGAGTGGATATGCAGGCATCCAATAGAGTAGCACATTGCCAGCAATATCATCAACAAGATCAATAGCCAAGGTCACAAAACCAAAGACGATAACGACAAGGCTAAAAAAATAAGTGGGCAATCCAAAACAACTCAATCAATAAAAATACCCCAGTCATGACGAAGATCCTTCAGAAAGGAAAACACAAGCATTGGGAAATCAGTCTCCTTCTTCAACTAGCCCTCTTGTCACAACATCTACACCCATTCTCATGCCTATCACCACGCCATCTACTGTTGTCACCACCACTACCACCCTTCCTTCCATCTGTTTATTTACCATCAGTTCACTGTTCATTTGAGAAATTTCCAATTTTTCATAGTCTTACCGAAGCAGCTGGTAGATCATTGCAAGTGTCTTGCGGAGACCAACTACCACCTACAATGGTTGATTGGATAGAAAAGATCTAAGAAGCAGACGAAGCAGCTAGAAGAAATAAAGAGAAAGATCCAAGAAGCTGAGGAGAAAAGGACGAAACTTAAGCAACAGTGAGAATTCTCCAATTTTGAGAATGTCAACCACTTGCAGTACTAAGACATTCTGATTAAAAAGTGACAAATAGTGGGAAGCAGTTTTTGATAAAGACTGGCAATAATAAACACTTGGTTTTACGCAAGAGAAAAAGGATCTACACTTTTCCAAGTGATGATCGAAGATGCGAATGTAGACCAATGGAGCGAATCACTCAAAATTGCTTCCAAAACCAAGATTGGTGTCTCACATTGATTATGGCCAAATGTGGCTCTATATATACAATAAGTGGGAGCTCGTGGTACAAATCATCCCTCTGATTCCACATGTGTGAAGGTGCTTTGTCATATGATGATTCATCATGCAAAACTGACACTTGGACAAAACCTTCTATTTTGAGCACTTTTGGTCCATTTTCCTTCTATATGGAGATCTACTTGGAAATCTTCTAGAAGTCAAAATTCGCCTACTTCAGCTTATTCCACACATGTGAGCTGTCCTCTAAACATGGGATATGACACCTAACCAAAGGATGTGGCTCATGCAATCAATAGATTAATGCCATGTGTCATATGTCTAGAAAACTAGTTTTTGGCCTTTTTAGCCACTAGAACTTGAATTAAATCATACGTACAACCTATATGATTATGGTACATTACAAGTACACTTTCACACATGGTAACAGGCTCCACACATGTGAAATCATCCTATATACATGATTTCTAGCCTCTACCAAGCTTATTTTTGCATTTTTCACACTCCTCAAAAATCTAGCTTGATGGAAAACATGATGATCTTGAACTTGACTCCATGGGCTGAATTGGTCTTTGCTAGTTCAAAAGGTGTGAAGATCAGCCAATGAGCTTGATGTTGATCTGAAATCACCATATCCATGATAGTGCTTCTTTGATGTTGACATCTTTGATGAGCTTGAGAGCTTTGCACCATCCTAGCACCTCCAAAATTGATTCCTTCCGATTTTCATGTAGATGCTTGACCTTGAGGCTTGATCCTTCACATGAGATATGCTCCTTTTTTCCGTGAAATGTGAGCCACATGGGTTCAACCATGTTTCTTGAGTTTCTTTTTGGAATCACAACTTGAGAAGGTCTCTCCTTTTCAATCCTTGGCACACTTGAACCTTGAGATGACTCCTTAAGATCCTCTTCATGATGCTCCTTCTTGATGGAAATCCGAGACCTCCATGTCTCATAATGATCACAACAAGTATGACCATTCAATATGCACTTTTTATGATTATCAAGATTACTTATGCTAGAAACATAAGTCCAAAAATCATCACAACTTGGCATGATTTTTCCAATATTGAAATTAAAAGGTATTTCCATCTCAATAAGGCTAACTACCTGCTTATGGATATAAGTGTCCACTTTGGATGCTTCACTTATTTTCATAAGAAGTTTACAACTTGCGTTTAAGATTGAAAACTTACAATTTTCATCTTTATGAATGAACACATCATTCATGATCTTATTGAAACCAAAAGATCCTACATTATGAAGATATTTCCATTTCCTTGACTTCATAACTAATGTAAGCTTACAAGGAAAACATATTTTGCTATCTTTTAAGGCATCACACTCAACTAGTATTGCCTTAATCCACCTTTGAGATACAAAAATCTCTTCAAAGCAAAATGGTTCTTCATAAGTTGACATGAGAGCATAAATGAAACTATTTTCATTTTGTGATTGCTCCTTATTCTTGATTGATTTCTCTTGGATAATAACAATAAGTTTGAACTTGTCCAAAGTTCCAAGCAAAATACTTTCCAAGGACATCAAATAAATCCAAGTTACTTTCATGAAAGTGACATCTATCTTTGCATCTTGAACCAAACAATGCACTTCTAAATGAAAATTAGACATCTAGAGATTCACAAAGATCTCAACCATGCATGAATACTCAAATATGGACTCCTCCTCATTCTAGACATCCAATGGCCCTCACACTCTCACAAAGAAAGTTGAATAGAGCTAATTTGAGTTTCATACATACTATGTCAATTTTTGCTCAACAAATTGAATTCAATCACTCCTATTGGATTCCACCAACTACTCTACCTTTTAAGACTTGGAATGAAATTCAAAATCAAAAGTTGTGATTTTTCTCACTAAGATATTGTGCTTCAAAGAGCTAATGCCACTTAGAAAGATTTGATCACTTAGGAGAAGACAAACTCTCCACCAATAACAACACAAAATGAGCTTCTAGATCTTGCCCTCTACAAAGGAAGGAACTCTTAGAAAATTGGATCTCTCTCTACAAATTTGCCATAGACACCTTAATGACTCTTTTCAAACCATACAATCACTCAAACAAATTGATTAGGGTTGAACAATGTGACTTGGATCTCAATCTCTTTTCTAGAACTCTCAATTTAAGCCAATCTATGTCAAATTCTACAAAAGATTTGCATAGATGCTTTATATGCACTAGAAACTCTCAAAGGTTTCACTTGGAGGACAGATCCAAGGATGTTTTCTAGCAAATTGATGCTTATAAACTTGACCCTATCACTCTTGAACAAATCTAGAGTGATGGTACAATGGATTTCAACCTCTCACCTTGCATATCACTCCTTAATCTATGATTTTTAGCAAAATCTCTCTCAACTTCAACATGCACTCAAAAAATCAGAGATAATCAATTAATGCACCTAATTCAAGCTTCAAATTTAATTTCTTGGCTGATCTAATCCAAGAACTAATCAAGGGATTAGATTTTCTATAAAAAAATGCTTAATTTTGCACCAAAAATCACTCAAATTGAGTATGTGAGTCAAATTCTACAAATTTTTGAAATTTCTCTGTCAAAACCGGAGCTGTACGGCCTCACACGTGTGAAAAGGGTTCCTACGGCCCAAAACAAATTCTGGTCCAAAATTTTTGAGAATATCTATCAAATCCAACTCGCTACCCAAAATTTGACTAGTTTCCAAAAAATTGCTAATTTTGGCTTCGATTTGGATTAACCCTATCAATTTCAACAAAACCTCTTGTACTAGGTTCTGATACCATGTGAAAAAAGTCCAAAAAGGACCAACAGTGGATCCTAATCTGATCCTCAAGAGGGATTGGTTGTCAGATTAGTTGATCTACCAATCTACTTTAGATTAAGATCAATCTCGATCAATTCTAGACACAAAATCCTAACAAGAACAATAATTTATTGAAGGTAAGTGTACTTTATGGTTTCACACGTGTGAAACACTGTCTGAGTATGGACTCCAACCTGAAAATCAAGTACACATTGATAGAATCTCAAAACAAATGTAGACAAATGGAGAGAATCACTCAAAATTGCTTCCAAAACCAAGATTGGTGTCTCACATTGATTATGGCCAAATGTGGCTCTATATATACAATAAGTGGGAGCTTGTGGTACTTATCATCCCTCTGATCCCCCACGTGTGAAGGTGCTTTGTCATATGATGATTCATCATGCAAAATTGACACTTCGACAAAACCTTCTATTTTGAGCACTTTTGGTCCATTTTCTTTCTATATGGAGATCTACTTGGAAATCTTCTAGAAGTCAAAATTCGTCTACTTCAGCTTATTCCACACATGTGAGCTGTCCTCTAAACATGGAATATGACACCTAACCAAAGGATGTGGCTCATGCAATCAATAGATTGATGCCATGTGTCATATGTCTAGGAAACTAGTTTTTGGCCTTTTTAGCCACTAGAACTTGAATTAAATTATATGTACAACCTATATGATTATGGTACATTACAAGTATACTATTTTCACACATGGTAATAGGCTCCACACATGTGCAATCATCCTATATACAAGATTTTTGGCCTCTACCAAGCTTATTTTTGCATTCTTCACATCTCTAACCCTATTGGAGATGTGATGTAACATCCCTCACTTTTGATTGGACCCTTCCAACACATCTCTCTCTTATGATTAGACCCTTTGACTTTTGCCACCACATAGGGTGCATCACTCATCAAACCTAAACTTGACATGTGTAAGCAACCTAACTAGCTCGAGTTACATCACAATTGAATTTTGGCCTAATCATGACAAAACATGTGTACTTGACCATTTGACCTCTAAAGCCAAAATTGGCCCTATCACCTAGTGACACCAAGATGCTTGACTAGCAATCTTTATGATACCCCTAAAGTCAACATTATAAACTATTTCTAACTATTTTACACATGAGAACATGCTCTACACAGGTGAAATGTACTCACAAACATAAAATCATAAAATAACCAAGATAGATTTTTGACAATTTTTCACAAGAACTATATCCATAATGTCTTGTAGCACCAAAATAGATTCCATCCTAACTTTCCAAATAGAATAGTTGGAGGAAGTCAATCTTTCCATTAGAGGAGTTCTAAATCCAAAAAAGACCCTTTGTAAAGATTCTTTTTATATTTTTTCTCAATTTTGTCCTACACATGGACCAATCAAAACACTCAAATTTGAAAATTACGTAACGTAACTTTTTGAGTCCACATTTTGATTCCACACTAAAAATGGCATAACGTTTTAGTGGTAGGTCCAAATTTAGTGGAGTTTGGTGCATTGAAAAGAACTCAACAAGGGCTTTCCAATAATATGTTACATGGCTACTTCTAAGCTACAATTAAAAAGTTATGGCAAGTCAAAAGTATTAGTGTTATGATATTTTAATAATATAAACTACATTTTGCACGAATTCTTATGGGGTCTTTTTGAAGCTCAAAACTCTTCTAATGACTTGCCTCCAATAGGTACCCTCCTATTGATGCCATGATGAAGCAAATGAAAATGTACACAAAGTACAAACTTGTTCTTATTGCAACATCAATATTCATCGTTGCCATGGTCATGGTTAATTCCATTGTACATAAAATCGTAAGTGGAAGATGTTCTAATTTTTTTTTTAAATTTCATTGTTTTCTCTTTTGGTGCTACTTCCAATAATGTGCACTAGCTTCTTTGCACCTTTGGCATTAACAATGGACAATTTTGTCCATTCTACAAATATGTCTATTAAGCAAGAAAAATAAATTGCAAATTCGGTATTCCAAGATACCAACCAATCAACATACATGAGAATCCAATAACTATTTAAGAAAATGAATTAAGAGCTAGAGGATGAGGAAATAATAGTTAGAAAATAAAGAAAGAAAATATCTCAAGACCACATGAAACAAACCATGGAACAGTTAGACAAGAAAAAACCTACTTACCCACAATCTATATGTTCATCTCAAAAAGTTAACAAAGCACAATAAGTATTAAAAAAATAAAGATGTTCCAACACATGAGTGTTGACCTCGATCTCTTTTCCAATTGTTCCTAGAAAATTTAAGTAAAAAAAATTGTTTATATTTGGAAAACCTTTAGTAGCTCTCCACTAAGATCCATTGCAAATCTTATTTATGATTTCTTGTCTTTTCAATAAGCTTAGTAAATTTGAGGTAGCTATTTGTGTTCTCCCTCCTCGCTATCTCTTTTTCTAGATCCCCTTTACCATTACAATCACAATCAACATTTCAAGTGTTACAATACTATGTACCTTTAGATGACTTGGAACCAGTCACACCCAAAATATTAAGTATCTTGCTCTTTTAATCATAATTAGGTTATGTCCAGACCTAAGATTTGACCCTCATGCAAGCTTAGGGATGCCCTTTCCATTTGTTACAAGAGTCTAACCTTTTCACTTTGTAGAAAAACTTTCTTGATTTCACTCTCCCTTTTGACACTAATCAGCTCGTATTTCCTTCATCCACTTCCTAAAACCTACCTAAGCTTCAACTTACCATATATACCTCACACTTTTAAAAGATTTTCTTGGAGAAAGTGGGCCCTTCTTCCTCTCCCCACATTTCCATTCCTTGGTTCTTGAGTTGTGGATATGCTTACAAGGGACCCTATTTCAATCCATCATTGAGTATTTAATGACTAGGTACCTCTAGCGGATGTCCAAATCCAAGCCTTCAATGAAAAATATCCCAATCTAAAACTCCATGGGTGATACAATCTCCCATGCACAACCTTGGAGCTTCATGATCAATAGCTTAAGAACATCTTTGATAGCATCACAATCAAATCCAATGGGGATATTTGAATTTTATCAATAATTTCAAAGTCACTAAAAATTTATCTAAACATATCTTAGTATTAGACTTCTAATTTATTAGGCATATCACACAATAAGGTGTAGATTTCAAGTAGCAAATGAGCCTAGTTCTTATCAATGCAACTTTCCAATGATCTATTAGCAAAAGAGCTAAAGGACAACGAGCACTATATTCAAAAACTTTATTAGATAAAAGACTCTCCAAATCAAATATAATGTGTGTGTATTTTCCCTATTGTTCTAAAGTCCTAGCATAGAGAAATTATTGTTTCAGGCCTTTCTTTTTAAGTCCTAACAACAAATGCATATATGACTTGAAAGAGCAATCTCTTGTTATCACTACTATTGTCAAGCCACTCTGACCTTGGTTGTATTCGTTGCAAAAGCTGAGAGGTGCAATATAATGTGAATAGAAGAAATTTATCTAGTCTTTGGGCTCCTTAGTGAAAGAATACACCTCTGCATGATATATAAAGTTTTGTACAAGTGAATTCAAATACCTTACACAAGTGGCATAAAGAACAAAAATAATGAATTTAAATAGGCTAAACTTCAACCACAATCATTAATAAAAAAATACAAAAGGGCAAAAGACATAAGAGTGTTATGGAAAAATAGGATTGCCAAAGCAACTCTTAACATTCAAGTATATGTCATATATGAAATAGTAACAATATCAATAATAAGACAATTGTTATCATAATAGCAAACACCAATGGTAGCAAGAGGCAATGTGGGAGGCATGTTGGCAAATCTTAAAAAAATATTCAAAACTACATCAAAGACATAACTCCAACCACCACCATGCAATTTTGAAATTAAATAAAAAAGATAACTAAATCCTTAATTTTGTATATGCAATCAAAAAGTCAAAGATCAAATTATGCAATTTGTTTCTTCTTTCCAAGTTTTGTGAAATTAAGATAAAAGATTAATTTGATTTTCCTAAAATGCATCTCCAGGCGTCACAATATACACTTTTTCTACAAATTTTGTAAATAATGCCTTAGAGAATATTAGGTAACTCTTGTAGAAGAAATAGTTTAGTTTAAATGCTAAATATAAAAATGTCAAGATACTGGTTTCAATGTAAATTTTGAAAGTTATATATAGCAATACACCTCCCCGTTAATTTCTCATGAGAAAATATTATTGGCCTGAAAGTGATTTTAATTGTACAACTGGCGAGTCTAGATATATCACCATATCACGAGATATGGTGATGAGCGAGTCAAAATCATTTTGACAATAGAGGTAGTTTTCAAAGTGTCCAATCATTTTCCCTTGTCCATTGGGCCTACGCTTATACAATGTAGTTCTCTATGCTTGATGGCTAGTTGTTTTGTCACATCTTCAACTATTTTGTTGAGAAAGTAAGCTCCCTTGTCTAAGACATCCTATTAAGGCACTCAACTGATAATATCATTTTTGTTAAAGATTTTGCACCTTGAGCTTTTGTAGTATGTTTTGCCAATCATTCTTCTAGACATCTAGTAAAGTGGTTGTAGCCACTATGATGTGATTATTTTTTTGTTTGGATCTTAATGATCTTTCCAAAAGTGATTTCTAACACCTATTTTACTATTGTGTGATTTCCTAAAAAAAAAGTCCGAAGTGTTTGACTCTTTTAAAAGGTTCATGGCATTCAGAGAGAGACACACCTCGAAGAAGGTACAGACCATCAAGTCTGACAATGGAGGTGAGTACAAGAGCAAGGAGTTCTCAAACTTTTGCCAAGAACAAGGAATAGAGCATCAGTTCACTCCTGCATACACACCAGAATACAATGGTATCACAGAAAGAAGAAACAGGACGCTAGTCGAAGGAGCCAGATGCATGATGGCATAGGCTCAGTTGCCGAGTCAATTTTGGGCTGAGGCACTCGTTGCAGAAGTACACCTACAAACAGATCAATAATGACAGCCTTGGAAAACAAGACATTTATGAGATGTGGACAGGCAAAAGGCCTGATTTGTCATATGTACGTGTGTTTGAATGTGCAGCATACAAGCACATACCAAAAAAAAAAAGAACCAAGCTCAACAAAAAATCAAAACAAGCAATCATGGTCGGATACTTGAATGGATCACAAGTGTACAGACTCTACAACCCAACCTCGAAGAGTTCAATAAATCCACATTTCTTGGAATGAAGGAAGAAAATGGCCATGAGATCTTCACACTATCGCCAATTTAAGAGGGAGATCAAGGCCAAACATTGAACCAGAACATCAAGCCACAAACTCCAGAGCAGGAAGCTGAACTAGATCAACCTGTCAAAGAAGACACAAACCAACAGCGACGAACAGGACCAAGAAGATCAACAAGACAAAGAAGACCTCCAAATCAATACACTGACAATCTTCAATGGAATGAGGATGCAGATTTTGAATTCTATAGCTTCACTGAAGAACCAACAATTAGAATTAAAGTAGAATCATTGTGTTACTTTACTGTGGATCCTATCAGTTGATAAGGATCAGTTGGCCTCGCCACGAAGCAAGTCGATGGGACACGCGTCCCGTCAACGACAACCTGGGTCATGCATGGGTTGTCTGAGTGAACAACCATATGTACAGTGTAATTTCATTTTGAGAAATACAGTTGCTAATGTGAGCTTGCTATGGAGAGTGTTTTCTATCTGTGTTACTGTGTAGCATGATCTGTGTTCATGTTCGAAGCAAATTCTAAGTTGGTATCAGAGCCAGCATCGTCGTTGAAGAGAGCTTCAGGAGAATTGTCTTCTGAGAGTTCGGGGTTTACGACGGGTTGAAGATGGAAGGAGAAGCACTGGTGTAGAGAGTTTAGCACACAGAAGCTTGGTGAGGTTGAGACTGAGTGAGGATCGTTTGACAAACGGATTGAAGCATTAGATTTTCAACAGTAGGACGACCTCAGAGCAAGAGGATAGGCCTGTCAGAATACTGTGAAATGGAAGCCAAGAATAGATTTGTGTAAAAAACCCTAGTCTGGGGTTTGGGAGCACAAAATCAAAGATTTCTCTCCATTTTGAACCGTTTTGGAAGCTGTGAGAATCCAGAGGAGGGCGCCCTGATCAATTCTATAAGGTCTGAAGTGGCCGTGGACAATCGCGCTTCATTTGTGGAGCAATAAGAATTCTCTGAGGGCAGCCATAGCTACAAACCTTGGAAGAAAAGGAGAAGGAGAGGTCGGACAGCTCGCATGCGACCACCGTGAGGGAGACTAGAGCGTTTCCAGGGCGCTAGAGGTTTGAGGAGGAGGACAAAACGTGCAGACCAGGTTAAGTCCATTGGATAAGGAACTATCAAGATGGATGGTTGAGATCTCGCTACTCAGGAGGGATATCCATAGTTGGATCAGAATCGACCATTGGATGGAGTCTGAAGGGTTGTTGAAGAAAGCTAAGAGGATTTGAAATAAATATAGCCATTCAACTTCAATAAAAATTTTCACATTAAAAGTTCAGTTGGGTCCCTTCACAAGTGAAGTGTAAAGTTTCTTCAAGGTGAAGAAACAGTTCAAAAACAAGAAAAATGCCTATTTTTGGGTCCTTTGTCCATTTTGACCCAAACGAAAGGCTATAACCTCCAAACAAAGGGCACCCGGACTGTACCTACACGTACGGTACAACAAAACAGAGTGATTGCAGCAGAGAAAGTGTTTGGAGTGCGCCAAAAGTGATTTCACCATTCCACTGGGCACATAGTTGGGAGTTGACGACTGAGTGCATTTCTAAAAACGACGCCGATTTGGCTTTCAAATTGGTGGAAAAGCGGCGAGTGGCCTGGTAAGGGAAAAAGTGCAGGTCATTATTTTCAACTTCTGACATCACTGTTGGCCTTGACATACTGCTTTTAGCCTACGGCAGAAGTTTCAAGCAGTTTTGCGATGGCAAACATGGGAGAGTCCATTTTGAGTGAAAGTAGCAAATTGGACAAGATTTCCAACTATGCAGTGTGGAAATTCAAAATGAAAAACATACTGATGGAGAAAGACGTGTGGGAAGTCATCACAAGTGATGAGAGAAGGCCGCCAAATGAAGCGGATATCAAAGTGTTTGACAAAAAGATGAGGAAAGCTTTGACCTTCATTAACTTGTCAGTGAAGGATCGCATCATTACCCACATTTGTGATGTTGTTACATCCAAAAAGGCATGGGATGTGCTAAAGGAGCAATTCGAGATGTCAAATCCATCAAGAATCACGTTTATGAAGTCAAAGCTGAATAGTGCCCGAATGGAACAAGGAGAGCACATTCAAACGTACATGACCAGATTCAAGACAGTGAGGGATGAACTGCATTCTATTGGTGAGCGTATACGTGATGTGGAACTGGTGCACAATGCATTGTGCGGCATTGCAGAACCCTATCAGATGTTTGTGAGTGGAATAACATCAAGAGAAAGATTGCCAATCTTTGACAAGCTCATAAGAATCTTGATGCAGAAAGAGCAACGACGAGAAATGGTAAAAGCTAGACGTCAAAATACTGACGATCAGGCACTTGTGACACGCCAAAAACAAGGCAAAGGCAAGGGCAAGAAGAAGTCTAAACAACAATTTGCCAAGTCTCAGGAGGATGAGGGATCTTCCAGTAAGACTAGGAGAGACAACCTGAATGGTGTGAAGCAAATTATGCCTTGTTATCTAGCATTATTCAAAGCAAAAAACCTTCGACTTATGGTGAAGCGAATGATGATGACATTTGGGTCAAGGCCATGGGAGAGGAGATGGAGTCAATTGCTAAGCATATCACATGGGACTTAGTAGAACCACCAGTTGGCAAGAAACCCATTGGTTGCAAATGGGTATACAGGACTAAGTACCATGCAGATGGAAGTATAGCAAAGCACAAGGTAGGATTGGTAATCAAAGAGTATGCACAAAGTACAGGCATTGACTATGAGGGGACCTTTGCGCCGGTATGTAAGTGGAATACTCTACGTCTACTTGTTGCTTTAGCTCCAGATTTTGGTTGGCCTTTTATCAGATGGATGTGAAATATGCTTTTCTAATTGGTGAGTTAGAAGAAGAGGTCTTCATGGATCAACTTGAAGGCTTTGTAGCGAAGGGACAGAAAAATAAAGTATGTCGCTTGAAGAAAGCGCTTTATGGTCTTAAATAGGCACCACGTGCGTGGTATGGCAGGATTGATGCCTACTTTTGTTCAAAGGGGATGGTGAGAACACATTCTGATCCAAATCTATATGTCTTATGCTTTGATGGTATGGTTGCTTTGATTGATCTTTATGTTGATGACTTGATTATTACGGGAAATAATCAAGAGACGATAGACATGATCAAGAAAGACCTCATGGAACATTAATTCGAAATGACAGATCTCAACCTGATGCATTATTGCCTTGAGTAGAGGTGTGGAAAAAGCTTGCTGTGGAGAGTGTTTTCTGTCTGTGTTACTGTGAAGCATGATCTGTGTTCCTGTTTGAAGCAAATTCTAAGTCCAACCACATATCAAGTAGTTATCCAGAGTCTAGAGGGAGAATTCTGAAAGCAAGCAATATTAGAAGAGATCGAATCAATGAGGCAGAATGAGGCATGGACACTAGAGCCACTGCTCGAATATAAAAAGATCGTCGATTGCAAATAGGTTTACAAGAAAAAATTAAAATCAGATGACACTGGCGGATGCTACAAGGCCAGACTTGTCGCCAAGGGCTACACGCAAAGGTAAAACATTGACTACTTTGATACATACTCACCAATGGTCAAGTTGACATCGATTACTTTGATACATACTCACCAATGGTCAAGATGACTGCTCCTTGCATACGCAACACAACACAATCTGGAAATACACCAGATTGATATCAAAATAGCCTTTCTCCATGGAGATCTAGAAGAAAAAATCTTCATGAAGTAGCCTGGAGGATTCGAGGACCCCGACAATCGACAATATGTCTGTCGGTTGCATCGATGCATTTATGGTCTGAAGCAGGCATCACGAGCTTGGTACAAGAAGCTCAACAATATTCTGAAGTCTCTGGGAGAAGCAACAAAATGTCTTGGGCTACAGATCAGAAGAGATTGAATCATAGGATGCATCTAAGTCAATTAGAATAAGCCAAAAGGTGCTAAAGTAGTACCGAATGTTGGATTGCAAAGAAAAAGCCACACCAATGATAGTTGGAGCCATATTGACGAAAAACGACTGCCCAGACACTGATAGGGAGAGACAAGAGATGGAAGGTATACCATACCAGAACTTGATCGGTAGTCTGAATGTACCTTACAATTTGTACCAGACCTAACTTGGCCTTTCTTGTCTACGCAATTCTCCTCCAACCTTGGCATGGCACATTGGCAATGCAAAAAGAATTTTGCAATATTTGAAAGGCACCCAAAGTGTGGGATTGAACTACAAAGCAGAAAAAAAAGAAAAAGGATTCAAGCTGTAACACTATAGTGATGCAAGTTGGGCAAGCTGGAAAGACTACATCAAATTCGTGATAGGAGGATGTTCGATAGCGTGTGGAGCAGCAATCAACTGGACATGCAAAAAACAAACACTAGTGGCTCAACGCTCATGCAAAGCTGAATATGTCGCAGCTTTGAAGATGGCAAATGAGGTAATATGGTTACAGATGATGCTGGAGGCAATTGGAATACAACAAAGGAGAAGTACCACCACATTCAAGACTTGATCTCGAAAGAGAGCTGAATGTCCAATATATAAAATCCGAAGACGTGGTTGTAGATCTGCTCACGAAGCCGCCTGACAAACAACTCTTTACAAAACAAAGAAAGGCAATGGGACTGGACATATACAAAGGTTGCAACATTCAAGAGGTGTCAGGAATGGTGAATTCTTGCAACCTTGCCAAAGAAATCCCGAAGGACGAAGGCGTCCCAAAGGACAAAAAGGCCTCGAAGGTCACAGACACCTCGAAGGTCAAAGACACCTTGAAGATCGAAGATGTCTAGAAGGACGGAGACAACCGAAAGGACGAAGATATCCCAAAGACCACGAAGTGCTGAGGATAAGCCTCTTGCCGCAACTGAAGCCAAACAAGTCGAGCTAACAATTGGCAGTTCGACGAGTGTGGAGTACTGTACTATCACGCTCAGCCGCCAAAGAACAACATTACCAGAGGGTAGTTAACCAATGACTAGCACTAAACCTGTCTTGTAAACTGTTGCTAAGTTATCTGGTAATTTTCCTAGATGAGATAAGTAAAGGATAGAACGATAGAGGAATAAGAGAGAGAATAGCAGAAGTAGAGAATGTGCTAGCATTCTGTTAGCATTATCAACTATGCATGAAAGTTTGCCAACGAGCAGAACATAGCGACTTTTGTGAGATGAGCGACAAGCCACCAACGTGCGAGACACTGATCGACTCACTCAAAACAAAAGACAAAATACAAATGCTCTCAGCTCTTGCATCTCTGATTGTTCGTGTCGTTTCGTCTGATCGAAGGCTTGGATGTCTGTGATTTGTAGTCATTTGTTTTAGGATCCTACCAAATTTCGCAAGCTAGCCAAAGTCGTAGCACACAAGGGAGCAGACAGAAGAACTGCCTCCAAACACTCCCACAAAATTCTACAAAAAGAACTCTATTCCACATGAGTAAATAAAATATTTGGAAAATCTTTGAAGGAAATATTTTCACATTCACAAATTCTCCAACCAATAGAGATCCAACCACTGGAGTCTTCATCCAAGGTATTAAAGGTAGCCTTAGTACAATCTGACCCACTCTCTCAAAAGAAGACAACAATAGAGATATCCGAGGAACATAGACAAGATCAAGCATTGTGAGCCATTGCTTGCAAATTCCTCTACTCTCTAGTTCTTGATATTCTTGGGGTGTCCAAGATTCAAGAGATGTGTGTTTCTTGATTCTTGGACTTTCAAAATGTTGTCTAGTTACTTTAGTTTGTTGCTTTGTTTCTTGCATTTAGAATGTGTATGTTAGCTTAGTTTTCAGATTTCAAGAACCTGTCCATTGTGAAAGATTTCAGATCCTTAAGATCCAATCTACTTGAATGATCTTTGGTTAGAAAGAGAAATACACTACCAATCTCACCAATGTAGAAAAATCAGCATCTACACACAATTTGAGATGCAAACACTAATAGAACTTGATCAAACTTGAATGAAATGATTATGTATTGTTTCTGTTCGTACAAAACCAGCGAGCTACTGTATTTCACATGTGTGGATCCAAAAATAACAAATATAGATTTGCAAGCAATCACCAAGATAGTGCACCAATGGATAGTAGAACCCAAGAGAACCATGTAAAGCATGAAATGAGATAGATAAGAGAGAAGATCACTCTCTCCACGAGTTACATCCTTTTATAGCAGGTCCAAACCCTATTTGGCCACTTGGCTTTCCCACCAAAATGCTAACCCTACCAATTTTGGGTCTAGATTCAATGTACCCAACTTATTCAAATTGAATCTACTCAAACTCGCATTCTATCTTTCCCACACTTTCAAAAAGTGTTTATTCAAATGAAATTTAGACTAATGAACTTTGAAAAGTCAACCTCTAAGTCTAAAACAAGTTTTGGCCTCAATATGCCAAATATGGAAATATTGCAAAATGTGATGAAACTAGTTAAATCTTTCACACTCCCTCTTCAACTAGTTTTAGCATAGACTTTGATAATACTCCAAGTGAAGTCCTATGCTTCATGAACAAGTCTTTTCCCAATGCTTTGGTGAAGATATCAGCTACACATTCCCTTGAAGACACATGTTGAAGCTCCACCTCCTTTGCAATGACTCGCTCCCTCACAAAATGATATTGTATCTCAATATGCTTGCTCCTAGCATGAAAGATAGGATTGGATGCCATTCTTTGGGCTGATTGATTGTCACAAAAGATGATTGGTCTCTCTGAAAAATCCAGCAAGTGAAGATCCTTGATCATCCTCTTGATCCATACCATCTCCTTTGTGCAATGTGTAAGAGCTTTGTACTCAGCCTCACTAGATGACAATGAGATAGTGGCTTGTTTCTTTGACATCCATGATATAGCTCCATCACCTATGAAAATACAATAAGAACTAATGGATTTCCTATCCATTACATCTCCAGCATAGTCCGAATCTGAAAATCCAAAAAGATTAGGTGATGATCCCTCATACAATATGCCAAAATCTCGAGTTCCAATGATGTACCTCAAAACTCGCTTTCCTAGCTTCCAATGCTCCTCACTAGGATCTTGCATGAATTGACTCAATCTTCCAACACAATAGCTTAGATCAGGTCTAGTAATGGTTAGATAGATGAGTGAACCAACTAGCTTTCTATAGAGAGTAATGTCCTTGAAGGATCTTTCATTACCTCTTATAGTAAGCTTTACATGAGACTCCATAGGTGTATCAATAGCTTTTGTATCTACCATATGAAATCTTTCTAGAATAGAATTAGCATACTTCTCTTGACAAATGAAAGTAGATTGAGAAGATCTAATGACTTCTATTCCTAAAATGTAATGTAAATTACCAAGATCATGCACCTCAAACTCCTTCTTAAGAGCATTCTTGATATCCTCCACATCTTGATTGTCTCCACCACTCAAGATGATATCATCTACATAGATTAGCAAGATGGTAACATCATTTTCAGCAAACCTATAATAAAGTGAATGATCATACTCACTCATAACAAAGCCTTGAGAGAGTAAAAAAGTGTTAAGCTTAGCATACCAACTCCTTGGTGCTTGCTTAAGGCCATACAAACTCTTTTGTAGAAGACACACATAGTTTGGCTTTGTTGATGAGATGTAGCTCTCGGGTTGCTCCATGTATAGTTCCTCCTCAAGATCACCATTCAAGAATGCATTTGAAATGTCCATTTTCCATAGATCCCATCCATAAAGTGTAGCAAGTGAAATGATGACTCGAATGCTTACCATCTTTGCCACGGGTGCAAAGGTCTCATCATAGTCAATTCCTTGTTGTTGAGCATATCCTTTTGCCACTAACCTTGCCTTGTACTTGTTGATAGATCCATCTTGGTTTGTCTTCACCTTGAAGATCCATTTGCATCCAATAGCTTTCTTGTCCTTAGGCAACTCCACCAATCTCCATGTTCCATTCTTCATAAGAGCTTGATACTCAAGATCCATTGCTTGGATCCACTCCTCTTCTTTCCTTGCTTGATCTACACTTGTAGGCTCATCCAAAGAGGTTAGGAAAGCAACATAATTTCCAGAAACTACTTGCTTACCCTTTTGATCATATGTGAGCCTTGAAGGTACTTGTCTTTCTCTTGATGTTCTCCTTGGCTTTTGACTTGATGAAGGTCCATCATCACCACCATCCAAAGTAGGATCCTTATCATCAACATCAAGAATGTTAGAACTATCTACTTTACCATCAATCATGCTTGAAGACACCTTTGGAATGTTTCCCTCATAAAAAATGACATATCTACCAACAATCACTTTGTTAGTAGAAGGAATGTAAACCTTGTAGGCTTTACTCACCTCACTATATCCAACAAAAATACCTCTTCTTGAATATGGATCCTCCTTGGTCCTATCATCAAGAGTAATGTTGACATAGCATGTGCATCCAAAGGTTCTTAGAAAGTTGACACTCGGCCTCCTCTTGAATAGCATCTCAAAAGGTGTCCTTCCATCCAAAATAGCACTCGGCCACCTATTGCACAAGAAATTGGCACACAACAAAGCTCGATCCCAAAATGGTTTGTCAAGATTAGCACTTAACCTCATAGCTTTGACACTTTCACATAAAGTTCTATTCTTCCTTTCAGCCACACCATTTTGTTGTGGAGTCCTTGATGTTGTATACTCCCTCTTGATCCCATGCTCATCACAAAAGGCCTTGAACTTGTTAGATATGTACTCACCACCATTGTCACCTCTCAAGCACTTGATCTTTGTGGAGAATTGGTTCTCCCTTGCATTCTTGAACTTGACAAAGACATCATACACTTCATCCTTGCTCTTTAGTAGATAGATCCAACAAAATCTACTAAAATCATCAATGAATGTTACATACATCTTAGCTCCACTATTGCTAATTGTAGTAAATCCATGAATATCCGAATGTACAAGTTGAAAAGGCTTTGTAGATCTAGTATAAGGTAGTCTATGTGACTTAGACAAAGCACAAGACTCACAAACATGCTTGTAATTACTTAAGAAACTTGGAAGACCAATCCAATGACTTGAAGTTGAGGTGTCCCATCCTTTTGTGCCAAACCTCTTGAATAGAAATTTGCTCCCTTGCAACACATCCAACTTGGTTAGCAATAACACAAGCATCAAGTTTGAACAACTTCCCTTGCCTTTTACCTTTTCCAATCAAGACGTCCTTCCTTTTGATCAAACAAGCATCTCCATCAAACTCCACCTTGAGGCCCTTACTTAGCATTTGACTCACACTAAGCAAATTCTTGGTAATAGATGGAATAAACAAGACATCCTCCAGATGAACATTCCTCTTTGTAGAGAGAGAAATAGGAATTGTGCCAATCCCTTTGATTGCACACTCACCATCATTGGCCGTGTAGATCACACTCTTGTCATCTCCATATGCCAACAAAGAAGTGAAGTACTCTTTGTGAAAGGTCATGTGTGAACTTGCTCCACTATCAATCCACCAAGGATCTAGATCTCCATCATTAGCAAGCATACATGAAGACATCACAAAAGCATCATCATTTGCATCTTGCACATCCAAACCATCCTCATCAAGAGTAAGATTACCTTGCTTGTCTCCTTGATCTCTCACAACTGATTTCTGCTTTCTTGATTCCACGAGATAGGTCCCCCTGCCAGAAAAAAACAAAACCCCGAAGTGGATTTTCTGGTTGAGGCATTTCCTCCTTGCGGTGTTGTGTTAGCACGTAAAAATAGTAGGTGCTGCCTTTGTAGTTTTCAGTGTGTTTGTTGCCAACCGTATTTGGATTACATTTGAACCGTAAAAAGGTCCAAATGATGTTGAAGAGATTAAAGGTGGCCAGACCTTCAATGTACTTCAGATTCTTGACATTCAAATATTGAAATAAATCAGGATTGGTTGCTTTTTGATCCGGACTTTGGTCCATGAGCAGAATCTCATGTACTTCACCAGGTGAAAGTCTGCATCCAGAAATAGAGTAGTTTTGTAGGTTTGCGTCTGTGTTAAAAAAAAAACACGACCAAAAATGCAGGTAGCAAAATAGAGATTTATAATTTCTATAGGTATCAGACAATAAACCAATAAAAGGAGTGTTGGAATTAAAAGACATGGGGACCAATCAAGTGTATTCATGAAAGTATGCTGACACATGCATAAATAGACAAAACATGTAAACCAATGCGTTCAACCATAAAATCAGCACGCAGTCTAGTTGAACAATGAATCCTACTTCTAACTACTGCAAAATCGAAATGGATGTGAAAGATTCAACTAGTTTCATCACATTTTGCAATATTTCCATATTTGGCATATTGAGGCCAAAACTTGTTTTAGACTTATAGGTTGACTTTTCAAAGTTCATTAGTCTAAATTTCATCTGAATAAACACATTTTGAAAGTGTGGTAAAGATAGAATGCGAGTTTGAGTAGATTCAATTTGAATAAGTTGGGTACATTGAATCTAGACCCAAAATTGGTAGGGTTAGCATTTTGGTGGAAAAGCCAAGTGGCCAAATAGGGTTTGGACCTGCTATAAAAGGATGTAACTCGTGGAGAGAGTCATCTTCTCTCTTCTCTATCTCATTTCATGCTTATACATGGTTCTCTTGGGTTCTACTATCCATTGGTGCACTATCTCGGTGATTGCTTGCAATTCTATGTGTAGAATGATCTATATTTGCTATTTTTGGATCCACACGTGTGAAATACAGTAGATTGCTGGTTTTGTACGGACAGCAACAGTACATAATCATTTCATTCAAGTTTGATCAAGTTCTATTAGTGTTTGCATCTCAAATTGTGTGTAGATACTGATTTTTCTACATTGGTGAAATTGGTAGTGTATTTCTCTTTCTAACCAAAGATCATTCAAGTAGATTGGATCTTAAGGATCTGAAATCTTTCACATGGTATCAGAGCTTGTGTTTCAGGTTATGAAGGAGGAAATCAGATCTATCAATGATTTGGTGAAGATATCAAGTCTAGAGCATGCTAGAGAGGATTCTACACCAAAATCGGATTTTTTGCTTTTGTAGATTGGATCTTTTGTAGATCAAAACACTAAATAGGTCAATATACTTGTTCAATTCCATTTTTTGAATTCACATGCTGGATCTGGCCGATTTTTGGATCATTGGTTCAGCCTAAGTGGTAGCTTATAGGTTGCATATCAAATTTTCATCATTTGCATGTAGATTTGGAATAGTCAATTTTTTGTGATTTTGTCAAAACCCTAATTTTGATTGGATCTCTAGATAGTGAGGTTGCTGGACGTCATTTGAGTGTGTTTCAATCTTATGAAGTGGCAAAAGTCATTAGATTGAGGATAGATCATAATTGAGGATAGATCATAGGTTGATCAAGATTCCATGATTCTATGTGTTGATTTGCTTGGATAAGTGCTAGAAGAGAATTTGTGAGATAGTTTCAAATCTTGGTGATTTCTTTTGAAAGCATTTGTTGTTGTTCAAAGGAGTGCTTTGTGCATTGAAACAGGTTGAAAGAGAAGATCAGGTCATTGCTACATGGCAACCTCAATTGGAGTCATGTTGGAAGCCAATGATAGGCTTACCTCAAGTAACTATTCATTATGGAAGTGAGGATGGAGTCACTTTTTGAGATGAATGATGTTTTGGATATTGTTGTAGGTTTGGAGGAGAGAACAACAACACAACAAGATCAATTGAGGTATGACAAGAGGGCCAAGAAGGCTCTACACATGATAAAGATGAATGTTACCAATGAACTTCTCAAGGAAGTTGGTAAGTGCACATCATCTTTGGAAGCTTGGAATTCATTGAAGAAGCTTTATCAATCCAAGTCTACTTCTAGAGTGTTGACTCTAAGAAGGCAAATCTTTTCTTGTTTACAAAAGAATGAAGAAATCCAAGTACTTTTGTTTTGAGAATGAAAGCATTGAATGATGACTTAGCTTGCATAGATGAAAGCATTAAGGAAGGAGAACTTATTCAAGTGATTCTTAATGGCTTGTTGGATGCTCATGCTAACATTGTTCAAAGTATTGCTATTCAAAAGACTTTGCCAAGTTTGATGGATCTTCAAGAGATCTTGATCAATGAGTAATATAGGCTTCAAGCAAGAGGTGGATCTACATCGACACTTCAAGAGGATGCTATGTTCACAAAGGGCAAATTCAAGGGCAAAACCAAAAGCAAGTGGTCTAAAGGGCAAGATCAAGTGGATGCTTCTTCAAGTGGCAAAAAGAAGGATAGATCAAAGCTCAAGTGCTTCTATTGTGGCATCAAAGGACACTTTGCAAGTGAGTGCTACAAGTTGAATTGAACTACAACTCGTGTTTGCATTTTGTGGTCAGTCCTCAAGATTAGAATTTTGTTGATTTCATGATAAACAAGTAAAAGCGTAGGAGATATTTGGTGTGAATTAGAAATTGATTTGCTATTGGACATATTTGAAGAAATTTTCTTTATTAAATTGAGGTAACCTATCAAAGAAATACTACGAAGACATTTTCTAAGATTTGGCAATAAAGTTCATTTTCTAAGATTTGACAATAAAGTTCAAGAGTTAAGTAGAAAAGTTGAGGAAGTATAAATATGAGAAAGTTGTTGTCTCAAAGTCATGATTTAGGGAGTTTTTGATTGTGGTATCAACAAATCCAATGTTGATGATGTCAAGCCTATTGGGACTATGAATAATTTGTTAGCAATAGAAGACATTCAGAATATAGGAGAATCACCTATAGCTACAAGTGGCAATCATAGCTCTCTCGACATGGACAATTAATCAATTTCATCTCTAAAATCCAAGGTGCGCAAGGAGGATGGGGGTGTTGGGATACCCAAAAAATGAAGACGTAAATGAGTACTACATAAGACTTCCATGCTCATTCAAACAAAACTGGAGATGACTAGAATAGTGGGTAGAGATTTAGTAGATTGCACAATTGTTTGTGTCATTCAAAAACAAATGTCCTTCTGCCACACCAATAGCAAAGGAAAAACGATTTAATATTTTGTATTCATCCTATTGATAATAGTATCAAAATTCAGCAAACAACAATTATCTAGAAACACAATGCATCACTTACTGTTTGGATAATTGATATCAGTCAATTGCAATAACATAACATTGTCCTCATTTCGGCTAATGTAGCAAAACAAATTACATTGCTACATTAGTTTAGGTCCCAGCAAACTAATTTGCAAAACATTCACAACCCAACTTGATGTAAGTTTGGAATGAGTGACAAAAGTAGATTATTTATTGTCGTTGAGCCAAAAATAGAATTCCTACTAAGTTTCATCTCAACTTGATGTAAGCTTGGAATGAGCTAGAATAACAGACTTTACTACATTGTCAACACTATAAAATAATCACATAATAGAACTAATAGCACCAAACATAAAAAGAAACTCCAAATGAGTTTCAAACTCAAGATCATCTATGATTTGTCACAAATTTCTCTCAAAAGTCCTTAAAATTCGATGGTAGTGACGATGGCAAAGAAGCTCAATGATGGTAATTGTTGATGGTAAAATTTTAAGCACCTTCTTAGGTCAATAAGTGATGTGATAGAAAAGGGTTAAGCTCTCTCTCTCTCTCTCTCTCTCTCTCTCTCTCTCTCTCTCTCTCTCTCTCCCCGGCCCTAGACACCTCTCAATCTTGAGAGCCTCTTCTTGTTATTTGTTAATCAAGCACTTGTTTTATAAAATTAACACATGCTAAAGAAATAAAATTGAGAGCCCCAAAACTCTCTTCACAGCTGCTTACATCAAACTTCGAACAGTCAATGACTATGAGAAGTAGGTGTCTTCGTGTAGACATCAAGAGGTACATGACTACGACGTTTACAAGAAGTTGTCGTCGAGCCCCTCCCCTCTCTATATGTCACACGTGCAAGGGCGCCTTTCAATCATGAGAGTCGCTTCTTAAAATAGATCAAGAAAACACTTGGCATAAGTAAAAAGAAGATCATGTCCATCCCAGTGGAGTCTATGGAAAGAGTTGTTGACTGCCACCGGAAAGGTGCAAGCTTGAATTCCGACAACTCTGTAGTGACATCTAAGGAGCTTAGCTCCGTAAACGACATTGACAAGTTGTATATAACAACCATTAGTTGCTTAACATGTATGCAAAAAAAAAAAATATGATCACTTATTTGAAGAAATAGTGGGGGAGCCATTCTTTGGGGCTCCCTCTTCATGGCCACCTACACTATGCCAAGTAGCCGTCTTCCCATGGCCGTCGAGTAGGGCGGCTAAAAGAGGCCACACTCATTAGGTGGACCATTGACGGAAACTCTGACGGAGGAGATTTTTCCGTCAGCCTCCGCCGTCAAAAGGCGATCCATCTGAGCCTATCTTCAATCGTCTTTCGTAGTAATTTTTGTTAAAACGGAGCGTTTTGAGCAGATTAGAGAGAGAGCCAGGTTTGATTGATCGATCGAGAAAATGGCAGAGGATCTTAGAGACTGGTGGACGCGCAAACAAGTGGAGCTAGAGGAGACGGGCCATCGTAAATTTGTGAAGAAGGTGTTCATCCCCTCTCCAGCTGAATTGCCTGCTGCTGCTTCTGCCCTTGATGTGAAGAGAGATCTTAACAAGGAAAGGCAAGAACGTGCCCATATGTGCACCCAAGGTCTGTTGCTTTTTCTGCTGAGGCATTGGCATTGGCATTTGCTTTGTGCAAAAAGGATGTCAAGTTTATTGGACTTGTCTAGGTGTTGTGAGATTTATGTGCATGGGTACGAGGACATTGTAATGCCTGGAATTGTGGGCGTAAATTGAATCTTAAGAAATTTGATGTGTTATCCCACTCATATCACATAGGCTATTGTATGATATCAACTTCACGCATTTTATTCTGTTCTTCTTTTTGGTGCTATAGGTCTTGCATTCACAGAATAATTCATGCCTACTCCTCATGTTGGATTGCAATATCACCTGACTTCCTTTGTCGAGCTGCAGTCCTTGCACTTGTTCTCTTCTTCATACTGCTCGTTAAACTCTAGTATCTATTCCTTCTAAAGGAAAATAGCACAAGAAACTCCGTTCTGAATTTTGTCTTTAATAGCATGGGCTACCAAAGAACATTTTGGGGTTTCACGTAGTTTCGTGACATCCAATCCAAATGATCATAGAAATTTGTGTCTATAATTCTGGAAAGAAAGGTGGATCGCAGCTAATAAAAATCATAAATATGGAAATGTCATCATTGACCTCGTCGGTAGCCCTATTTTGCTGCAGAGGGTGTCCGAGCAGGGTTGAAGGCTGGAGCAATTGCGGGTGTCGTCACTGCTATTCCGGTGGTGAGCAAAGGACCAACATTTCCCATGCTATGTTGTACATGCAGTTGTTGCGCCGTTTTTCAAATGAGGCAGAGATAATAGTGTGCTATAAATCACTCTAGCTGTTTTTATGGTTGTAATTACAACCAACTTTTCTTTCATCTTTCTCAATCGATTTGCCTCTTCAGTATCTTAATTTATTTCAATTCACATTGATTGCTTCTAAATCATTAGAATCTGCTGGGATATCCCATCTGAGACTAAACATAACAATCTGAGCCAGGCCAATGGAAAAGGAATAGGCCAGTTAGCGTCTCTTTCCATGCTCACCCCCTCTTTCCATGCTCACCCCCTCACCCGGGCACTAGATCATCTTACGTCATGATTTCACCTAAGAGAACGGGTCAACCGTTCTCTCCAAGACCTGATTTCTGTGAAATATGCAAATCTGCTCGCCCATTCAGTAACCTGTGTAGTTGGAAAACGTTATCATGCCCAGGTGAGGGGGTGAGCATGGAAACATAGAGGCTGGTCAAGGGCGGAAGAAGGGTAGTGGAAGAAAGCCAGGAGGGCAAATGGATTAGGGACTGGGTGTCAAAGTACAGTAGTTTGGATCTTACTTGAGCCTATGACTCACAAGAGGGATTGATTGATTGATCATCAAATGAATGCAAACTAGACACAAAATTGAGATCTAGATTGACAATTTTACATACATCAAGCAAGAGCAATCTAAAATCATTAATCAAAAGTGATGATCAGCCCACACACATGTGGTACAGTACTCAGTACGGCCTGTAGATAGCAAATGATGTGAAGAACACTTAGTTTTTGCTTAGATCCAAAAGAGAACGAAGTACATAGTGTAAAAGGTCGAGTTTGCCAATGAGCTCTCAAAAATATTCTAAGGCATTACTATGGAAAGATAATGATACATAGAAAACCTCTTCCCCACCTCGAGTGAGGTGAAAATCCAGCATGTAATAAGGAAGATGATTGAGTCTTCTTGTCCTAATTTGACATTCTAGCCTCATCTTTGAGTTTTGCCATGTGGGTGGCTAAATTGATCAACCTACTCCATAAATCTAGGAATTTGGTCCTATAATGTAGGAACCACTACCAAACAAACTTGACCAACTTTTTAGACATGATCTAACCAACTCTAGTGTAGATTCCCATGTGGCACTATGGCCTCACACGTGTGGGACCCGCCAATGTACATATTTACATAGTTTAACATAGCTAGATTTGCCAATCTAGGAATTTTTTCACACTCCTTAAATCTAGCTTTGGAAACTATGATAAATTTATCAATTACTCCAAGTAATGATCTTAGCTTAACAAATGAGTCCTTAAGCAAGGATTTAGTGAACAAATCAACTAAGCAACTCGATGAAGACACATGTTGGAGTTTGATCTCTTTGGCTTGCACCTTCTCCCTCACAAAATGATGAGCAATTTCGATATGCTTGCTCCTGGAATGTAAGATTGGTTGCAAGTGATTGGGCTGATTGGCTATCACAATAGTTTGTAGGTACCTCCTCAGCCTCCATAACATGAAGCTCCACCAATAGCCTCTTGAGCCATAAGACCTCCTTGCATGTTGATGTCAAGGCCTTTTACTTGGATTCGGTTGAAGACAATGAAATAGCATGTTGCTTCTTTGAAAGCCATGATACCACTCCATCACACATAAATGTAGCAAATGCACTAGTAGACTTTCGATCCACTTTGTCACTTGCAAAATCCGAGTCACTATAGGCTCTTAAGCCAAGATTAGTCACTTTGTAGAGTATGCCAAAGGCTGATTAGTCATGGAGGTAGCCATAGCAGACGCATATGGAGCAACTGCCTGTATATAGGCAGCCGTAATCGTAGATAGGGGGTAGCAGGAGTAACAGCAGCATCAACAGTAGGACGCTGTGTAGCAGCAACCACACGCTGCTGCGTAGTTGCCTACTTGGGGATCGTAGCTTGGGGGGAACGGGAGGTGACAGAGAGGGAGCGCTGGCTTCCTCGCTGGCTCCTCCCTTTGGGGGGTGGGGGAAGAGAGAGAGAGAGAGAGAGAGAGAGAGAGAGAGAGAGAGAGAGAGCTATGCGTCTAGACTCTATAGTTTAAGGTTTTTTTAATATTTCTTAGAAGATGACATAAAAAAGGAAGTATTACAATCTTGATGAATAGATCAACAGAGGTACTCCAACTCTAGATGCTACAACTCGCCTACACACAAAGCTAGAAAAAGAGATCTACTTTAAAGAGAGATATAACTCCTACTTGTACTCTTGCTGGGAGCTTGCATTAGGTCCCCAAGATACAATAGATGGTCCAATACACCAGAATCCAATAAAAATGTACATAAAGTACAATGCCATGGTGGTATATATCAGGACAATTTATGCATTACATTTTAGCATGAACATTCAAGAACATGCCACTCCTTGCTATGATAGACAAGAAGCACTTGCGTAGTTATTGTGATTATTGTAGACTCTAATATTCTTTTAATGGATTTCCTCTTTTTTGACAATTAGAGAAACGGATTTGGCTCTTTTAAGTTTGGAACTAACAATTAAATAACAAAGTTTGCCTTAGATGTGATTGGATTGAAAGTTCCTTGAAGGGATTTATCCTCAAACTTGTCATCTGTCCCTTGTAATTTAGTTGCTCTTCAAATAATTGTGCGCTTTTAATCTTTGCAGTTGGTTGGTGTTCGTGTTGTACCTTGGGCTCAAAAACATCTGAACTATACAGCACAAGCTCTCCTTATCAGTGCAGGTAAATAGATATCAATTAATGAGTTTAGCTTAAAGCTTGTTTTTTACTCTGGGCGTATTGCATAATGTTAAGTTGCCTTTTAGCAATTTTATGTAGCACAACACCACATAATGCTCAGAAAGAATTCCAGTACAATACTCGATAGTACAATACTCGACTTTAGTAAATACATTCATGGCAATTTTGACCATTAATTTTCATCCAGCAACTTTTAATGTGCCTCATTTTTTGCATGTTGATTGTCTCGTGCTAAGTCAATATATTAGCTCATTTTGACATCCGAGCTCTCATTGATTGTGTACACTTTGCCTAGCAGGTTCATTCTTCAAGTTTGATATTGTTCAAGGAAGTAATAATATTTATTCAATGAAGTTTAAGTTATTGTGCTGCTTTTTGTTAAAGCTGTTTGTTGTCTGAAAGATCTTACAATGTAAGGACTGAGTGTTGCAATCAGCTCTTTGTCCTAGAGTACCTCCTACATGTCTCCTTATTGGGAGCTCTTGAATAGTTTTCCAGCATCTATCTATGGCACTATTGTTATTGGTAGGCAAATGCTTACAAACCTGCACATGTTTCTCCCATTTGCAGCTTCCATTGCTGCATACTTCATTGTTAGTGATCAGACAATTTTGGAGTGTGCACGTTCCTCTTCGTACAAAGTGATTGAAGCAGACAGACTTAAATCAAGCGAGCAACGACCATAATCTTTTCAAAAATCCTTCTGTCGGTGAAAAAGGAAGCAACTTTTAACGTTTTGTGCAGATTGTTGACAGAACTTGAATGTGAGATCCCTTTAGCAGACCCAAATAAACGGCTTTCTGGCTGCTTTTTTTGCAACAGATTTCAAGAAGTACACGTTTTTAGATAAGTAGTATCATAGAAAATGTTCTAGCTACAACACCTATGTTTTTCCCCCCTCTTATCCAAGACCATCAAAGATAAGATTAGCTCTGAGTCATAGCAGGTGTATGTACGATGTACTTCCGACTTCAACACTGTCCAAGGGGACAGCGTTTGAATCTTCATGTCACAAACCACAGCTTTTTAAGTTTGAATGTGATGCAGGCTACTTCCATGAATACAAGGTTTTGTATTAGCAAATATTCGTACCAGGACAATCTAAAACAATGTGATGCGTACGACCTGATCTACTGCATTTCTTTTCTGTGCTGCCAGTACGTTTCCTCAGAAAGAAGAGCCTTAAAGACCATGTTATTGTAAAACATGGTACTTGCATTGTTGGATAATTTAAGCCGGGTTCTACTTATGTGGTGAAATGGCTTAGATAATACATTTCCTTCTGTAAAATTGAAGTGTAAATTTGGCTTTGAAGCAAGTTGGCAGTTCAACAATTCACTAACTTCTCAATTTAAAACTGTGAATCTGGATATACTCAAATCTCACAAATAGACTTATAACATTAATTCACAAAATAATGAGGATGCTGAAAATCCTATCTTGCTTTAAAAAAATTGATGTTTCATATCAAGCATGTTTCGCAGTCATAATCTCCTTGATTTTACTAAAAGCAAATGTAGCAGTAACAGAATATTTGCTGTACAGATGAGCCGCATGAAAGATGGGACATCAATTTATAGGAAAGGCAGGGATAACTCTCAATCGTTAGTGATATTGACACTCAGTTCTTAGTAAAGATGTAGACTGCAAACCATGCTCTTAATTGGCCTACATATTTGTCAACAGGCAATGTCGTGTTTATTGGATGCATGTTAATTGGATACAATTTCAGTTAAATGATCTTAGGACGGTATAATTCCCAACACCTACAAGGTCAGTATATTAAGCTCTGTTACATGTCTTTATCCTCCAGTCTCAAACTGATTCACTATCCCAAACAAATGTGTAGAGGTTGAATCTATAGTTGTTACTCCCTATATGTGAACCTGACAAAATCCAAGGCCTAGCTATTGAGTATCATAACAACACAGTAAGCACACTATGAAAGCCTGAAAAAACCAGCTATGGAGTAGAAGACAAAAGCAAGAGAGAGAGATCTTCAAAGCTCACACAACTTGAATGATTATTCAAAGAGTAGTAGGGCGTGGAAACCCCTCCAAACTAAGGGCCACTTTTAGCATGTAATGTATAGAGGTGGTGTCTTGCTAATTCTAGCTCTAGAACCCACATGGGTAATCAACCTACTTGTTATTACTTGCCTAATTAGCACAAGTGGGGTGTACTATTATGTACATAAATGTTTCATCCCCCATATCTTATGCACAACAAGTTACAAGTATACAAGCCTTAAGGGGCAAAATAGGCATTTATTTCAACACCCCCTCTCAATGGCTATTTTGTTCATACCAACACCTAGCGTGGTACGAAACTTTTCAAATTTTTCTTTACTAAGTGCCTTAGTAAAGATATCTGTTGCTTGATCATTGGTATCACAGTACTCGAACTGAATTTTTTCACTTTGTATCTTCTCTCGTAACTTCGTACAAGCATGGTACGCATGATTTTTGGCAAGCTGGATGCAACTCTGGCTATCACAATAAAGAATAGTAGGACCATCATGTGGGATCTGCACCTCCCCAAGAAGTCTCTTAAGTCATATTGCCTCGCAGGTAGCTTTCGCCGCTGCTCTATACTCAGCCTCTGTCAATGATAAGGTAACGGTGGGTTGTTTTTTGCTGCACCAAAAAATGGATCCTGAACCAAGGTTGAAGGTGTAACTTGTGGTCGACTTTCGATCATCCCTATCACCTTCCCAATCTAAATCGGTAAAGCCTCCAAGCTAAAGCTTCCCGTCATCTGTGTATTCAATCCCATAGCAAGTTGTCCCTTTGACATACCTCAAAACCCTCTTAGCTGCTTTCCAATGGGCTTCAGTTGGAGAACTCATGAACTGACTTGCTACACCAACCGCATAGAAAATGTCTGGTCTCGTAGTGGTGAGATAAATTTGGCTTCCCACAAGCTGCTTATAAAGAGTCTTGTCCACATAAGGAGTGTCATCATCTCTAGATGGCTTACTGCTAGTATCAATGGGCGTGGATATGGGTTTGCAATCCTGCATGTTGAACTTGTTCAATACTTCACATGCATAGTTAGCTTGGGAAATAAACACACAGTTATCGCTTTTTCCAAATCTCCAAGCCAAGACAATATTGGATTAGACCCAAATCCTTCATCTCGAACTCATTTGATAAATGAGCCTTCACCTTTTCAATAAGCTGCCCATTGTTACCCATAATGACCAAGTCATCCACATAGAGAACTATCAAAACAATGTCCTCATCTTCTCCTTCAGGAACAGGTTGCAATCCGACTAACTCTTTATGAATTGCTCCTTGGCTAAATAGTCATCGATACGACTATACCAGGCCCTGGGTGTCTGCTTCAAACCATATAAGGTCTTCTTAAGCCTGCATACCATAGTTTCCTTGCCCTTAGCCTCAAAACCTTGTAGCTATCCATGTAGACTTCTTCAGCCAACTATCCATTGAGAAAAGCACTCTTCACGTCATTTAATGGACCTCTCAACCAAAAAATACAGCCAATGCTAAAACCAACCTGATAGACGTCATTTTAGCTACAGGTGCAAACGTCTCATCAAAGTCCAAGCTCTCCTTTTGTGCATAGCCTTTAGCAGCCAACCTTGCTTTGAATGCAAACCCATAGATGCTCCCATCAGATTTGTATTTGGTCTTGTAGACCCATATACATCCAATAGGATGCTTTCCTTTTGGCAATTTCACCAAATCCCATGTATCATTTTTGAAAATGGAGTCGTACTCTTGCATAGCATGTTGTCATACTTTCTCATCTGTTGCCTCAACGAATGTTTGCGGATCTTGTGAATCCAAAATAGTAGTCAAAGTGCATAGTTTGTCTCCTGGTGTCCATGTTGTTGGGCTTGCCTCCTCCTAGGCCTTTGATTGCTGCTCTCTCTCTCATCCAATATCAAACCATCTTGCACAGTTTGCCAATACCACTTGGGAAAGTTCTTCCTTGCAGTTGGTGATGAAGACGGTGAATAGGAGGACTCAACAGCTTTGCCCGTTTCCTTCCGCTTCCTAGCCTCCTTGGATTCTTCCTCTTGATCACTCATATGATCATCTTGAGGCTCCCCAATATATAGATGTGGATCATCAAGTATTGGCACAAATTCACTTGTACCATCCATCTCATGTTCCTCCATAGGAGGCGTTTGATCTTCTTCAAAGATCACATCTCGACTTATGATCCTCTTCTTGCTAGTAAGATCGTAAAGTCGGTAAGCTTTGCTTTCCCAAGAAAATACACTTTGCTAATTTAGCATCCAGCTTCTTCCTGTTATCCTTGGGAATATGGGCATAGGTCGTACAACCAAACACTCGCAAAGCACCCACCTTGGGCTTAATGCCACTAAATGCCTCTTCTGGAGTCCTGCCTTCCATAGCTTTAGTTGGACTTCTATTCAACAGAAACACCGCTGTGTGCATTGCCTCGTTCCAAAAACAGGTGGGCAACCCCTTTGCCTTGAGCATGCACCTTGCACACTCCACAATAGTTCGGTTCTTTCTCTCGGCTGCGCCATTTTGCTGAGGGGTATGAGGAGCTGTAAGCTGCGATTCCATTGGCCTTGCAGAATTCCACAAATTTTGTCTTAATGAACTCTCCACCACCATCTAACCTGAGCATCTTTATCTCTATCCTGAATGTTCTTGTACCAAATCTTTGAAATGCTGAAAGTACTTGAATGCTTCAGATTTTTGCTTCAAGAAATAAATCCAAATCTTGCGTGAGAAGTCATCAATAAAGGTCATAAAGTAAAATGCCCTCCCCTGCAGACCTGGTTTGGGTTGGCCCCCACAAATCTGAATGTACCAAGTCAAGTATACATGCTGCCCTAGTGGTGCTTTCCTTGGAAAACTTATGTCTTTGTTGTTTTTCCATAACGCAAGCCTCACAAACTGAAGAGCTTGGCTTAACAACTGGAAGCCCCTCCCATTAGAGGAGTTCCAAAATGAAAAAAGACCCTTTGTAAAGATACTTTTATTTTTTTTCTCTAGTTTCGACCGTCACCAGGCCCAATCAAAATGCATAGATTTTGAAATCTACGTAACGTAGTTCAAATTAACTGAGAAATAAAAATATAATATAGAAAACTTTGAAATTTGTGTCCGGGCAGCATGGACTTATCCTATTGGTTTCTTCTTCCTGCCCGACACATGCTAATCTGCCCGATGTCAATACCTCAAGTTAAATCTACTTAACTATGTTGGTTAGTACAATGAAATTTGATAACCATACTAGTTACAGTTATTTAAAATATGGTATACACAGTAACTGTGACTATGGTGGCATTCACATTAGATTAAATGTGATACAAAAATTTAAAATTAAGTATTATATCAGAGAGATTTTTGGCGCCAAAGCTTTGAAAATAGCAATGGCAAGGAAACCCAGATTTACAGTCGAGTCTGTGATTCTTTACAATGAGAAAGATGAAGCTGATAACTGGAAGCCAACAAAATATACGAAAATTCATGGGTGTTGCATCATCAAAGGGCAATTTCCGACAAAAGAAAAGAGCAAAAATGACATACAAATCTTATTGGAAAACAAAAATTCTAGAGTTTAAGACTACTTCGAGAGGTCAATCAATATCAGAAGTTTTAGTACAACACGTATATATGCATTCAAAAATCAAAGTACATGATATCAATCATCATGATCATCGAAAATGTAATTGTAAGTATATCAAAACATATGCACTCTACAACAATCATAGGTGATTTTCTTTATTGATGCTCTTCAGATTATGATTTAAATGCTTCAACATTGTTTTTTTCTTTCAGATTTATATCCATCATGCATAAGTGAATGGGAGCCAGCACAATCACTTGTAGGAATATTGAACGTTATTCACTCTGATGTTGGAAAGCTGCAATACAGAGGAAGAAGTCCAAAGGAACT
The DNA here is from genome assembly GCA_029204225.1 of Diphasiastrum complanatum. Taxonomy (NCBI): domain Eukaryota; kingdom Viridiplantae; phylum Streptophyta; class Lycopodiopsida; order Lycopodiales; family Lycopodiaceae; genus Diphasiastrum; species Diphasiastrum complanatum. The sequence continues at coordinate 48,503,530 of CM055102.1, forward strand.
TGTAGATTGTGGTATCTAGTTTTATGAATCTTTATATACGCCACAAATGGATGGAGGTTTTGGCAAGTTCGAAGCATCCATTGCCTAGTTTTCAGAGTGATGAGTGGCCTACTCCTGACAGTATTGTTTTTAAATCCTTGAGACGCAAGCTACTCATTGATATTAGAAATGCTATGAAGATAAGCACAGGTTCGAAAATTGTTCACCTAAGTTGGTTTATCTCATTACATATATTTGTTGATTTTTTCTGGAGTACTAGTGTTCGTAGAACACCAACTTTATTTGTTTGCAAGGATTTATCAGATGAGACTTTGTCAGATCTCATGAATCAAGGCTGGGATAGTAAAACAAATAATGACATAGAATGCAAGATTAAAAAGTCTTCAATGATCTTTCGTTATCATATCGAAAAGCAAATGCTCAATCTCACATTTAGCTATCAGAGATACAAGAAAATTGAAGGTACATGGCTACCACTGGATCAAGACTTTGAACTAAATGGTCACACAGACCGAATGGAGATAAGCATTATCTACAATGAAGAATATTTGACTATGGTTGAGGTGGAAGAGCATTGGAAGCTTGATTTTATCATAACAGAGCTCATGCTATTACAAACCAATATACCAACATATTTCAGATTTATCATCAACAGAAAACTCATAAGTACTTTATGTTTATTGCCATTTCAAAATAGTACAAAAAAATAATTGAAAATGACATAATTTACAATTGCACATTCACTAATATTTGTCATGTCACATATGCGAAAAAGACAGGAGCTGATAACGTGCTGCAAAGATCTACTTACAACAATCACCATATGGAAGAACAATAGCTTCAAATAAAGTTTAGTACAAATCTGTATATAGACTTTTTCATTCAATCAATGCAAGCCCAAGTTGGGCATCAATACATGTATTTTGTGTTCCCAAATTCATAAAATGGAACAACATATGATATACCAATGTATATTTCTCTATGAATTCTATACATGTGCAATCTATTTCTATTCTATGCTATTTGTATTGTTCTAATCTTTAATTAGTATAATTACATCATCATTTGCACCATCATCAAGAACGGGAGGCTGAAGCCTTGCCCTGGCCAATATGCTTAGGATAATTTCTTGTCTAAATCTATACACCTGACTTGATGTGTGCTCAGGAAGTGTAAACGGCAAGATAGAACATTCATGTATTAGTAATGGCTAAAAACATCAACAAAATAGAAAACTAATCACGATTTCAAAAATAAGAATAAACAAAATTAATTACTTTAGATATATCAACATCTTCCTGAAGGTTGAACCACTCAAAAAATAACTTTGCATTATATAATGTGTACCACCCACAGCTGAATGAATCATTTTGTTGGGGTGACTGCAAAAAAATTTAGCACACAAGAAAGCAATTAAGAAACTGAATGAATTAGAATGAAACAAATACATTAGAATACTCAAAATGTTGTTAAGAAAGATAGAATTTATCTCCAAACTAACGATCTGCCAGTCCATTGAATGGGGAACATCTGTTGGAATATATTTACTTAAATATGGCAAGTATATATCTACATCCTCATGCGTATTGCTGGCCAATTACTGAAGGATGTGGAATTGGCAAAGAAGAAGGCTAGAAGTAAGAAGCGAAAGTGACAAAGTTGCAAGGATATTCAAATACTTTCAAAAGGAGGTTATCAATATAGAAGGATCCGTGCATTTAAGTAAGCATATTCTGATTTTTGTAAGTTTTTCAATGACATTTGGATTTAATTTTTTCAATAAGAATAGATTGTAAGATTGATTGCATTTGCTCTAGTTCTGATTTGATATTGATTGTTATCTTCTGTAATGATTCATTATTTTTTTTAAATTGTTCATTTTCTTCTAACGTCTTTTGGAGATGACAATCTCTATTCTGACAATAAGAGGATACCCGAATTAACTCACCTTTTAAAAAGTGAATTCTATTCATATAAAGTTGTTTTCCATGGTTCTGCAATCTTTCACAATATCCTAGTAATCCACTATGCCCATTGCATATCCATGTAACTAAATGAGTTATTGAGGAGAATGTGGGATGTGTCAAAGTGCTTGGATCTTGTGGATATTATGTTCCATCTATCGACAAATCCAAGTTTTTCTCTTCTTTTCCCCTGTAACACAAACAATTCTTAGCAGATATTTGAATTCCTTTGCCTCCTCTTCTCTGCAAAGGTGCCAAATCAATAGGGATATCCACATGTAGATGATACAATGTTGTCATCATAAAAAACAATAGAGTAATCAGTTGCATCAAAGTACTATGAACAGATTCTATGAAGCAAAACAAAATACTCATCTTTGATACTTTGTATGATCAATCCAATCTCCATGCTTGTAAGCTTGATTCAAATTTGGAAATGCCGCTGATTTTTTCATTCCAATAGGTAGTTGGTGCTCATATTTCCATTCTAATGTGAAGATGGCATTCATAATTGGAGATGGCACCCATATTTTCATTCTTGTGGAAGGAATGCATATGTAAATATTTTGCTATTTTTCCTGATTCGAATTTGGGGATGGCGGTCATATTCTAGATCCAGTGAAAATATCGTCCTTTTCGTAACCAATGGAGGGAATATTTTTGAATTTAGTCAAGTTATACTACGAACTGTTTACAGTTCTTAACTGCGACTATAGACACTATGGTTAGATCATTGGGAGTTGGGGGGGCCTCGGGGGTGGTGGGGGCAAGCATATAAACAATATTGTTTTTTTTTATCTTGATATTTTTCTATATCCTACATGGCATTTCTTAAAGGGTCTTTTTGATATTGAGAACTCCTCTAATGACCATATGATGCTAATTCAACACCTGCATGCTTTGGTAGCCAAGATGTCCATACATCTCATGCCACAAGCTATCCATATCACTTTCTTTTGTTGTATAAGCATGTTGACTAGGGATAGAAGTGTACAACCTGTATAGATTATCTTCTTGCAATCATTTGGCCACAACCTTCATATTATCACTCAAGTCCAACACAAGACAAGAAGTAGCATCAAATTCTACTTTCATATTTCGTTGAGTGGTAGCTCCTATTGAAAAAAGATTTTTACCAAGTCCTGGTACATATAAGACATTCTTAATGACTTTGACTTCTCCTTATGGAAGCTTTACATGTACTGTGCCATTTCCTTTGACCTTGTGTGCTGAGTTGTCACCTAGGCACACCTCTTGTCCATCACAAATCCCCACAAAGGTATCAAACCAATCCCTATGAGGGGTCATGTGCTTGAGCCCAGGTTTGCTCAGAAGGGCAACGAGAAGGTTCAAACAAGTTCACGCGTATAATATTGTCAAAGTTGACGGGTGTCTCAAGTGAAGTATTCTTGTTTAGAGCAGCAAGTTTGCAGGTTTAAACTTCTTTTTCAGTCAGGTGTGCAAGTAAAATCCAGAATTCAATAGGTATGGCAGGAAAGTTCACAGTGGGTAAGCTCCAAAGTTTAAAAGCAGTGCGAGCAAATTTGAACTCAATTGTTTGGCTAGGGACCATGGGGATTTGGTAGTTTTTTGTTTGGCAAAACTCAAAGGTAGATTGGTCACCAATGTCTACTAGCAAAGTATCAACATTCATGTTGAAGAGACAGATCCCTACACTTTCAAACGTGTTATCATTGTTTCAAAAAGGTGTTATCATCATTGTCCTTCCAACGATGAAGGTGCAATACCATTGCTCAAAAGTGAATCCATTCAAACAAGTATGCTACAAAAGATGTAGTCGTTGTTCCAACAAGTTTATTTGTGATTCTTGTAGCTATAGTACATAGCTATATGCATGTTGGCTGATTCTAACGAATCCCCAAGATACTCGAACAGAGCAACTCAAGAGCACCTCTCACCTTAGACCGAGGAGATCTCTGAGAAGACGAGACTAACGAAGACTGAGAGCCGAGTATGAGAGCCGAGAAATGCTAGTTAGGAATGACAAGCAAGAACTGTGTAAGCCTCATGGTGAATCCTGGAAGATGGAATGACCATATAGGAACTAGTATTTCTAGGCAAATGTGATAAATGCAAGTAGACCCCTCTTAAAGAAAGTAGAGTGAGCCACCTTTTGATGGTGACCTCTAGTGGAGAGCATTATTCCACTTGTAATTTGTGAAATGTGAAAATTCCACTAGGATGCCACCTAAGGAGCTCTCTTGCTTATTTAAGAGACTCCTCATTAGAGGAGTTCTCAATATCAAAAAGACCCTTTGTAAAGATACTTTTATTTTATTTTCTTTAGTTTCGACCGTCATCAGGCCCAATCAAAATGCACAGATTTGAAATCTACGTAACAGAGTTCAAATTAACTAAAAAATAAAAATGCAGAAAACTTTGAAATTTGTGTCCAGGCAACATGGACGTATCCATTGGTTTCTTCTTCCTGACCGACACGTGCTAATCTGCCCGACGACAATACCTCAAGTTAAATTTACTTGACTATGCTGGTTAGAATAATGACATTTTCTAACTATACTAGTTATAGTTATAGAAATATAGTATGTATAGTTACATAAAATATGGTATATGCAGTAACTGTGACTATGTTGGCATTCACATTAGATTAAATGTGATACGAAAAATTGAAATTAAGTATCATATCAGAGAGATTTTTGGCGCCCAAGCTTTGAAAATAGCAATGGCAAGGAGACCTAGATCTACAATCGATTCTGTGATTCTTTACAATGAGAAAGATGAAGCTGATAACTGGAAGCCAACAAAATATACGAAGAACTCATGGGTATTGTTGCATCCATCATCAAAGGGCAATTTTCGACAAAGAAAAGAGCAAAAATGACTTACAAATCTTATTGGAAAGCAAAAATTTTGGAGTTTAAGACTACCCCGAAAGGTCAATCGATATCAGAAGTCTTGGTGCAAAATGTTTATATGCATTCAGAAATCAAAATACATGATATCAATTCTCATGATAATCAAAAATGTAATTGTAAGTATATCAAAACATATGCACTCTACAGCAATCATAGGTGATTTCCTTTATTGATGCTCTTCAGATTATGATGTAAATGCTTAAACATTGTTTTTTTCTTTCAGATTTATATCCATCATGCATAAGTGGATGGGAGCCCACACAATCACTTGCAGGAATATTAGACGTGATTCACTCTGGTGTTGGAAAGCTGCAATACAGAGGAAGAAGTCCAAAGGAACTTGCAGATTGTGATATCTATTTTTATGAATCTTTATATACGCCACAAACACATGGAGGTTTTGGCAAGCTCGAAGCAATTCCATTGCCTAGTTTTCAAAGTGATGAGTGGCCTACTCCTGACAGCATTGTTTCTGAATCCTTGAGATGCAAGCTACTCATTGATATTAGAAATGCTATGAAGATAAGCACGGGCTCGAAAATTGTTCACCTAAGTTGGTTTATCTCATTGCATATATTTGTTGATTTTTTCTCGAGTGCTAGTGTTCGTAGGACACCAACTTTATTTGTTTGCAAGGATTTATCAGATGAGACTTTGTCAAATCTCATGGATCAAGACTGGGATAGTAGAAAAAATAATGACATAGAATGCAGGATTAAAAAGTCCTCAATGATCTTTCGTTATCATATTGAAAAGCAAATGCTCAATCTCACATTTAGCTACCAGAGATACAAGAAAATTGAAGGTACATGGCTATCACTGGATCAAGACTTTGAACTAAATGGTCACACAAACCGAATGGAGATAAACATTATCTACAATGAGAAATATTTGACTATGGTTGAGGTGGAACAGCATTGGAAGCTTGATTTTATCAGAACAGAACTCATGTTATTACAAACCAATCTACCAACATATTTCAGATTTATCATCAACGGAAGACTCGTAAGTACTTTATGTTTATTGCCATTTCAAAATAGAACAAAATAATAAAAAATGTCATCATTTACAATTGCACATTTACTAATATTTGTCATGTCACAGATGCGAAAAAGACAAGAGCTGATAACGTGCTGCAAAGATCTACCTACAACAATCACCATTGTGGGAGAACAATAGTTTCAAATAAACTTTAGTATAAATCTGTGTATACACTCTTTCATTCAATAAATGAAAGCCCAAATTGGGCATCTATACATTTATTTTGTGCTCCCAAATTCATAAACTGGAGCAGCATTTGATATATCAATGTATATTTTTCTATGAAGTCTATACATGTACTTTTGTTCTATGCTATCTATAATTTTTTTTATCTTAATTTAGTATAACTACATCATCCTTTGCACCATCATCAATAATGGGAGGCTGAAGCCTTGCCCTAGCCAGTATACTCAGGATAATTTCTTGTCTAAATCTGTACACCTAGCTTGATGTGTACTCAGGAGTGTAAACTGCAAAATAGAACATTCATATATTAGTAATGGCCAAAAACATCACCACAATAGAAAACTAATCATGATTCCAAAATAAGAATAAACAGAATTTATTACCTTAGAAATATCAACATCTTGTTGAAGGTTGAACCACTCTAAAAACAACTTGGCATTGTATAATGTGTACCACCCACAGTTGAATGAATTATTTTGCTGGGGTGACTGCAAAATAATTCAGCACACAAGAAATCAATTATGAAACAAAATGAACTAGATTGAAAATATTTCATTAGAATACTGATTTCAAAATGCTATTAAGAAAGACAAAGTTTACCTCCAAACTGACGATCTGCCAGTCCACGAAATGGGGAACATCTGTAGGAATATATTTACTTAGATATGGAAGGTATATATCTACATCCTTATGTGTATTTCTCGCCGAATTCATCTTGACACAAAAACCTTCAATAATATTATTTACAGATCTCTTAATAGAGATCAGGTTTAAACTGTAGTGGTCACTGCAAAATAAGATTAAAATTTCTTTAGCTGCAATTTTGAGAACTATTTCCATTGACAATGCCAATGTTAATGCATAAAACAGCAAGAAACTTTTAATATATCTTACTTTGTATGATAAGGTATGAGCAGATACTTTGTTGCTGGTGTGAATCCACTTGTCAGACATTGTGACAATGTGTCATTGTTCTCCTTGAAGGCCTGAAGCAGAAAGTTACTTAGCACCAGCAACTCATTTGATAAATCTCTTGCAATGTCATATTGCAAGAGTGTAAGCCCGGACTCTATCACAAGATCACTAATAGGAGCCGGTCTGACTTTGAGATCCAAGCAATCTATAACTCTAAAATTAATACTAAAATCAACTTCATCTAGTCTAAAGCAAAAAGAGTACCAATATCTATAGCATCGGATATGTCTTTCTCAAATTTAATCATCCGAATCTATATATATATATATATATATATATATATATATATATATATATATATATATATATATATATATATATATATATAATTTGGAGGAGGAGGAGGTGGTGGATGTGTAGTATCTATAGCAATTGAAGGGGTATTTAAAACAGAGGTAGCTATATTTACAGCATTATCAACAACAGTGTTATCTACAATGGATTCTGGGTTAGGGTTCACAGAATCTGAAGGGTTAGGCTTCACTTTCTTAGGAGCACGCTTGGGGGCTGTTTGCTTCCTAGGATGCTTCATAAGAAGATCAGTCCTATCTACAAGAGTTGGTCTAGGAGCAGCAAGCTGAGATACATGTAACCTACAATACCTATCCCTCATCCTCTTCAGGAGCTGAAAATCCTTGGGCATTATGGTAACCCTCTTGGAATGGATGACAAGCAAAAAGTAATCCTCAAAAAAAAGACTAATGTAATCTTCATCAGCCTCCTGAAGGCACTGAAGAGCATTGGGTGTGAATCTAACCAGCTGTGAATGTACGATATATCGGACCTGTGCGATCCGAATATCAGAGATAACGATTAGTTTTGAGGAAAGACGCACAAGTGCGATATGGGGTGACACGTAGGCAGACGTATCGGACTTGTGCGCATGGAAGGCGGTAGGAGGAATTTCGATTGTGAAGGATGCGCACAAGTGCGATATGCGGAGCCTAAAAAAAAGTAAAAAAAATTCATCGAAGTTTGTGATTTTATATCGCGGTTCACACGTGCGAAAGTACGTCATGTCACATGTGTGGGAGTTGTATGGACAAATGCAAGAGTGACACGTGTCACCCTATCACATCACATGTGTGGGATTTTTATGATCAAATGCGAGAGTGACACGTGTTGTTGATCAAACGAATGAACATGCGACACATGTCTAGGTGTCATTTCACACGTGTGTTGGTGTCACCTCACACGTGCCTGCGCCTATAGTCCAATTGAAAGTTGACACATGTCCTAAGTCCGTTGACCGCCACGCTCATTCCACGAACACAAATAAATGCTCATCACACTCTCTCCTCCTCCTTCACAATCCTGCAAAAATTTAGTATAAATGGCACGAAAACCGATTTATTTTTTACCTTTTCCGTTCTCATAATTCGCGGCATATCGCTCTTGTGCGCGCTCATTGCCTTCCATTTGCCTGCAACTATAGCGATATTCGGTATTTGCCTGTCGTACAGATCCCTCTTGTGCGCCATTTTGATAGTTAGTTTTGGTTCAGTTCTCCCTCGTGCACAAGTGCGATATTCACGTTACTGCCATGGCCTCTTCCTCATCATCCTCACAAGATTCAAGCTTGAGTTTGTTTCTTTGTGAATTTGGGATTATTGAAAATCTAGACTATTTCCACAATCTATTCAGGCCATATCTACATGTTTTCACGACTGCACAATGAAATTCTAACGTATTTTATGACCATTATGTCAGATTCAGAAATATACTTAGTAAGCATGTTTTTTCCATAGGTCCACTCCAGTACATGCATTATACTGATCTTGTTCATTTAATATTGTGCCCAATGGCATTCCTTGTGAAGCATTGTCTTTAATATTCTGAGGAGCTACTAATGCAGATCTGCAAAAAAAAACAGATAGTAAAGAGAATATCACCATAGCTGAAATTAAATCCAAATGTCATTGAAAAACTTACAAAATTTAGAAAATGCTTACTTGAATGCACGGATCCTTCTATTTCGATAACCTCCTTTTGAAAGCATTTGAATATCCTTGCAACTTTGTTGCTTTCGCTTCTTACTTTCAGCCTTCTTCTTTGCCAAATCCACATCCTTCAATAATTGTAAGTTTTCAATACGAATAGACTGTAAGACTGATTGCATTTGCTCTAGTTTCGATTTGATATTGATTGTTATCTTCTGTGATGATTCATTATTTTTTTTAAGTTGTTCATTTTCTTTTAACGTCTTTTGGAGATGACAATCTCTAATCTGACAATAAGAGGATATCTGAATTAACTCACCTTCTAAAAAGTGAACTTTATTCATATAAAGTTGTTTTCCATGGTTTTGCAATCTTTCACAATATCCTAGTAATCCACTATGCCCATTGCATATCTATGTAACTAAATGAGTTATTGAAGAGAATGTGTCAAAGTGCTTGGATCTTGTGGATATAATGTTCCATCTATCCATAAATCCAAGTTTTTTTTTCCTTCTGCCCTGTAACGAGAACAATCCTCAACATATATTTGAATTCCTTTGCCTCCTCTTCTCTGTAAAGGTGCCAAATCAATAGGGATATCCACACGTAAATGATATATTGTCATCATCAAAAAAATAATAGAGTAATCAGTTGCATCAAAGTACTATGACCAGATTCTATGAAGCAAAACAAAATACTCATCTTTGATTATATTATATACTATGTACAATCAATCCAATCTCCATGCTTGTATGCTTGATTCAAATTTGGAAATGCCTCTCATTTTTTCATTCCAATAGGTAGTTGGCGCTCATATTTCCATTCCATGGAAGGAATGCATATGTAAACATTTTGCAATTTTTTCTAATTCAAATTTGGGGATGGCGGTCATATTCTAGATCCAGTGAAAATATTGCCCTTTCCGTAACCAATGGAGGGTTTTTTTTTGAATTTAGTCAAGTTATACTACGAACTGTTAACAGATCTTAATTGTGACTGTAGACACTGTGGTTAGATCATTGGGAGTTGGGGAGGCCTTGAAAGTGGTGTGGGCAAGCAAATAAACAATATTGTTTGTTTTTTATTTTGATATTTTTCTATATCCTACATGGCATTCCTTAAAGGGTCTTTTTGATATTGAGAACTCCTCTAATGCTTTTTGAAGAGGAGCTTTTTGAGAATTGTATCAACTCCATGCTAAAATGAGAAGAGCCTCCACGAGTTAGATGCATCCATTGAGCTCCTTGATCATGATGGTTTTCTTGAGTGATGCCCCTATGATCATGCCCTTCCATTCATTGTGTGTGGTTGTGGATTGTAGAGTGGATTAGATTTGTTGCTTTCTTAGAGTGGATTAGTTTCTTTTCTTGTTGTGGATTAATGTAGGAACCAGCATTCAAGTAAACTAAACAGGTTGGATCTGTGGTGTAGTTCTTGCATATCTCTGTACAGTCCAATTCTTGATGTTCTTGGGATGTCCAAGAATCAAAAGGCTAGTTGGTTTCTTGATTCTTGGACTTCTAACATGCTGTAGATTAGTTTGGTTCTTGTTTTGCCAATTTATGCAAGTGTAGCTAAGTTTAGTGAAGTTTAGGATCTGATTTAGTTCGTTTTAAGAGTAGGTAGCTGTAGAATCTACTGAATGTTCATTTGGGCTGTATGTTGATCTGAAAATGAATGTTCATGGCTTGCATCTATGTATGAATGTAAGTGTGTTCAAGAGAGAACGACCTTGAGTAGTCCTCTAATAGGCAGGACAAAAATATACTACAACGACAATCTGTTCTCTTCTGCCTGGATTGGTATTGTTAAATCAAGAATACATCTAACGAATGCCATGAAGCCTGGTAACAGGCAGAATACCAAGCCGTTGAAGCTGTAAGCAAGAAGTAAAGAACGAATGGTAAATAACAAATCCTCTGGAGCATGGGATCTATGAACATTTGGCACCGTTGCTACTTGAACACCAATGCATTCTACATCACGAAGAACCGCAACATAGGCCACACTCAGATCCCTACAAACAAACTCCAAATCTTTCAACACATCTGAATTTCTGCAACTGAACAGAGCCACAGAAATGGCTATCTCCTCGCCCACATCCACGGGCTATTAGAATCGCAAATCCATTGTTTGCCAACACACTAATAGACCTGGATTCCCTTTACTCAAGCTCACACTCCTCCCGTTTCCTCACGCTTCAAATATCAACCGGAGCTTAGCCTAGTCTCAACCGAAGGCCCAGCTTACATCTCAACCGAAGTGCTCGTTCAGATCTCAACCGACGCACTGCCTCCCATCTCAACCGGAGCCAATCTGTCAGATCTCAATTGATGCACTGCCTCTCATCTCAACCGATGCCCCTCAGTGAGATCTCAACTGACACACGCTGTCAAATCTCAACCAACAGACAATATTAGATCTCAACCGATGTACTTTGTTGCCTCTCAACCGGAGCATAACGTTCACATCTCAATGGGAGACACTGTATCACATCTCAACCCACGAGATTCTATCCATTCTGGACAAACGGAGTTCCTCACCATCGCAACTGACCACACCCCATTGCACCATTCGCAACCATCGCACTCCATCAAAGGCCCAACCCTTCATCTGCATTGCCCCGCAACCATCGCCTTCAGTCGCAAACATCCGCACACAACCCACCGTCTACCTACATCCGCCTCATGCAGCAACAGACGCACTTGCACAGCCTTCAACTACTCTCAGACTGCAACCCATCACAACTGCACCGCAACACATGCACCGCATTCCACCGCCATGACACTCTCAATCTCAATCGACGGTCATTGTCAAATCTCAACCGACGGACAGTATCAGATCTCAACCGATGGTCACTGTCGAATCTCAACCGACGGACAGTATCAAATCTCAATCGACGGCCCTGTTTGAAATCTCGACCGATGATGCTCTGAAATCTCAACCGACGGCCATTCTGTCAGATCTCGATAGACGACCCTCAGTTGGATTTCAACCGACAAACTCAATAAAATCTCAATCGACAACCATTCAATCAGATCTCAACCGACAACCTCAGTGAAATCTCAACCGATGGCCTTGTCTCAGACCTCAACCGATGGCCAGCTTCAAATCTCAACCGGCCCAGATCCACACTAAACCACAGAACTTTCCAACGATGATCAGAACTGACGAGCACAACCTACCTCAAATCCACAGCTTGCATCGACAATCTATCTGACGATCTATCTCTCTATTTGCAACGTTGTAACAAGAGCAACTACAGGAGTCTGCATCTGCATTGAACCATAACAACGACATTAAGTTGTAGCAAATGCTTTCAATTGTAGCCATCGCCAACAAACAGCACCGCAGCTTCATATTCACCGCAATCACACCACCTCCACCCTTGAACCGTGGAGAACGCATTCATAGATAGCCCACCTCCATTAACCCTTAAATCGCACTACACCGCAATCCATTGTCAACCCATCGCACACAACTCACCTAACTACCTCCGCATAGAACCACACCAATAGACCACGTCCATCCGTCATAATCCGCATTCACCCATCTTCCTCACCTCTGCAACTAACCGCATATCATCGCATTAAACACACCTTCCACTTCCATCGCAATAGTCGCAAACAACTTTCCACCTCCGTCACCCAGTGGACCATAGCGCCTGCATTCAACCACACTCATCCACACTGAACTTTACTTAGCTCGCATCTACACCGCATCCACTATTGCACCGTCACAGTCCACACTTGCCCCATTATGATTACACTCCCACCAAATCCGTCTTTGAGCCGCATACCACAGCAAATTCACCGCAAACAGACACGTTACAACCACATTCATCCACAATCACAACAAAATGCAATCACACAGTCCTACAACTACCCTTAGACTACGTCCATCCGTCATAAACCGCATTCACCCGTCTCCACCATAGTCACCGCACCAAATCGCAACAGATCGCAACGGACCGCAGATCACAACTGACTGCAACAGACCGCATATCACCATTGACCGCAATCACCCAGACCACCTTATAATCCAATTCATCTGCACTACAACAAATTGCCTGTCAACTGCCAACACACAACCCTCAGACTAACTCCACCATTGTCCATAGACAATGCACACAACCGCAAACCTTATCTCAATTTACACTTGCATTGCATTACATCGCATTCTTCTGTTCTCCACCGCAAGCTACCACTTGCAATCTCCATTGAAAGGTTACCTCGTCGTCCCCCGCAAATGACCACCATCGCCCCACATTACGACAACACTTTCCCAACATCAACCCAAAACCAGACAGTCACCAATAGACCACGTCCATCCGTCATAACCCGCATTCACCCGTCTCCACTACAATCCCCGCACCAAATCGCAACAGACCGCAATGGATCGCAGATCGCAACTGACCACAACACACCGCATATCACCACTGACCGCAATCACCCGCAAATAACCGCAACCTACCGTAATTGTAAACCGCCTCTCGGTTCTGAATCTCTTGTTCACAGAGGTCCTTAGGACATAGTACCTCAACCATACATGCATCTCACGCTATATCTTACAACATCTGCTATCAATGATGGTAGATTTTAGTGTCACCAACCTTGTCTTGTTTTGACAAGGGCGTGTTAAAGTAAATCACAGTACTCTACAGCACGGGAATACTGCAACTGTCAAGGTACATTCTTAATATTGATGAATGCAAGTTTTGTTCACTCTCTATACCATTTGATTATTTCCTTGTTTCTCTTCACCTATTTTGTGTGATTTATTTTTGCATGAGAAATAGCTAAAACACAAGAGTCCTCTGTAGATCATCTCAAGAACACATTTTTATTCATCTATCCATCTTCAGATTACCTTGTACAGCAGTTTAGAATTTTTGAGTAATATGAGAAGAACATCTCACGTTCGAGTTCATTCCTGAATCTCATTGTCGTATTCATTTTTGAGTCAACCACAGCAAGATTGAAACAGATTTAGTTAAAATTTGTTCAATCTTTAGTTCAGTCGCATGTTCAATGTGTTTCAACTATGTGTTCCACATGCCGATCCAATCCTAAACATGAACAGTTACCAACAACAACACCCCCACCAACAGCTATTTTTTTTGGGGGGGGGAGTGGATCTGCTTAGATCCACTGGAGCAGTTACGCTACCAGCAACAACATCAACAAGATTGACAGCCAAGGTCACAAGTCAAATATGATAAAGACAAGGCTAAGAAGATAGATGGGTAATCCAAAGAGGCTCAATCAGAAGAAGTGCCCCAGTCATGACGAAGATCCTTTAGAAAGGGAAACACAAACATTGGAAAATTAGTCTCTTTCTTCAACATGCCTCTTGCCAAACTTCTGCGCCATTCTCATGCCTATCGTCCACACCATCTACCAATGTCGCCACCTCCGTCCTGACTTCCATCTGTTTGTTTATCATCATTTCACTGTTCTTTTGAGAAATCCCCAGTTTTTTGATAGTCTTACCGAAGCAGCTGATAGATCATTGCAAGTGTCTTGCGGAGACCAACTACCACCTACAATGGTTGATCAGCCAAAGAAGATCTAAGAAGCAGGCGAAGCAACTAGAAGACATAAGAAGTCAAGCAAAGAAACTGAGGAGGAAAGGACAAAACTTAAGCAACAGATGAGTCAGATCGATCTTTATCAAAAGAAACTCTCTGGAGCAATGATAGTTGAATCCCCTCGTATGAAGCCCAAAGAGATCCAAAGTAATGGATCGAAAGAAAGAGCTGCAGAAAAAGAAAGATGAAGACAACGTGAACCTGCAAATAAAGTGAGCTCCTCACCTAGCAAGTGGTGGTTAAAGCTCAACATTGCAAGGGTCCAAGGCTACAACTATAGAAGCCTTCATCATGTTTCCTTACCATACCAAACCGTCCACCCAAATTTGTTCCTACCACCAATTTTTGATGAGTCCAGTCCCTTGAGACTGATAATCAAAGTTTGTGTAACCTGCAGATCAAAGTTTTTCCTTGAGACTGGAACTTCAACTAAGAGAAGAACAATGGAACACCCAGAAGCAAATGGAGAATACATACCTCCCAGAAGTTGGAATCTGCCAAGAATTCCAAGATGAAACCGTCAATGGCAGATACAAGTGATAAAAAGAGACATGTGGGAAGCACTCAAGCATACAAGTTGTGAAGCTGCTGGGAGCTCTCCAATTTTGAGAATGTCAACCACCTATAGCAATAAGACATTCTGATTAAATTGTGACAAGCAATTTTTTGATAAAGACTGGCAACAATAAACACTTGGTTTTATGCAAGCGAATGAGGATCTACGCTTTTCCAAGTGACGATCGAAGATGCCAATGCGAAAGCAGAACGACATCGTCCAATATGAATTGCAGTGGGTCCTGCAACACATTAGGGGTTGGATGATGTTGGCTGATTCTGATGAATCCCCAAGATACTCGGACAGTTGAGAGCCGAGAAATGCTAGTTAAGAATGACAAGCAAGAACCGTGTAAGCCTCATGGTGAATCCCGAAAGATGGAATGACCATGTAGGAACTAGTATTTCTAGGCAAATGTAATAACTGCAAGTAGACCCCTCTTAAAAAAAGTAGAGTGAGCCACCTTTTGATGGTGACCTCTAGTGGAGAGCATTATTCCACTTGTAATTTGTGAAATGTGGAAATTCCACTAGGATGCGAACTAAGGAGCTCTCTTGCTTATTTAAGAGACTCCCTCTTTGTGAAGAGGAGCTTTTTGAAAATTGTATCAACTCCATGCTGAAATGAGAAGAGCCTCCACGAGTTAGATACATCCATTGAGCTCCTTGATCATGATTGTTTTATTGAGTGATCATCCCTATGATCATGCCCTTCCATTCATTGTGTGTGGTTGTGGATTGTAGAGTGGATTAGATTTGCTGTTTTCTTAGAGTGGATTAGTTTCTTTTCTTGTTGTGGATTAATGTAGGAACCAGCATTCAGGTAAACTAAACAGGCTGGATCTGTGGTGTAGTTCTTGCATATCTCTTTACAGTCTAGTTCTTGATGTTCTTGGGATGTCCAAGAATCAAAAGACTGGTTGGTTTCTTGATTCTTGGACTTCTAACATGTTGTAGATTAGTTTGTTTCTTGTTTTTCCAATTTATGCAAGTGTAACTCAGTTCAATGAAGTGTAGGATGTGATTCAGTTCATTTTAAGAGTAAGTAGCTGTAGAATCTACTGAATGTTCATGGCTTGCATCTATGTATGAATGTAAGTGCGTTCAAGAGAGAACGACCCTGAGTAGTCCTCTGATAGGCAAGACAAAAATATACTACAACGACAATTTGTTCCCCTCTGTTTGGATTGGCATTGTTAAATCAAGAATACATCTAACGAATGCCATGAAGCCTGGTAACAGGTAGAATACCAAGCCGTTAAAGTTGTAAGCAAGAAGTAAAGAATGAATGGTAACCAACAGATCCTCTGGAGCAGAATGCATATTCCCAAACGTGAACACATTGGAATATAGATGCATAGCCAACGCTGGATCAATCTGCTCATATCCCACTTCGTCATTTGGTAAACCATGCTATAATGGCTTGGCTTAAACAATTTTTGAATGCTTTTTTGGCAAGTAACATACTTATGCAAAATTTGATTCTTAAGAAAGAAGATTAGACGTTATGTGAGAAAGACTCTATGTACGGTTGTGTTCTAAAGAAAACAAACTACTCGTGGGAATAGCATGGCATCTTCTCAAGAAAACATGTCTACAATCATCCATGTATGACTTCTCTTAATGAATTCCAAGCTATATATAAACCAAATACATCATGGACAAGGTTCTATTACAAGTTCTAAATAACAGATACTCAGAAAATGGTTCTTCCACATTGCTTACGTATCTAACTTTCATCGTAGATTTTTGCTTCATATGTAACAACATTTAAGTTTAAACCTAAATACTATTACAGACCGGTTTAACAATTCTTTCTCATTGTTCTTAAGTAGTCCATACCTATATCCAAAATTCGGGTTTTCAATATAGCATTCTTAGACAGCATGGAATACAAACTTTATACACAAGGATTAGAATGGCATGGATCTGCCCTAATACCTGGTAAAAATCTTGGAAGTCCCTTATAAGCAATAGACCAAACCTATCCATAATGAAGTCCTATATGCCATGGGTTGAATCTAAAGTTTTAAATAGCATGGATTTTCTCAGAACCAAATATAGCGATACAAAACCAGTTTTGCCATATGAAGAACAAGTATAAGGATTAGTATGGCACGAACGTGCCCTAATACCTATGTATATGCACCATTCAACCATTCACATTAGGCTTCTGGTGAGATATGTGAAAAATGCAAAAATAAGCTTGGTAGAGGCCAAAAATCTTGTATATAGATAAACACACATGTGTGGAGCCTGTTCCCACGTGTGAAAATAGTGTACTTGTCATGTACCATAATCATATAGGCTGTACATATGATTTAATTCAAGTTCTAGTGGCTAAAAAGGCCAAAAACTAGTTTTCTAGACATATGACACATGGCATCAGTCTATTGCTTGCATGAGCCACATCCTTTGGTTAGGTGTCACATCCCATGTGTAGAGGACAGCTCACATGTGTGGAATAAGCTGAAGTAGATGAATTTTTACTTCTAAAAGATTTTCAAGTAGATCTCCATATAGAAGGAAAATGGACCAAAAGTGCTCAAAATAGAAGGTTTTGTCCAAGTGTCAGTTTTGCATGATGAATCATCATATGACAAAGCACCTTCACACATGTGGGATCAAAGGGATGATCAGTACCACGAGATCCCACTTATTGTATATATAGAGCCACATTTGGCCATAATCAGCGTGAGACACCAATCTTGGTTTTGGAAGCAATTTTGAGTGATTCTCTCCATTTGTCTACATTTGTTTTGATTGTTTTGAGGTTCTATCAATGTGTACTTGATTTTCAGGTTGGAGTCCGTACTCAGACAGTGTTTCACACGTGTGAAACCATAAAGTACACTTACCTTCAATTAATGATTGTTCTTGTTAGGATTTTGTGTCTAGAATTGATCTAGATTGATCTTAATCTGAAGTAGATTGATAGATCAAGTAATCTGACAACCAGCTCCTCTTGAGGATCAGATTAGGATCCACTCCTGGTCCTTTTTGTACTTTTTCCACATGGTATCAGAGCCAAGTACAAGAGTTTTTGTTGACATTGATAGGGTTAATCCAAATCAAAGCCAAAATTAGCAGTTTTTGGGAAACTAGTCAAATTTTTTGTAGCAAGTTGGATTTGATAGCTATCCTCAAATTTTTTGGTCCAGACCTTGTTGTGGGCTGTAGGAACCCTTTTCACACGTGTGAGGCCGTACAGCTCCGGTTTTGACAGAGAAATTTCAAAAATTTGTAGAATTTGACTCACATACTCAATTTGAGTGATTTTTGGTGCAAAATTAAGCATTTTTTTTATAGAAAATCTAATCCCTTGATTAGTTCTTGGATTAGATCAGCCAATAAATTAAATTTGAAGCTTGAATTAGGTTCATTAATTGATTATCTCTGATTTTTTGAGTGCATGTTGAAGTTGAGAGAGATTTTGCTAAAAATCATAGATTAAGGAGTGATATGCAAGGTGAGAGGTTGAAATCCATTGTACCATCACTCTAGATTTGTTCAAGAGTGATAGGGTCAAGTTTATAAGCATGAATTTGCTAGAAAACATCTTTGGATCTATCCTCCACGTGAAACCTTTGAGAGTTTCTAGTGCATATAGAGCATCTATGCAAATTTTTTGTAGAATTTGACATAGATTGGCTTAAATTGAGAGTTCTAGAAAAGAGATTGAGATCCAAGTCACATTGTTCAACCCTACTCAATTTGTTTGAGTGATTGTATGGTTTGAAAAGAGTCATTAAGGTGTCTATGGCAAATGTGTAGAGAGAGATCCAATTTTCTAAGAGTTCCTTCCTTTGTAGAGGGCAAGATCTAGAAGCTCATTTTGTGTTGTCATTGGTGAAGAGTTTGTCTTCTCCTAAGTGATCAAATATTTCTAAGTGGCATTAGCTCTTTGAAGCACAATATCTTAGTGAGAAAAATCACAACTTTTGATTTTGAAATTCGTTCCAAGTCTTAAAAGGTAGAGTATTTGGTGGAATCCAATAGCAGTGATTGAATTCAATTTGTTGAGCAAAAATTGACATAGAATGTATGAAACTCAAATTAGTTCTATTCAACTTTCTTTGTGAGAGTGTGAGGGTCAATTTGTGATCCCATTGGATGTCTAGAATGAGGAGTCCATATTTGAGTATTCATGCATGGTTGAGATCTTTGTGAATCTCTAGTTGTCTAAATTTTTTAAGCTTTGTGAAAAATTGATGGTATAGTTTCTTGTCAGATCAAATCAAATTCATTCTGAATCTCAAGAGTGAGATTATTTGGGTCAAGAGTGAGTCCAAAAGAAGTGATTAAGTTTGATTTTCATGTGTTTGAAATAAAATCCATCTTTAGTTCAAGAATCTCAAGTGTTGAGAAAACTAGTCAAGTGAAAAGAAAAATCTAGGTGTCAAATCTTTTCATATCCATTTCAAAAGAAAGAGTCATTGGTATTTGATGAGTCCAATAGGAGATTGTATCTGATTTCTTTTGTGATTTGATTCAAAGATTGTGTGCTTTTGTCTTAGTGATCAAAGCAAAGTTTCCAAGTGACTAGCCATTAGATTGAAGATTGATTCTTAGGTTTGTGAGCTAGATCTTTTGTAGATCATTCTAGATTATTGAAGATGTTCAAATCTAGTCTCTTAAAAGTCACAAATTAATTTGTAGAATCATATCACAGGTTTTTATTCACATGGCATGAATAGGTGGAATCCTAGTGAAGGAAAGAAAGGATCCTAAGTGCAACCTTTGTGGCAAGGGAGGATATATTTTCTCAAGATGCTACAAAAAGAAGACCAATCCATCCAAGGAGAACCAAAGCAAGGGGGCCGAGGTGAAGGATGGAGCTTCAAGTTCAAAATGCAAATACAAGAAGGAAAATTCCAAGGAAAGGTGTTTCCTTTGTGGAAAGGTGAATGAGGCTTGGAGTCTCACAAGGACTTGCAAAATTTGTCTTCAAGAGTCCATCACAACACATGTTGAATCTTTTGAAATTTTTCATTTGGAAGTACATTGTTTGGTTCAAGATGCAAAGATGCAAAGATAGGTTCAAGTACTTGGATTTATTTTATGTCCTTGGAAAGTATTTTGCTTGTAACTTTGGACAAGTTCAAACTTATTGTTATTATCCAAGAGAAATCAATCAAGAATAAGGAGCAATCACAAAATGAAAATAGTTTCATTTATGCTCTCATGTCAACTTATGAAGAACCATTTTGCTTTGAAGAGATTTTTGTATCTCAAAGGTGGACTAAGGCAATACTAGTTGAGTGTGATGCCTTAGAAGATAGCAAAATATGTTTTCCTTGTAAGCTTACATTAGTTATGAAGTCAAGGAAATGGAAATATCTTCATAATGTAGGATCTTTTGGTTTCAATAAGATCATGAATGATGTGTTCATTCATAAAGATGAAAATTGTAAGTTTTCAATCTTAAAGGCATACTGTAAACTTCTTATGAGAATAAGTGAAGCATCCAAAGTGGACACTTATATCCATAAGCAAGTAGTTAGCCTTATTGAGATGGAAATGCCTTTTGATTTCAATATTGGAAAAATCATGCCAAGTTGTGGTGATTTTTGGACTTATGTTTCTAGCATAAGTAATCTTGATAATCATAGGAAGTGCATACTAAATGGTCATACTTGTTGTGATCATTATGAGACATGGAGGTCTCGGTTTTCCATCAAGAAGGAGTATCATGAAGAGGATCTTAAGGAGTCATCTCAAGGTTCAAGTGTGCCAAGGATTGAGGAGGAGAGACCTTCTCAAGTTGTGATTCCAAAAAGAAACTCAAGAAACATGGTTGAACCCATGTGGCTCACATTTCAAGGGAAAGAGAACAATATCTCATGTGAAGGAGCAAGCCTCAAGGTCAAGCATCTACATGAAAATTGGAAGGAATCAATTTTGGAGGTGCAAGGATGGTGCAAAGCTCTCAAGTTCATCAAAGATGTCAACATCAAAGAAGCACTATCATGGATATGGTGATTTCAGATCAACATCAAGCTCATTGGCTGATCTTCACACCTTTTGAACCAGCAAAGGCCAATTCAGCCCATGGAGTCAAGTTCAAGATCATCATGTTTTCCATCAAGCTAGATTTACCAAGCTAGATTTTGAGGAGGAGTGTGAAAAATGCAAAAATAAGCTTGGTAGATGCCAAAAATCATGTATATAGGATGATTGCACATGTGTGGAGCCTGTTACCACATGTGAAAATAGTGTACTTGTAATGTACCATAATCATATAGGCTGTACATATGATTTAATTCAAGTTCTAGTGGCTAAAAAGGCCAAAAACTAGTTTTCTAGACATATGACACATGGCATCAATCTATTGATTGCATGAGCCACATCCTTTGGTTAGGTGTCATATCCCATGTTTAGAGGACAGCTCACATGTGTGGAATAAGCTGAAGTAGGCGAATTTTGACTTCTAGAAGATTTCCAAGTAGATCTCCATATAGAAGGAAAATGGACCAAAAGTGCTCAAAATAGAAGGTTTTGTCCAAGTATCAGTTTTGCATGATGAATCATCATATGACAAAGCACCTTCACACATGTGGGATCAAATGGATGATCAGTACCACGAGCTCCCACTTATTGTATATATAGAGCCACATTTGACCATAATCAGCGTGAGACACCAATCTTGGTTTTGGAAGCAATTTTGAGTGATTCTCTCCATTTGTCTACATTTGTTTTGATTGTTTTGAGGTTCTATCAATGTGTACTTGATTTTCAGGTTGGAGTCCGTACTCAGACAGTGTTTCACACGTGTGAAACCATAAAGTACACTTACCTTCAATTAATGATTGTTCTTGTTAGGATTTTGTGTCTAGAATTGATCTAGATTGATCTTAATCTGAAGTAGATTGATAGATCAAGTAATCTGACAACCAACTCTTCTTGAGGATCAGATTAGGATCCACTCCTGGTCCTTTTTGTACTTTTTCCACAAGATACGACTAGAAATCATGGTTATGCTCAGAAGTATGGACAATAGTGCATGACTTGCCTTTTTTATCAAGGCTCACATGGGTTAGAATGACATGGATTTGCCCTAACACCAGCACACGTGTCCACACCAGGTCCACGCCATGTCTTTTAGCTACTTATATATATACAGTTAAAACTTTTTGTACTTTGTCTAAATACAATATGAAATGATATGGACCAACTGCCCACAAATTGATAAAACATGGCAGAAGCCCTGATACGGTAATATTAGGACTTGGCCTATTGCTAAAGAACTTTCTGATGTTTGGGAAGACATGACTATGATCTATACATGCTAGTTATGTTGTTAAGTGGTATAGTTTCTTTTGGACATGGATAACAATTGACGCTCAACTATGACACCTATCCTCAAGGTTGTACTAACTCGTGAGGTTTTGTGTTGTGGGATGGTGGCAGGGACATCTTGTAAGTTGTTATAATTTATGGTGCTTTTCAATATTGTATTTTACTTTTCAGCTCTATGTAACCTTGTTGGAATATGAATAAAGGCTTTAAAGAGTTCAGTCATGCTTTGTCAAGAGGAACTATGTAAAATTCTCTCTCTCTCTCTCTCTCTCTCTCTCTCTCTCTCTCTCTCTCTCTCTCTCTCTCTCTCTCTCTCTCTCTCTCTCTCTCTCTCTCTCTCTCTCTCTCTCTCTCTCTCTCTCTCTCTCTCATGATACTCAATGATATTTAATCTTGCCTCGCCAAAATATTGGTGCTTTGATAGGTGTTTTTGTAAGTCATCTTAAGCTCTTTGATTTGGGAGCCCAATAACAAAATTGGCTGAGTTCGAAATTCAAAACCACATTAATGGACCTCTCCCTCCATTTTCATTCTATCAAAGGGTTATAAGAATCGAGACACCACTATCAATACCTTTACAAAGCTTCCTCCTTCTCCTCCTTCTCTTCTTCGTGATTGCCTATGCAAGGTAGCGCCCAGTCCTACGGAACCATCACACGGAACGATAAGCTTCCTTACCCTTTGCATTTCATAAATGTTACTATTCTAACTTGACGTGGAAGGAATGCTTGTGTAATATGATAGTTATTCATAGACTATGAGGTATGATGGGTGATGGATTGCGATCCACCACTTTTGTGGTTCATTATCATATGTTGGTTATTCTCTACTCCTTTCGTAAGGATGAGTAGGCTGTAAATCGCAATTTGCTACTCTCATAACAGTGTTTAAGCAAATGTATGCATGTATGCACAATAGGTTGCATTGATGAAAAGAGGTATGAGCATACTGGTCCACAGTGCTAGTTGTGCATTTCTATAGCTTTGCCCTCTGCACACAAAGGATCCCATCAAGCTATATACCATGATGGAAATAAACTATGAAAAAAACATAACAAGCCTAAATTGCATGTCGCTGCACTTACTTCTTCACGTGTCCTAGCTGAATCCCATGCCAAGCTCTCTTGGTACCAACAGGCGTCTGATCTCTTATGACATCTGGGTCGAGCCAGTCGCCACATCTCTCAAAGTCTGCCTCTTGCTTCCGATGCCTTTCGTTGTGCCTACGGATATCATAAACAAAAACATAAGTATAGCTATATACTATAGTTACACGGATCACCAATGAACTCATTGTTATAGCGACTACACCAATGGTAGAATACTCGTGGGATTGAATGCATGTAGCAACAATAAGATAGCACCTCCATCATTGAAGAACAACAATGGTATCACTTTTGATAGCATAAGGATCTGTCTCTTCAACATGACTGTTGGTCCATCGTTGGTAGACAACAACCTACTGTGTACTGAGTGTTGTTTCAACCAGTGTTTGATGTGTCAATTATGATAAGTACATGTTGTTGACATACAAAGTCATATGTTTCTTGCTTCACAGCGACCTACAAATTGCAGCATCATACATTCGATCCCACTGACGGATCTGGAGAATGATTTCATATAGGTATGTGCTTCGATACAGAGACTATAATGGCAAGAGATGATTGGTAGTATGCTCTTTAATACCAGGTAGATAATCAGATTGACATGGAAATACATACTAATTGGCATTGCTCTTTATGCTATCACTGTTATGGCATAAAATAGACTCGAAATTGCTTGCACTCTTCGAAGGAAACATCTTTTGTAATCAAACATGACTTTCTCATAGGATTTGTTTGCGACAATTATTCAGGTTAGTATTGCAGTACTTCACTTTATGCAATGAATCACAATGTGGTAATAGTGTTCACACCATAAAAAATCTACATATACAAATGGTAGTTATTAGAGTAGTAGGAAATGGTGCTAGCTTTTGTTATACCTATAAGCAGGATAAAGCAAGCTACGACATTGTATTTCTTTCATTTTGCATTAAAAACATAAATAGTTAACTTTGGCTACACATATGATAACTCGGCTATTTTCTTTTCCCATTAAGAAAGGCTATGAATAATAACACAAGCACTGATAACCTAAGCGCTCTTCATGTACATGGAATTGTACAAGGGATCGCTACACAAGTAGGGATTGGTATGACATGGATTTGTCCTAATCCTATTGCGAGTGTTAGGGTAAAATACTTGGCTAAAAACAACCACTTACACGTATTGTAGTATTGTTTCTTAAGACATGATTATTATTAATAAGTAACGAAATAGGGCGATAGGTGACATGCTCTTGGAAAGCATTGTGAAAAATAGCTTATTTTGGCAAATCTAACCATGTAGAACTTTGTAAATATTGTGTATAATTGGGTTCCACACATGGAAGGCCAAGATGCCACGTGGCAACCCACTTCTAATGTAGGTAAGTTCAAGTCAAAAGAGCTGGTCATGTCTATTTGGTGGTCATCCTTATTTTATAGGACCTACACCTAAGTTTAAGGTGAAAATTTGACCAACTAGCTACCTACCAAGCATAACTCTAGGATCTAGGCTAGGGTTTCATTTCAGGGCAAGAAGAGTGAGTTAACTTCCTTATTACATGCTGGAAATCCACCTAACTTCAAGAAGGAAGTCGAATTTGCTATGTATTCCAAGCTCTCATAGTGAGAAGATAAAATTTTTTTGGAGCTCATTGGCAATCTCAAGCTAGTTCAGTGATCCAAATGAAACCAAATCAATTTCATTTGTTTCTTAGACTGAAGGCCGTGCTACAGCCTGTATTACACACATGTGGGATCGGATTTCAATGTTGATCAATGCTTTTGATTGTTAATGCTTGTTGTTTGTCAAATTGCCAATCTAGATCAACTTTTTGATGACTAGCTTTTTTGATAGATTGTTATGCAAGAATCCAATCACTCTTGTGGATCTTTTGTAGATCCATTTATGGTCCTAAAGTATAGTACTTTCACATGGTATCAGATCCAAGTACAATAGCATAATCCATTGATCAAAACCAAATTCACTTTTAGCAAGTTTTGGTGCTAAAAACTAGTATTGAGAGGGCAAGCTAGAATCTTGATTTTGGTGAGGAGATTTGATCCCAAACTTGGTAGGGGTCCGAATCCATACTGTCCACATGTGTGGGCACCTCTGAACCTGCATTTAATGCATGGTATTCATTTGATCCAAAGATATTCAATTTGTGCTTTTGATGTAATTTTTGGTGGAAATCTTAGGATAAGCTACCAAGATTGAGTGCCATTGATTGAATTTGACTTAGGGTCATGAGATTTAATTAATGTATACTGAAATCAGGTCCTCTAAACTTGTTTTACAGGTCTTGAAAGTACATCAAAAAGTGTGAGGGAGATTTAGTCATGTTATTGTCCAAAAATAGCCAAAATTGGCAATATTTGATTTTAAGTAGATTTCACATCATCTTATCTTCATTCCAACTTTGTGAGGGAGTGCTAGAACTGAGATTATAAGTCCATTTTTTGGATTTGAAATCAAATTTGAGTGAAACACTACAAGAGAGAGACCTTAGTGAGTTTCTAAAGACAATAAAATCCATTTCTTGGCAAGATTTGTTTGAAAGTAGTTTTCACTTCATCTTATCTTCATTCCAGCTTCTAAGAGAGTGATAGAGCTGTGATTATAAGTCCATTTGTTGGATTAGAAATCAAATTTGAGTGAAACACTACAAGTGTGAGACCTTTGTGAGTTTCAAGTCAATCAAATCTATTTCTTGTTTGTAGAAGTCACTAGTAAGATGGGATCTGCTGGAGCATACCTTCTAGAAGCTAGTGAGAGATTGAATTCTACAAACTATACTATTTGGAAGGTTAGGATGGAGTCATTTTTTGTGCTCCAAGACCTTTATGAGATTCTGATTGAGGATGAAGATGAACCTCTAGGTGCACAAGAATCAGTGAGATATAAAAAGAGATCTAGTCTAGGCATTGTGTGAAAATGAATGTGAGCAATGATCTTTTGAGGGAAGTATCATCATTTAAAAGTGGTAAAGAAGCTTGGGAGTTTTTAAAATCAATCTATGGATCTAGTAACACTTCGAGGGTTCTCATGCTTAGAAATCAAATTTTGCAAAGCATGAAGAGAAGTGAGGAGAGTGCACAGGATTATGTACTCAGAATCAAGTTTCTATATAGGGAGTTGGCTTCCATTGGAGAGAATATTCATGATGGAGAGCTTGTACAAATTGTCCTTAATGGTCTAGGAGATGACTTTGTAAATTTGGTCCAAAGTTTTGCCATCCAAGACACTTTGCCAACTATAGAAAAACTTCAAAGTGTATTAGTGGCTGAAGAGTGTAGAATGCTCCACACCAAGGCAAGAATGAGCTCATTGTCTTTGTAGGATGGAGATGAGAAAGCCAATTTTTCATTCAAGGGAAAAAAGAAGACCAATGGAAAGAAGAAGCATCCCAAGGAGGCCAAAGAAGAGGATGATGCATCAAGCTCAAAGGACAAGTCAAAGCAAAAATGCTTCTTTTGTGGAAAGAAGGGGCATTATGCATCCGAATGCTACAAGAGGCTAAGAGCAAAAGAGGAGGAGGACAAACAAGGGAACCTTGCATATGAAGAGGATGGAGATGAGGAGATCTCATCTTTGATGGCATCTACATCCACTTCAACAAGCAAAAGCAACTCAAATGACACTTGGTGGATTGATAGTGGGGCTAGCTCCCACATGACTTTCCAAAAGGACACATTCTCAACCTTACACTCTTTCAATGGTGCTAATAAATTTGTTTCTTTAGAAAATCATCAAGAATGTAAGATAGATGGTATTGGTACCATCTCATTAAGTCTAGGATAGCAAAAGGACAGATCTAGACAATGTCCTTTTTGTACCATCTTAGTGTTGGACAACTAATGGATGATGGTTTAGATGTTCACTTCAAGCATGGATTTTCTTCCATCATGAAGAATGATATTTGCATAACAAATGGTGTTAAAAAAGGTAGTTTGTTTAAGTTGGACGCTAAAATTGCTATGGCAAAAGAGGAAATCATTCATTCAAATGTACACTCTTTTTCTCATGTACCAAGTAGTGATAATAAGATGCATGAAACATTCTTAGATGTTTATACAAGAGATGCTTGGATCCATCTAGTATCTTGTGTGAATGAAAGTGAAATCAACAACCTTGGTGTCAATGTGTTGGATTATTCTCCTTCTTACCAATCGTCTAATCAGTTTTAATCTTCATCCATTGTTTATCCAGTTCTGTGGATTTTCCCATGTGTTTACACAGTCTGCAGAATTACAAGTGTTTTTACACAGTCTGCAGAAGTTTACGACAATGTCGCATTTTTCGCCTAACAGAAATCGTGTAAAATCACATGTCGCATTTTTTGCCTGACATAAATCTCGTGTAAAATCACAGTGTCGAGTTTTTTGCTTTTTCCAAAGAGCCTCGAATGTTAAAGAAATGACTCTGGCAAAGTGTGGGACAACCCTAAATGAGATTTAAGGGCACCTTTGTTTTTTCGTTTTTTTTGCAAAAAACCCAACAGTGTCGCCTGTGGCTGTTTTAGTTCATTTCTGCAGAGCTACAGTTTTGGTCCATTTATGTAGACAGAATGTTTATAGCCAATTTCACCGCTTATCAGCAATCAATAACAAGGACCAGATGGATGCCATCGGATCACCATCCAACTGACGATCATAATTGACGATGTTATTTCTTAGTATAAATAGTTGTTCATATTCATACAGATTAATTCATTGAAAATTAGAATTATTAGAAGCGTTTGAATAGTTAGCTCTCTCTCTCTCTCTCTCTCTCTCTCTCTCTCTCTCTCTCTCTCTCTCTCTCTCTCTCTCTCTCTCTCTCTCTCTCTCTCTCTCTCTCTCTCTCTCTCTCTCTCTCTCTCTCTCTCTCTCTCTCTCTCTCTCGCATTCTAGCTCACTTCTTAGAGTTGTTTTAGAGATTGTTATTGCGCTACCACTCATCAGCATTGCGCATCAATTTAGACTTTCATTTTTAGCTGCTCGGAGATAGCATAGAATACACGGCTTCAATCCGCAACTTATTGTGCTCATTTATACTATTCTTTATTGCGTTCAGTTTTGTCTCAGAATGTATGTGTTTCTGTATTTCTTCGCGACTAATTATTTGTCTGATAATTTTTTATGCCTAATTGTGTAATCACTATAGTACTGATGATTTCAAAGTTAGTTACTATAAGTTCAAACGTGATTTCTATTCCTATTGTCTTGTTTGAAATTGATAGGCATAGTATGCATTGGAAAGATGAAAATAGTTTATTTCGCCATGCACAAAACGTTTTCTTTCTAGACACATGAGTTATTTTCATTTGTTTCTTTTCGAGCTAGACCTATCTTCTGCATACCACTTTCCGACATGGTATCAGAGTTGTTTCACTACTTCTATATCTGATTCCAATATAATATCAGAGCGAAAGCTCTAATATTTCATATCTTTTGCGATATCAAATTGATATCATACTCTTCAATTTTTTTCAATCTTTCAGTATCAGAGAATTGATTTCTTATTGTTGGCATTACCACATCTTAGCATCATTGATACAATCGACAGATTAAGTTCTAGATGGATTCTCAAAGTAAAGCCAGTCTTATCACAGACAAGCTAAATGGATCCAATTATTATTTGTAGAAATTTAAGATGAAGATCTTGCTAATTGCCAACGAATTATGGGATGTTGTTATAGATATAGAAGTAAAACCTGAAGACGACGACTCAAAGTGGAAATCAAAGGACGATAAAGCTTTTGCGCTTATTATCCTCAATATATCAGATACACAGATTGGACACATAGCTGAAGCTAAAACGTCAAGAGATGTTTGAGACATTTTGAACTCACTATATGACGTGAGGGACGTAACTACTAAGTTACATCTACGAAGAAAATTCTTCACATTCAAAATGTCTACTGGTGATTCTCTTCAGAGGCACATTAACCAGTTTAAGAATCTTTTGCAACAGATGGCCGCTGTCGGATAAGTCATAGACGATCAAGACACAATTACGACATTGCTTTCAAGCTTGCCCTCTACATATGAGAATTGGGTGATGATCATATCGAGACACTCAGATTTAACTCTTACTAGAGTTATCACTGTGTTATTGCAAGAAGACAATAGAAGAAGTCAAGACACTTTGTCTACTTCCTCCTCTCAGGCTCTATTTGTCAACAAAGGCTCAAAGCGACAAGCAGAAAAGCTCCAAGAAGGCTGCAATGAATCAGAATTAGACTCAAGGTCAAGAACAATCATCGAATCCACAGTCGAAAAAGAAGATATTTTGTAGATATTGCAAGTGCAATAACCATGAGATCAAGGATTGCCGAATTCTCCAAGCGAAGAACGCAGCCAAGCAACCTAATCAACAAGCAAACACAGTCTCATCATCTCCCCAGATCGAAGTGGACGAAGGCACATTCATGGTCAAAGATCAAAGCACATTTTTGGATGATTCATTGTTTCTGGATTCTGGAACAACTCAACATATGGCCAATCAACGTGAGATCTTCAACTCCTACACTTTTTACAACAACATGAAGAAATTCGTTCATCATGGTGACAATAGTACTCACACTATTAAAGGTGAAGGTACCGTAAGATTGCGATTCCAACATGATCACCAAATTACTATCAAAGGTTTTATATATTCCTAAACTCTCTACAAATCTGTTATTAGTGAGTAGAATTACAGATTTAGGTCATAAGGTAGAATTCAAACCTAATCAATGCAGAATTATTGATAGGAGTGATAAGATCCTTGCACTCGGCAAGAGGCAGAGTTACTTATATAGATTGGCACACTCTTATTTTGAGTCTAGTCAAGCCTTGGAAATCTCTGTTCTAGTCAATAAAGTATTACTATGGCATCATCGCTTAGGACACGTGAATCATGCATCTATTTTGAGCATGACCAAACAATCCATGGTCCTTGATCTCGACTATCCTTCTGGTAAGGTCGATCTCCTTGTCTATCATATCTGTATTTTTGGAACGCATGCTAGGTTTCCTTTTAGATCAAACCATATGCATGCAGCAAAAGATCTGTTAGATGTTGTTCATACAAATATATGTGGACCTATGTAAACTCCTTCATTGCTAGATGCAAAGTACTTCATTACCTTTATTGACGAATTCTCTAGAAGAACAGTTGTTTATTTCATTTAAACAAAAATCAGAGGCTTTCATCAAATTCAGACAATTCAAAGAGCATGCTGAGAATCAAATTGGCAAATGAATCAAAGCATTGAGGTCAGATAATGGGGGAGAATACATCTCCAACGAATTCAAGGACTACTGCCTTAACAACGGCATTGAACTACAATACATCACTTCCTATTTGCCTCAGCCAAATGGTCTTGCTAAGAGAAAGAACAGAACCTTAGTTGAATCGGCAAAGTGCATGTTATCAGATGCAATACTTTTGAAGTCCTTCTGGGCTGAAGTTGTTTCAACATCAACCTATATTCAAAATAGATGTTCTATTAAAGGCCTCTCAGACAAAACACCATTCGAAGTTTGGACAGGTACCAAACTTTCTTTATCAAACTTACAAATTTTTGGATGTACTGCTTTTGTGCAGATACCTTAAAGAAGCTCGACTTTCAGAGTATCAAGTGTATTTTAATCGGCTACACTACTTCAGATCAAGCCTACAAGTCAGCTTTGAACTTTCCAGTTCCACAGGTGTCTATTCCCATTGAAGGTCCAAGATCTTCTACTTCCGACCAACAACGAATGAACGATGGATCAAAAGATGATGATGTTGCAGTCCAACAACTACAGTATGATAGAAACAATCTACTTCATGTATTACCTAGAAGATCTTCAAGGACTAGCAGACCACCTAACCAGTATATTGACGAGTCTGCAGCATATCTTGTTCAAGAACCAACATCTGTCCAAGAGGCACTCAGTTAGCCTGACTCAGATCTCTAGAAAGAAGTTATGGATAAAGAGTATTCATCTCTTATCAAGAACAGGCGTGGACAATTGTCGAATTACCTGCTAGCAGAAACATAGTTGATTGCAAATGGATTTTCAAAGTAAAGTAGAACGCAGATGGAAGCATCAACAGCAGAAAGGCACGACTAGTAGCCAGAGGTTTTTCTCAGTTATACAACGTCAATTACACTAAGACCTTCAGTCCAGTAGTCAAGCATTCTTCTATTCAACTTTTGCTAGCATAGAGTACATGGCTTCAATCCGCAACTTCTTGTGCTCATTTACTTCTGTTTCTTTTTTAATCAATACTATTCTTTATTGCGTTCAGTTTCATCTCATAATGTATACGTTTCTGTATTTCTTCGCGACTAATTATTTGTCTGATAATTTTCGATGCTTAATTGTTTGGCTACATAATCACTATAGTACTGACGATTTTAAAGTTAGTTACTATAAGTTCAAACGTGATTTCTATCACTATTGTCTTGTTTGAAATTGATAGGCATAGTCATGCATTGGAAAGATGAAGATAGTTTATTCTGCCATGCACGAAACGTTTTCTTTTTAGACACACGAATTATTTTCATTCATTTTTTTTTGAGCTAGACCTATCCTCTGCATACCACTTTCCGACACAATGATCTTGCAAGGATTGAGGAGGAGAAACAAAGTGATGGAGATCTTGAGGATCCACCTCAAAGATCAAGTGCTCCAAGAAGATCCACAAAGGCAAGGGCCGAGCCTTCAAGGCTCACTTATCTTGGCAAAGGTAATCAAGGGGAATATTCTCAACCACACACTTTCAACACTTTTCTTACTTCAATGCTTGATAAACCATTTTGCTATGAGATGTACATGAGGCAAACCGAGGTATGCTATGAGAACTACATGAGGCAACTTGAGGGCTTCATTAAGAAGGAAGTTGAAGATAAGATGTGTAATGACTCATTTGAGAACCACTTCCTATGCCTTAGTGATCTAAAAATTGTTATGAACCAATTAAGAGTAAATTGGTTGTTTGATCAAATGAGTGCTCTTGGATTTTGGAAGAGCAAGAATGAGTTAATCACTCATTGTTTTGAAAAATGTGTTTTTTCTTTTGGAGAGGCAAATTGTAAGCTTCTTATGAGAATAAGTGAAACATCCCTGAAGGACACTTATATCCATAAGCAAGTATGTAAGATCACTTGTAATTACAAGATTAGAAAAATCATGTTTACTTTTGATGGTTTGTGGACTAGTCATTTTAGCATGATAAATCTTGGTAATAGTAGCAAGTACATGTTTTGTGATCTTGATCAATGTGATTTTTACAAGACATGGAGACATTAGATTTCCTTTTAAAGAGAAGCATCAAGATCAAGGAGGAGCAAGTTTCAAGTTCATGCATCTTCACTCAACATGGAAGAAATCAAGTGCAAAGGTGCAAGGAATAATCAAGACTCTTCAATTCATCTCGGAGGAGATCAAGATTAAAGAAGCTCTATCTTGGATATGGTGATAGATCATGTCATTATCTTTAGGGGCTCATTAGTCATCTTATAAACCTGGATATGATTCATTTCTGATGGTAATATCAAGTCTTAGAATTGTATATAGATACATTACTGTTTCCAAGGCTAGATTTGAGGAGGAGTGTAAAAAAATAGCCTATTTTGGCAAATCTAACCATGTAGAACTTTGTAAATATTGTGTATAATTGGGTTCCACACATGGAAGGCCAAGATGTCACGTGGAAACCCACTCCTAATGTAGGTTAGGTCAAGTCAAGAGAGTTGGTCATGTCTATTTGGTGGTCATCCCTACTTTATAGGACCTACACCTAAGTTTAAGGTGAAAATTTGACCAACTAGCTACCTACCAAGCATAACTCTAGGGTTTCATTTTAGGGCAAGAAGAGTGAGCTAACTTCCTTATTACATGCTGGAAATCCACCTAACTTCAAGAAGGAAGTTGAATTGGCTAGGTATTCCAAGCTCTCATAGTGAGAAGATAGAAAATTTTTGGAGCTCATTGGCAATCTCAAGCTAGTTCAGTATGTACATTGAGTTTTTGTGATCCAAATGAAACCAAATCAATTTCTACTTGTTTCTTAGGTTGAAGGCCATACTACAGCTTGTAGTACACACGTGTGGGCTCAGATTTCAATGTTGATCAATGCTTTTGATTGTTAATGCTTGTTGTTTGTCAAATTGCCATTCTAGATCAACTTTTTTGATGACTAGCTTTTTGATAGATTGTTAAGCAAGCATCCAATAACTCTTGTGGATATTTTGTGATCCATTTATGGTCCTAAAGTACACTACTTTCACAAGCATGGATCTGATCAAAAGTTTTGAAAATGGTACTATACCCATTATGGGTTCAGGTATTGGTATGGCATGCATTTGCTCCATATCTGAGTACCGTTCCATGCTATCTCTCGTTTGCAAATTGCAACCTATATAACGCATTTTTTTTTCAAATGCATATGCTTTAAATTTATAAACAGATATGGACCAATACCATAAAATTGATCAGAATGGCGGAATGCCCTGATACGGTAATAATATGGGAAAGCCTATCGCAAGTAATCATGTTTTACATAAGGAAGATTGGACTGCACTTTTTCATCATTTATTCTAAGTTGTTAAGCTACTAAACTTATTTTGGACATGGATAACAACTGACATTCAGCGTTGACACCTGTCTTCCTCACTGTGCTAACTTGTGCAGTTTTGGTGTTGGGATGGTGGCAGGTACCAGCTGGATATGGTGTTTTTCTTTGAAGTATTGTATGCTTTCAACTCTGTTTTACCTTGTTGGGTTATGAATAAAGGTTTCAAAAGGTTTGGTTTTGCTTTGGCAAGAGGAGCTATGTGTCGTTAATCTCTCTCTATGCATCCTTGTGGTGTAAATCTGACTATCCTTTGGTCGGGATAGTATCAAACCTTTACCTTATGTGGATTCATAGGCTAACAAAGGCTTTTTTTCATGGTTTAGTCCTCAGGTTGGTTTCAGGATGCTTTTGATCTTGGTTATGGGGAGCCCCTTCCTCCCCTTAATCGTTTTATTCAAACTTTGATCTACAGCATGAAAAGAGCTGTGATGTTGCATGGTTTTATTATTGAAACTGATCATGCTACCTGTAATGCCGCTGGGCCAGAGGATAAAGTGCTCTGCATTATTGATCTCTTAGATACCTTACATTGGGTTAAAATTTATATGGATTATGGTAAAAACCGTATTAACCCTTTGGGAATTGTGGTATAATTTTGCTGTTGATTTAGCTGGTCTTGCTGATAAATATGAGGAAGAAGAGAGATTCTTTAACAAAAGATTAAAAAAGTCTTTGCCTGCCATGAAAAGAAAATGACTCTCTGTCTGCCGAGCCTACTCCTATCATTCCTGATACACCCCTCTCTCCGCACCCTCTTGTCTTCTGAGATGAGTTGGATGAAGATAGTGCTTCACAACTTGAAATCTTTTTGCAAGATATCTGTGACATCAGAGACCAATCCACCTTTGAGTTCTGCCAAGGTAAAAACTGCCAAATTCCCATGGTCCCTAGCCAAACTATTGAGTTCAAATTTGCTCGCACTGCTTTTAAACTTTGGAGTTTACCCACTGTGAGCTTTCTTGCTCTCATGATACCTATTGAACTCTAGATTTTACTTGCACACCTGACTGAAAAAGAAGTACAAACTTGCAAACTTGCTGCTCTGAACAGAAACACTTCACTTGAGACACCCATTGCCTTTGACAATATTATACGCATAAACTTGTTTGAACCTTCTTGTTGGCCTTCTGAGCAAGCCTGGGCTCGAGTTTGTGGACACTTTTATACCAGTTTTAGTTGAATGAATATGTACCAAGCTAGAATCTGGAACTGGAAGAGACCCTTTTTCAAATGTAGATGTGGTGACAAGTGCAAGAACAACTCTTCTATTGTTTGGTTCGATCATGGTGTTTGGTTCATGTTGAACGATCTTAGTAAATTCTTCCCTGGTGCATCCTTTCAAAATCAGATGAATCATTTGAATACAAAATTCAAATGTGACTTGACAACATCTCTAGTGGCCTTTTTTCTGTGGCTACACAAGCCCGCCAGAGATGTTGTCAAGTCACACCTCACTTTTATTTTCTTATGCCAGCACATGATTGATGCATCTATAGAGCTTGCTACAAACCCTTCTGCTAAACTCCTTGCCAACTTAGGAGATGCTGAAAACATCAGAGAGATTGAACACCTCCTCAAAAGACCAAGTTTTTTCACTCTCCAAAATAAATTCTTCCAAAGCTCAAATAGAAGGCCTAGCTCTTTCAACCTAAACAACCCTAGCTCGATGGTTTTCGGACAGAATATGGGAAAAAGAAAGAAGTTTATAGGATATAAAGGAAAGGAAGGACAAGGTAGTGGTGCAAAAGAAGACTTACTGGTTAAAAGACTGAACTTTTATAGGGATTGACTTGCTCGTAGGGTGGATAAAAGAACTCTTACCAAGAATTCGGTGGAGCTCAACACGCACAAGGACAAGCCAAAGATCTTTTCACATTTACGCTACTGTAATAGGATGTTTGAGACCATTCATGTTAGACACTTTTACACTCGCATTTTACTATAGAACGAGTTCTTTCATGATATTGTGTTTGCTTGGTCATATATGCCTAACATCAAAAGTGAATGGTACTTTTGGTTTGATGTTTTCTGTGATTTTGAAATTGAAAAGCTACCTTTATGTTCTTGCTCTTCTCTGAAATGTTTCAAGAATTTTATATCGAAAAAATTTGATCATGTGCTTACAACTGACTACAATATTATTAGAAGTAAGTACCTCATAAAATCAATAGAAAAAAGCCTTAGCCATATTGTTTTAAGACATACATGCATATACAATGTTGCTAATGAACTTTATGATGGTTGGATTAAACTTATGAGGCTTTTACCTATTTATGCAATGATGGATGAAGATACTATCTTAAAGCACGCTGATATTTGGAGACTTGCCACTATCGAGTTCTTAAAAGAAAGAAAGTGGATTCAAGATAATACTATAACTTTGCAAAAGAAGATTGATGCCAATAATGAATGAAAATGGCTTATCAAACATCTTTACGTCAATGGGGTTGATAAAGCGCAACAAAATCCATGTTTCGTTTGTATTCATCTTGTCAGGACGCTTGCGATTGAAAGACTTGGCAATAAAGACTTTGAACCTTTTTTAAGCAATTCAAAAAATTATGTTCAAGATTCTATTGAACATCCAAAGGAAACTTTGGGAAGTATATTATCCGATAACTTCATTTATTCTTACAAACTTCCCTATCTTTTATGCATTTTTAAAGCTCATAAAAATTCCTTTAGATGGACCACAAACGTCCGTGAATGTTACTTTTCTGGACTCGCTAAATTCCTGACAGGGGTTCTTAGTATGCTGCATTCTTTCACCATGGAAGGAGCAGGCCTTAAGGCAAAAACATACAAGAATTACGTAAATGGGGATGCAGCTCTACTTTGGCAATGTGACTCCTCTGTCGACTTCTATCTCAATATACCTAAGCACATTCCAACATATGATAATGAACCACAAAAGTGGTGGATCGCGATCCATCGCCCATCATACCTCATAGTTTATGAATAACCATCATATTACACATGCATTCCTCCCACATAAAGTCAGAATAGTAACATTTATGGAATGCAAAGGGTAAGGAAACTTACCATTCCGTGTGATGGTTCTGTAGGACCGATCGTAGCTGGGCGCTACCTTTCAAAGGTAACCATGAAGAAGAGGAGGAGGAGAAGGAAGAATCTTTGTAAAGGTATTGATAGGGGTGTCTCCATTCTTATAACCCTTTGACAGAATGAAAATGGAGGGAGAGGTCCATTAATGTGTTTTTGAATTTTGAACCCAGCCAATTTTATTTTTGGGCGTCCAAATCATATGGCTTAAGATCACTTACAAAAACACCTATCAAAGCACCAACAGATCCTCTGGAGCAGGGAATCTGTAACGAGGCCAACTACACGAGCCTGCATCTGCATTGGGTAATAACAACCACATTCACCTGGAGCAACCACCTTGAGCCATCACCATCGCCAAAAACTAGCACTGTAGCTATCGTATTCATCGCCATCACACAACCTCCACCCTAGATCCGTGGAGAACGCATTCATAGACAGTTCACCTCCATTCACACTTGAATCGGACTACACCGCAATCCATCATCAACCACAGCACACAACACACCTAACTACCTCCGCATAGAACATCTTCCTTCATCATTCACCCACCTTCCTCATCAGCCTGCTGCTCACTTAAGAAGTTTCTAGCAAACTTCTACAATATCGCACAATACACCAGTTCCATAATGAAAAAAATCAATATGAAATGAGTCCTTGTCAAAAGAAAGTGAAACCGATATTCCGTCATCTGCTACAATGTCCAACCAAGAGCAACCTCCACAGGGAATTGACAGTTTTTCTCCCCTTCTACAACCTCAAATCTATTTTGTCTTTCCATATGTTGATACGATTTCAGCTCACCTTGCACAGAGTTTCCAATCTTTGAGCATACTGCAAATATGAGAAGTACATGTCAAATTAGAGTTTATTCCTGCATCTCATTGCCATATTATTTTTTGAGTCAACTACAACAAGATCGAAACAAATTTAGTTAAAATTTGTTCAATCTTTAGTCCAATTGAATGTTCAACGAGTTTCAACTACGTGTTCCACACGCTGATCCAATCCTGAGCATGAGCAGTTACCAGCAACAACATTCCCACCAAAAGTTTTTTTTTTGGGGGGGAGAGAGAGAGCATGGATCTGCTTGGATCCACTGGAGTAGTTATGCTACCAACAACGACATCAGCAAGATCAACAGCCAAGGTCACAAGTCAAATATGAAAAGACAAGGCTGAAAAAGATAGATGGGTAATCCGAAGAGACTCAATCAAAAGAAGTATTCCAGTCATGACAAAGATCCTTCTGAAAAGAGAAACACAAGAATTGGAAAATCAGTCTCCTTCTTCAACCAACCTCTTGCCATACTTTTGCGCCCACACCATCTACCGTTGTCACCACCATCCTTCCTTCCACCTATTTTTTTATCATCAGTTTACTGTTCTTCTGAAAAATTTCCAGTTTTTGATAGTCTTACCGAAGCAGCTGATAGATCATTGCAAGTGTCTTGCGGAGACCAACTACCACCTATATTGGATGTTCAGTCGAAAAAGATCTACAAAAGCAGGCAAAGCAGCTAGAAGAAATAAAGCGAAAGATCCAGGAAGCTGAGGAGGAAAGGACAAAACTTAAGCAACAGATGAGTCAGATCAACCTTTATTGAAAGAAACTCTCTGGAGCAATGATAGTTGAATCCCCTCTTATGAAGCCCAAAGAGATCCAAAAGTAATGGATCAAATAGAAGAGCTGTAGAAAAGAAAGATGAAGACCACCGTGAACCTGCAAAATAAAGCGAAATCCTCACCCAACAAGTGGTGGTCAAAGCTCGACATTGCAAGGGTCCAAGGCTGCAACTGTAAAACTATCAGTTCCTTCACCCTACCACCAAGCCTTCATCATGTTTCCTTACCATTACCAAACCGTCCATCCAAAATTGTTCCTACCACCAATTTTTGATGAATCCATCTCCTTGAGACTGATAATCAAAGTTTGTGCAACCTGCAGATCAAAGCTTTTCCTTGAGACTGGAACTTCAATTGAGAGAATAACCACGGAAACACCCAGAGGCAAATGGAGGATACAGACCTCCCAGAAGATAGAATCTGCCAAGAAACCAAAGATGAAACCGTCAATGGCAGATACAAGTGACAAAATAAAGAGACACATGGAAAGCACTCAAGCATGCAAGTTGTGAAGCTGCTGAGAGCTCTCCAATTTTGAGAATGTCAACCAATTGCAGCAATAAGACATTCTGGTTAAACTGCGACAATTTGTGAAAAAAAAATAGTTTTTGTGATAAAGACTGGCGACAATAAGCACTTGGTTTTATGTAAGCGAACGAGGATCTACGCTTTTCTAAGTGACAATCAAAAATGCCAATGCAAAGCGGAGTGACATTGTCCAATATGAGTTGCAGTGGGTCTTGCAACACATTAGGGGTGGGGTGAGATGATGTTGGCTGATTCTGACGAATCCCCAAGATACTCGGACAGAGCAACTCAAGAGCACTTCTCACCTTAGACCGAGGAGGTCTCTGAGAAGACGAGACTAATGAAGACTGAGATCCGAGTATGAGAGCTGAGGAATACTAGTTAGTAATGACAAGTAAGAACTGTGTAAGCCTCGTGGTGAACCCTGGAAGATGGAATGACCATGTAGGAACTAGTATTTCTCAGGAAATGTAATAAATGCAAGTAGACCCCTCTTAAAGAAAGTAGAGTGAGCCACCTTTTGATGGTGACCTCTAGTGGAGAGCATTATTCCACTTGTAATTTGTGAAATGTGGAAATTTCACTAGGATGCCACCTAAGGAGCTCTCTTGCTTATTTGAGAGACTCCCTCTTTGTGAAGAAGAGCTTTTTGTGAATTGTATCAACTCCATGCTGAAATAAGAAGAGCCTCCACGAGTTAGATGCATCCATTGAGCTCCTTGATCATGATGGTTTTCTTGAGTGATGCCCCTATGATCATGCCCTTCCATTCATTGTGTGTGGTTGTGGACTGTAGAGTGGATTAGATTTGCTGCTTTCCTAGAGTGGATTAGCTTCCTTTTCTTGTTTGTGGATTAACATAGGAACTAGCATTCAAGTAAACTAAATAGGCTAGATTTGTGGTGTAGACCTTGCATATTCTCTGACATTCTAGTTCTTGATGTTCTTGGGGTGTCCAAGAATCAAAAGGCTGGTTGGTTTCTTGATTCTTGGACTTCTAAAATGCTATAGATTAGTTTCTTGTTTTTTGTTCTGTGGATTTATGCAAGTGTAGCTCAATGTTAGTATATGGTAGACTTTGATTTAGTTCGTTTTAAGAGTAGGTAACTATAGAATCTACAGAATGTTCATTTGGGCTGTATGCTGATCTGTGAATGAACGTTTTTGGCTTGCATCTATGTATGAATGTAAGTGCGTTCAAGAGAGACGACCCTGAGTAGTCATCTGACAGGCAGGACAAAAATATACTACAATGAGAATCTGTTCCCTTCTACCTGGTTTGACATTGTAATATCAAGGACACATATAACATATGCCATGAAGCCTAGTAACAGGCAGAAACGGTTCTGAGTAAGTAAAGAAACGCCTTAAGAAAAACCAACAGATCCTCTGGAGTAGGGAATCTGTAAACAAATATTTTGGTGAGGCAAGATTAAATACCGTTGAGTATCATG
The DNA here is from genome assembly GCA_029204225.1 of Diphasiastrum complanatum. NCBI lineage: Eukaryota > Viridiplantae > Streptophyta > Lycopodiopsida > Lycopodiales > Lycopodiaceae > Diphasiastrum > Diphasiastrum complanatum. The sequence goes on from CM055102.1 coordinate 48,544,327, forward strand.
AGAGAGAGAGAGAGAGAGAGAGAGAGAGAGAGAGAGAGAGAGAGAGAGAGAGAGAGAGAGAGAGAGAGAGAGAGAGAGAGAGAGAGAGAGAGAGAGAGAGAGAGAGAGAGAGAGAGAGAGAGAGAGAGAGAGAGAGAGAGAGAGAGAGAGAGAGAGAATCCACCAACCAGACCCACAATCAGTGAATCTCTTAGGGGGCAGCTAGCTCTCCCCTAAGGGAAAGCTAACTGCCCACCAAAGAAGTATAAATGTTTATAGACAAATCAAAAGATTTTGTCATTCATAAAGACATTCTTGTGAAACCCATCAACCAAAATCTTAACTTCTTTCAGAACCGTCTGCTGTTTATTACAGCAATACATAGCTACAATAACCTGAGAAACAATTATCTTGTAGGAATTATAGATCGGCCTATTGAAGGCCAGGTGTATGTATTGTAAATAACGGAAAGCTAACTCTCTCCTTTTGTCGTATTTAGAAAGAAGTACCGCACCATTTATTGGATCAGAGGAGATGGTAATATTCAAAAAGTTTACTGTGTTGTTGGCTGTGTCGCTCTCATCGTTATCCAGATATTCAAATGGATAAATCCAGAAAGGGTTATCCGGTGTTCTAGGTTGTGTTTTGTCGAGGAATTTCCCAAAAGGCGGTTGTTGATGAAGCAGATGTCATCAATATACCGGATTGAAAATTTGAAATCATTCATAAATTTTGCTAACCTTTTAATAAACTGCATTTTCAAAATATGAGAGATACCAGTTACACCATAATGGTGAACATGAGAAACCCATGGGAATACCCCTTATGTGTCTCCAGGTGTGATTACCAAGTCTGACAATGCAGTTATCTATCAACATTGAATTCCAAGCACATATAGTATCCATGTCAATATCATTCCATTCTTCTGAATCTAACCTGTTCCAGGCCCATTGAAAATCCTTGACTTTTGATAACCATTTGTAGTGAAGAGATTTTCCTTTTGTAAACTTATATGCAAACATTATTAGTTTTGTCATAACTGTCTTAAGACCATCCGGCCCATCCAAGGGTATTTTTTCATAGCATTTGGAAATGTTCGTAGCTTTTATGCAAATTTCCTACATGATATGCAGGAAATGCTATAAGATTGCACGTAAAAATGTCCAGAGTGCCCAGGAAAGGGACCGACATTATGCAAATATGAAAAGATCATCAAGAGACTTCCAAGTGGGGGATTGGGTATATTTGAGAATCCCGAAGGATCAAGTGTAATGCATACCGACAAGCATTATAAATTGTCCCCTAGATATAGAGGACCGTATCAGATCTTGAAAAAGATCGGATTCTTAGCTTACCATTTGGAACTCCCTGAAGGATATCAAGTGCATCCGATATTTCACATAAGCCGACTCAAGAAGAGTCTACGTGAAGGAGAGCATCTTGGATTTGGAGATCAATTGGACCTGTTGGATGAATCATTGGGTGTGTCTCGACTCGAACCCAAAAAGAACTTGGATACAAGAACTAAACGATTGAGAAATCATATAGTTACCAAGCTGTTGTGGGTGTTTCCTGCACAATACTAAACAAGTGGGTCCCGCCACTTAAAATATTGTTGGCCAAGCCTTAGCTAGTGGGCCCTGCCACAGTACATTGTATAGTTAAAATAATAAGTGCGAGGGCACTGGTGTCCTGCGTGTGTAAGCCCAACCCAATGAGCACACAAAAGACTTGGGGCCTAAATAGAATAAATAATAAAAAACTCCAAAGTCAAGTTACATGGTTCTAAGTTGAGGGAATCTCACATGAATCATGTGAGTTTGGTCCTCTTCTTATTGAGCCATTAGATTTGCAATTAGTTTAGTTTGAGTGGCTAAGATTAAGATTCTAGCCAATTAGAAAGGGCCAATGAGAGCCAAGATGGGCTCCCCTCTCAACTATATAAGGAGGCCATTTTCCATTGTAAAGCATCATCTCTATTCTTAATAAAGCTCTTGCTCTTTCTATTTCTATCTCCATCTCTCTCTCTCTCTCTCTCTACGATGGGATAGAATAGCTTTGGTAGGCGCTCGAGCCCCCAAAGCCTTTCTCAACCTAGGAATTCCCCCTCTCTCTTCTCTCCTCTCTCTAAGTAGTGACCGAATAGTTTGGGGAAGGTGCTCGGGCCTCCCAAACCTCTCGCTACTTGGAACTTTTCTCTCTCTCTTCTTGTTATGCAGGTGAAGACGAGATTGCCGCTCCCAGCGACGAATCCCTATGCTACATCAACGACACAACACGAGCATCTAGTTTGATGGAAGGGATGTACAGACGATGATGACTCCTGGGAACAAGAAGGAAGCATAAGGAGGAACTTTCCCAGTTTTAAGTTCAGAGGACATAACTTGAAGAAGGGAGGAAGAATGTCATGCCCATGACTGGTCTCAAGTAGTGTGCCTACGCTAGGGATCAGTAGATCAACATCCCGTAAGTTAATTGTGACTATAAGGGAATTGGGGCCCTTATGAGTACATGGTCATAACTAATGGTTGTAGGCCTAAACACATGGTGGAGTTGGTATGGGTCTATCAGTGAGTCATTGGAGAATTGAATGATGTGGCCCAGATAGGCTGTAGAGGTGTCCAGTGAGGTGTCACAGTGCACTACTAGTGGTGCATGGGCCTTGGGTATAAGTATACCTATTGGGCTCTCACTAGTGTATGCTTGATTGCATGACTGGTAGATGTATGCTGATGGTGTGATGTCTCATTCCTCTTTGTGATTGATCCATAGCTTGGGGGCTAGATCTATTTGATCTGGGTTTGGTTGGGTTGGTTTGTCCACCATCCGTTTTCCTTGTGTTGCTTGTGATTGGCATGCTTAGAAATCCGCAATGAAAATGCAGATTACTGAGCCACGCGCTCTGATACCATGTCGGATTTTGGTGGAAAGGCGATGAGCAGCGGAAGTGGTGAGCAAATGGTGATAAATCGGTAGTGCGGCAGTTACCAGCAACATAGTTGAAGATGAATATGATGTTGCAATCTGCAATGGAACAAAATAGTAGAACGATGCACTCTGATTAGATTACAAAAAAACTGAGTACAATGCTTGAAGCTGGGCGCAATACAGTAGGCGCTCAAAAATCGCTTCAGCTGAATTCGTTGATGATCAAAAATTGGAATACGAATTAACTGATTCTAAACCTATCTTAACCCCTGTTTTGACACGTATTTGGACCCCCCCCCGAAAAAATAAAAGAAGAATGCCTCTCTTGTGGATTATGGTCTCTCTTTTGGGTAGGTGCTATGAGGTGGTGAATTTTAGCAAGGGAGCTATGTGGGGGGAAGTGTAATGTGCCTTTTGCCTTGGGAGGGCCCTTGCTCTAGAACGGGTCTCGCGTAAGTGTGTAATGACCAAGTGTGAATTGTTTTTGGATTTTTTAAATTTATTTTTGAGATTTTTGTGTAATGACCAGTGTAGAATAAAGTGTTTTTTTGAGTTTTTTTTATAGTTTGTTTTGGTTTTTTTTGTTGCCATAATATGTGTCATGTGTGTGAACATTTAGCCATAGTAAATGTGGCGTGTCATTAGCTATTCTTACATGTGCAATATGATACCCCATCATTGACTATTATTACATGCACACTCTATTAAAATCATTGTGTTGTGTGTCAATTTGTGATTGATAGTTGAGCTGAGAAGAAGGCCACAACAACTTGACTTTTGGAATTATCATGAGAATTGTGCATAGTACATACTTCATGAAGACTTCCACAATGTCTCCAAAATATGGAAAAAAATGACTTTTCATTAATTATATATAATTGGCCTTTGCCGTTCATTTCACTTTAAGATGATGGACATTTTAGGTCTTTCTAAGTAAACGTTAAGGGGAGACAGTTTGTAAAGGCCAATGAGCTACTGCCTCATGGACTGCTTCTTGGTAAAATATATAGGGTCCATGTCATTTGAACGAATCTCTGAAACCCTAACTAGGGCTGGGCAGGTGATATATATCCGAAAGAAAAACAAAGGAAAGGTAAAACGAGGAATCGGGGACAAGACGAGGAGAGAGGGAGCAAGAGAGCGAGAGCGATGGCGCTGATCGGCAGAAGCAGTGTTGTTGTGGGTGTACTAGCTCTCCTGTGCCGGCAATGCGTGTGCGATCTGAATGCAGAGAGGTTGTCCGATCTGCTGCAACTACAGTCAGCTGCAGCAGACCGCGTGATCGCCATGGATGAAGCCACCTTTCCTCGCTTTGCTTCTGATGACGATCCTCGCCCTTATTCGCTCTTCATCTTCTTCGATGCCGTTATGTTATGGAGCAACTCCGAGCTGCAGCTGGAGCTACTCCGAAAGGAGTTTGGTCTCCTTGCTTCTGCCTACGCCAAGAACAATGAGGGCAGCGATGGTGCCACAAAAGTTTTCTTCTGCACCTTGGAGCTTGGAAACGCGAGATCCGTTTTTTCATTGTTTGGGATCGCTTCTCTGCCGCACATTAGGTTTCTTCCTGTTGGATCAGGCGGCCCCAATGAGTCTTCTGAGATGGAGCTATCTGGACCTTTCAGATCAGCTGAGGGAATGGCTGCATTTCTGGAATCCAAAACAAAGCAAAAAGCTGGGCAGATCATTCGGCCTCCCCTAATCTCGAAGAGTACAATTTTGCTTCTCACAAGTGGATTGCTAGTGGCAGCTCCTTTTGTAATCAAGATGCTAGCAGCACAGAACACGCCCTTGCACAATCCACAGGTGTGGTGCATAGGCGCTCTTTTAGTCTACTTCTTCAGTGTTTCCGGAGGCATGTTCAATATTATCCGCCACATGCCTCTCTTCGTGCCCGACCGAAACAATCCTGGTAGCCTTATGTATTTCTTGGAGGGCTCAGAAATGCAGCTTGGAGCTGAGTGTCTTTTTGTTGGCTTGCTTTACACTGCAGTGGGACTCATTCTTGCCTCGGTGTCACACATTCTTGTGCATCTTCAGTCAAAGAATACTCAGCGTTGGATTATGTTGCTTGGGATGGTTGTGTCATACTTTGCAGTGAGAAGGGTTGTTGCTCTAAACAATTGGAAGACTGGGTATAGGATCACTTCTTACTGGCCAAAGAGGTGGAGCTGAGCTGCTTTTTGCCTTCCCAGGTGCAAGAAAGTAAACCTACCTGTTCAATTTTCTTTGCTGATTTAAAATTCAGAAGAATTTTTTCAGATGTATCCAAGGTGTCCTTTTGAATAAGGCATAAGGCATCCAAGATTAAAAGGAACACTCAGTTACTGGAGGTAGTGATAGCAAGTTATCTCTGTAACATTTTTCAGGAGCAAGCTACATGTGCAATCATGGTTAACTGTTCAAGCAAATCTTTGCAGTGCCATCGCAGTTTGTTTTGATATTGGTCGCATCTTTGATTTGATTGAGGTGGATCTTTTCAGCCTTGTTCATACCAATTTCACACCCCGCTCTTTTTCCCTGTTGCTAATTTTCGCTTCATGGTTAGCCTTGTCTCACTCTGATGAAGGGAAGCATAAATAACTAAACTGAATTTATGTCGATCTCTTGCAACTTATTTGAATTCAACGAGAATCAAATTTTTATGTACAAGTTTTGATATAACGTCTGGATTGCTTTGAGAAGTACAGGAGGGATGTTCGCATTGGTATAGAATAACTTTTGCAATCATTCATTCATCAATTTGTGATCCTTCTTAGTGTGTAATAAGATTGATCCATAGTTGCAGTGCTTGTGTCATTAATGCAGGCGGTTTCTACTAAATGTTTTAAGATAAAATTAACAACTTTTTTTATCCTCTCAATGTTTCCATTTTTTTGAGCTTCTTTTTCAACTGAATACCATTTGGTGACTTTTTAAATTCTAAGAATCTTGAAATCAGTGTGAGGAATAAGACTGGGAATGTAAGTTGGTCTTTGCCAAGCTTAGATGGTAGTTGTTGTTTGAGGTGTTGGGGAATGGTCTTTTTAATAACCTTTGCACTTGATAATTTGGTTGTAAAATTATGGGGAGGCCCATGAGGTTGGACGAGGTGTGAAGGTAACTAAAAAAAACTTTTCTCAAAGTATAAACAATTGTCTTGGCATTTCACATTATAGTTGAAAATATTTTTATGACCCATAGATTTTTGACTTTTTTATGAGGTAATGAGCTTCGCAAATTCTTTATGAGCATTGCATGAGCTGTAAAATGTTTGTAAAATGATTTATGGACTTCGAGATTTCGGAATGTGAAGCATTGACTTTCACAAATGATAATCTATTTTATAGTTCATTTTATGGATCTGTTGTATAAAATAACTCACGCACAAAGCTAAAACCATACTTTTGAGAGGATTGAAGTTCCTTGCACGATTCAACCCACTTCCAACATATGAAGTAAAATGCCAACCAATGTTTACTCGAAACGCGTCTCGAACGTTGAAACTGTTCGAAATAGGGCATACGAAACGACGTCGTTACCCCCTTTTGAAACGCCGTTTCAGTGTTCGCAACGACTGTAAAAAAAGAAAATCAATTTTTTTTTCCAAAACCACACCATAAGCTTTGTAGTATGTACTGGCAATGGGCATGAACAGATTCTCGCAACCTAATAACCTATCCATGACAATATCAATAATTGACTGAGGAAAGTGACCATAGTCACCATACACAACTTCTCCTCTTGAAATTGCATTCTTTAGAGCATTCTCATGAAATTGGATGTATCTACTTGTTACTAGACTTTCAACGACATATGTAAATTCCAAAACCCCTCAAAAATACATTCAAAAAAATAATAATCTAAACTAGACATTTCAAATGCGTTTTGAAACGACGTACAAAACGAGCCCATGAAACATTGATGCCAACACGATCCTTTATGTATGGGAGAATGGATTTTTTAGTAATTTTTTCATTGGGTCATCTTATCATAAAAATGGCTTGGCCTAACCATATTCTATGGCAAGATAACCCAATGGAAAAGTCTATAGAAAATTCATTCACTTATGTAAAGGCATATTATGCTTTTTAAATGGCAAGTTAAACTCAAACTCTCTCTACATGGGGACCACCTATGATTCACTCCACTCACCCTCTTAACAAAAATTTTACGGCAAAATGAATACCAATCAATCTTAAAAGTGATGGAGAATGCACATTTGATTGATCTAGATCCAGGCTATGAGCTAGAATTAAGACTAGTTACCAAAACTGCATGCGCCGCATCATCACTTACAAGTGGAATTACATCAAACTAGACAAGCTAGAATTGTGAAATTTTAATACTGCTCACAATCAAGCTAGATAATAACATAGCTTTACTAATTAAGCCAAGGATTGATCTAAGCTTTAAAAATGCAGCCTTTTGAAGATGTTTTGTCAGTATATCAACAATGCATTCTTCACTTGGAACATGGTCCAATGAAATCTCCTTAGCTTGGACTTTCTCCCTTACAAAATGGTGAGCAACTTCTATGTGTTCGCTCTTTGCATGGTGGATTGGATTGGATGTTAGGTGTTGGGCCGAGAGATGAGTGGAATAACACCTTATTTGATCAGTTTGAGCTCCTCAAACAACTTCTTGATCCAAAGCACCTCCTTGGTTGTGGTTGTTAGAGCTTTGTACTCGGCCTTGGTTGATGAAAGAGATATTGTCTTTTGTTTCTTTGATAGCCAAGAAACCACGCGTTCTCCAATAAAAGTTGCAAAGGCACTTGTTGACTTTCTATTTTTTTTGTCCCCTGCAAAATCTAAATCACTAAAAGCATGCAAGTTAATGGACTCACCTCTATAAAGGATCCAAATCTAGTGTGCCCGAGATGTATCTCAATATCTTTTTAGCACATTTCCAACTAATGGATCTTGCATATTTGACTAAGCTTGCAAACACTATAGCGAAGATTAGGTCTAGTTATGGTTATCCACATTAAGGAGCCAATAAGTTGCCTACAAAAGAGTGATACAAAGAGTGATGTCTTACAAAGAGTGATGTCTTTGAAGGATCTTTCATCCTCTTTATTGGTTACGTTTAAATCATGCTCCATGGGAGTCTCTACATGCTTGCATCCATGAAAGAACATACTTAGATTGACAAATGAAGACATAATCTAAAGATCTAAGTACTCTCATAACCCTAAGCCCCCCTTCTACCGTTTTGTTTTCTTAAACTTGAAAGATAAAAATTTGCAACCTCTTTTCTCTCGAAAACAAATATTCATTTGCTGTCTGTGGGCCGCATATCAGTAGGAAAGAGGAAAACAGAATCTACCTGTCCATCACTTGTTGGCTACCTATCTAACCTGAGGGATGATGTCCCCATCCCATGTTCCTGATTAGAAACCCATCGCTACCTTTCCGAGATTTGATTTTCTGCCCATTTGCGCCCCAGCCCTACCTGTGGGTTTGCTCATCCCTCACCTGTCCGTTCAGGTGTCCACTCTCTGATCTGCCCGTGTGAAAGGGAAAGAAAAAACTTATCTACATTCTAGTCGGCAGCGGCCCATTGAAACCTGTTTGCGCCCACCTGCTCCATTCTCTACATGTGGCCTGCACATTTGCAGATCTGCGCCCTGCTTTCACGATCCTTCTATGCTGCCTACTAACCGCGATCAATCCCTGTCTGCGAGTTGCCTGAAACCCTATTGTGGCCAATACATGCATGCTCCAGCCTATCTATAGCCTGTAGGCCACTTGACTTTTGGCCATATCAATCATTTCCAGTCCTGAAAAGTGGTATCCAACTAGCAGTTAATCATTGATAAAGAGGACAATTAGCTACACTGATAATTGGCCAAATTTTCCTGAATTGAATTTGAGTCCTATAAACCAATCAAGGATATCTGAAATCGGTTGCTGACTAGGCTGTGTTTTCCCGCCCTATTGTCATTACCTTTACCTGCAGATTTGGTGTGGCCTTCTTTCCCCATCCGATTTGCGGCCCATTCTAAACGTTGCTCTGTCTAGCCCATTCCCACTTCCTACCTGCGGTTTTTCTCTGTCTACGGGTTTGCTCTTATCTCTATGTGTGTGTGGCCACTCCATTTCCTACTTGCAGTTTTACTCCGCTTATGGATTGACTTAAGACCACTTGTGAGCACCTCATCACATTTTGGCTCTACGGTATTTGAGAAAGACTCCAGCTCATGGTTTTGGAGATGTTCATGACTCCGAACTTGTGAAACTTTATACTATCCTCATGGTCTAATTGCAGACCATATCACCATCAGTAACAAATATTCTTGATGCCTATGCAAATGGTTTGGATGAAGATTAGGCGTTTATTCAAGATCTAACCATGTTTTACCTCACTCCTTAAGTGATTTTTAGCTCACACACAAGTTATGCTTGTATGTCCTATCGGTATCTCAAAAGCCAGAGCTTACACGTGTGATCTTTTGTCCATTTCAAAGTTCCCCAGGCTATCTGAAAATTGTCTGTTGACCGTTAGAAATTTGCCTTGTCGATTGCCATTGGAAGTGTCGGTGGTCATGAATGTTGTATTTTCGACTCCATACCCAAGGGAGCTTGAGCTGTAATTGTGGTATAGACCGACTTCCATTAGAATTCCCTTAGATTGGTAGCCTATTTGGGGGTCGTTTTATAATCCTTCACATTGTTGGTATATGAATGATGGTCTGCTTGGTCTACGATTGATTACGATTGCAGTGGACGTGACAAAAGCAGAACATGAGAGGTGATTACGATAAAAAAACGATGTCTCTACCAACAGTAACAAAAACAATGAACACAGTAGTAACTGCGATTTCAAGAACGTGGATTGACTAGGGAACGGAATCAAAAGCTTGTTATCCTTTTGAGTTATTAGAGTAGGAGTCTGAGACTGTCGTAATAGTAGGATTGCGAAGCATTAGGCATCTTGGACAGCCATGCGATCCTCTATCTCTGATAACCGTGTTTTTTTTTGTGCAGGAGGGAGAGAGAGACAATCAAGAACGTAATAATTGAACAGTAGCAAATTTGTGTAAATGAAAGAATCGGAACACAATATAGTAGCGCTGATAAGCGTGTATTCCTACTTACAGATTCTGAAACAATGGCTACAGTTCTAACTCTCTCTCTCTCTCTCTCTCTTTGTGTCTATAAATCACTAACTCTAAGGAGCTAGCTATTGAAGACCTTTTGGTCGTTTGATCACTCTGTGCATCTACAGATTGTTCAACTCAACAAAACCTGTCACGCCCTCTCTTCACTCAGATACATATTTATAGCTGTTAGAGTCTTTTGATTTATTGTAATTACAATTTAGAAGATTATTAATAGCCATTTAAACAAGATCCGTAGATCCGTTATTGGAGCGTCGTGAAGGAGGAGAAGTACAGAAGAGTAATGTATCCTCCTTATGCGTCGTAGTTCAAGGATGCAGGTCGTGATGGCCGTAGTCTATCCGCAATCGTTTGAACAACCGTTAGTCGTTCACTTTGTAAGTGACCATTCGTTTCCTTCGTTGATAATCGTAAGTGATAACTTACGGAGCTAAACGATGAGATGGGTCAACAGTTGTTAGTTGACTTCATAGGAACTCGTAAATCGTCGTCGCTGGTCGACTTCGTTGATAACCGTAAATAAGTTACTTACGTTTTTCAAATGGTTGAGGAGAGTTGACTCTGGTCATAGCTTCCATCGTAGGAGATTGTAAGAAGGTCACTTGCGGTGGTCGACAGGATTTCGCAAGTGCTCGTAGATAGTAATCTACAGATTTTAACGACTCCCTTGTAGTTTGCGGTTTCTTGCGGTTTGTGGTTTGAGTCGTGCTTCTCCATAAACATTGATTTAACGGTTTCCTTCGGTCAGACTATAATCTGGCGATGGCCTTGCGGTTCTGCCTGATTTGACTTTGCGTGTATTTTGCAGACTGATTTAGAGAGAGAGAATTCTTGAGAGTAGTAGGAGGGCGAAGGGATGAGTAGGAGAAGATTAAGTTCCAACACTCCCCCTTAAGCTTGTTGCTACGAATTTGGACTTAAGTTGAGATTTAACAATTCTACTAGAGTAGAATGTTTGTCCCTTGAAAATGGTTTTGTCAAAATGTCAGCCAACATACTGTCTATGTGACAGTAACTTAGTGCAACGTCTTCATTTTGAACCTTCTCTCTGAGAAAATGAAGTTGAACCTCTATATGTTTGGTCCTTGTGTGATTTCATCGGTTCAACAATAGAGCTATACAAGTCTGATTGTCGCACTGGAGTATAGTTGGACCAAACTGTGGGAATCTCAGATCCTGTAGTAGTCTTCTAAGCCATAAAATCTCCTTCACTACTGACGTAGTTGCGACATATTCTGATTCCGTAGAGGATAATGAAATGCATTTCTGCTTCCTGCTATTCCGTGAAATGGGTCCTCCTGCAAGAAACCAAATGTAGCTAGAGGTGGATTTTCTGGTATCTACATCTCCTGCCCAGTCTAAATCAGAATAGGTAATCAAAGAGAGTGCAGCTTATGTATTTCCGTTGTAACTCAAGGCATAGTGCTTTGACGCTTCAATGTACTTTAGAACTCTTTGTAGAGCTTTCCAATGTTGTAGGCCTGGATTGAACATGAATTGCAACAGCGTGCTTACAGCATATGCTAGATCAGGTCGTGTGCAAATCATAGAGTATATGAGAGAACCTATGATAGACTGATACGGGTACTTGCACATTTATTGTTGATGATGATGCCTTTGTTCTGGGGCACATGTCTTTGGATAGCTTGCATCCTGGATCCATAGGAGTGTCTATGGGCTTGCAATCCTCCATGTCGTATCTTCGAAGTACATTAACTAAGTAGTATTGTTGGCTTATGGTGATCCTTCTGCTCGCACGATCTCTATGAATCTCCATTCCAAGTAGTTAATGGACTGGATCTAAATCAGTCATCTCAAACTCTGTTGAGAGTAAGGACTTAGTTTCTTGCAGCAACTGATTTGAATTGATGATGATTAGAGAATCATCAACGTATAATGCTATTATAACATAGCTTGGCCCCTTTGGTTTTAGATACACATTGGAATATGTGGTGCAGAGGTAAAGTCGTGCTGCAACAAGAAACAATTTATTCTATCATACTACCATATAATGCCTTATGCAATTTGCATAGTAGATGTTCCTTGCCTTGAGGGATGTAACCTTTTGGTTGATAGATGTAGACATCTTCTTGTATGTATCCGTGTAGGAATGTCGTCTGGACGTCCACCTGGTGAATATCTAGATCTTCTGCAACTAATATATAAGAAAAACATGAACACAGTAGTAACTACGATTTTAGGAACGTGGATTGACTAGGGAACGGAATCAAAAGCTTGTTATCCTTTTGAGTTATCCAAGTAGGAGTCTAAGACTGTCGTAACAGTTGGATTGTGAAGCATTAGACTTCTTGGATAGCCATGCGATCCTCTGTCTCTAATAACCGTGTTTTTTTCTTTTGTGCAGGAGAGTGAGAGAGACAATTTCAAAGCTGCAACAACAAGAGGCGCTTGGGAGGCACTTAGAACATAGTTTTAGATAAATTCCTCATGAATGATGTTTTTGAGAACCAAAGTGATAGGTGTTCACATGGAGAAAAATGAGGGGGTGGGGTCCTATTTCACACTAATCAAGAAGTTGTGAGACCTGTTGACCACAACTGGTGAACCAATAAGAGATGTGGAGCTTGTTCACATGACAATGAATGGTCTATCTTAAAATTTCCAAATGTTTGTAAGCGGCATTGCTTCGAGGGAGAGGTTATTGACATTCGAGGATCTTCATGGCATCTTGTTACAAGAAGAACATAGGTGTCATCAGAAGATCAACCAATGCTAGCCAAAGAGAAGCACAAGTACAAGAAGCATCCCAATAAATCAAAAATCTATATCGCAAAGTAACTTATGGCATAGACGATGGGGCATCTGAACTTCAAAAGCTTGAGGTTGCTTCATAAGCTCAAGATGGTAACAGGCCTTCCCAATTTGGATGACAAAGAAGAGTCCATTTGCAAGGGGTGCATACTAGGCAAGTTACATAGGGAGAAGTTCAACAAAGAAGGGGCAACAAGGGCAACTCAGATCTATGTGGGCCAACGAAGGTAATTTCCATTGGTGGAGCTTTTTATTTCCTGACCTTAATTGATGATTACTCATGGAAGACTTGGATCTACACGACTAGAGAAAAGTCTAACGCATTTATATTTTCAAGAATTTCAAAACATTGGTGGAAAAACAATCGGGTGCCAAGGTCAAGGTACTTAGATCTGATCGTGGTGGTGAGTATCGATCCACAACTTTTATTGATTTTTGCGTAGGTTGACACACTTGAACAAAATGGAGTAGCTTAGAGAAAGACTCGCATTATTGTCAAGGCTACTATGGAAATGATTAAACATATGAGCATTACTTTTTGGGCCAAAACTATAAAAATTGTTGTATTCTTGCAAAATAGAAGCCCACAACAATTGCTATACCTAACTGCACACCTAAAGAGGTGTTCGATGGTAGGAAGTATAAAATAGATGGATTATGAGTATTTGGATGTTGTGCTTATTTTCAAATACCCAGTACTAAAAGGAACAAAATGCAAGTGCCTTAAAGTGTATCTTTACAAGGTATGATGAGCAAATCAAGAGGTATAGATGCTATGATCCACTTTGACAATGCATGCACATAATTCATGACGTATTGTTTGATGAGATCCATAGGTTTGAAGATGAAGAGAGGGGTAGTGACGAACTATCCAAGCTTCTTAGCGAGGATGAAACAATTTCATCATGATAAGAAAATCATCAAGACGATGATGAAAGACGTAGTACTCCTCCCACTGTAGAGATGAGATTGAGAGTTAAAAACAAACTCATTGGATCAGAAAAGATCAAAGTTGCAGGTGACAAGAGAAAGGAAAATGATGCATCTTGGGATACCTATCCACCTTGTAGTGGATCACCTCAATGCAAGTTGCCTAAGTGGTACATGAAGCTCATGAGTGATAAGGAAGGCAAAGTTGTTGACTCTAGCAAGGAGGGAGGGCTACAATGTTCCATGAGAGAGAAGATAGCACTTGACAAATTTAAGATAAATCTTGTGCTCATGAGTAGTATCATTTTGTCTATTGAACCCTCTTGCTTTGAGGAGGCCAAGGATCATGAGATTTGAAAAAAAAAACAATGCAAGAGGAAATTGATTCCATCAAACACCATGACACTTGGGAGATACTAGATCTTCCAAAGGGCAAGAGACCCATTGGCGACAAATAAATATACAGGATGAAGTACAATGCCGATGGAACCATTGCTAAACATAAGACAAGATTTGTAGTGAAAGGCTCTTCTTAGAGTTGGAATCTATATCAAAAGGACATAAAGTCCACTTTTCTCAATGGTAAGCATGAAGAAGAATTGTATATGGAGCAACCTAGTGGTTTTGTGATACATGGAAGATAAAGTATGCAAATTTTGAAGGAAATTGTATGGATTGAAGCAAGCAACACAGGCTTGGTACAACCACTTCGATGAGTATCTTCTATCTTTCAACCTTTACTACTTTGCTCATGACTCTAGCATCCATTGATTGTGTTATATACGTAGATGACCTCATAATCACAAACAATGATGATCATTAGATCAAGAAGGATCTATCCTATAGCTTTGATCTATGACTGACCTTGGTTTTATAACTTATTGTTTAGGAGTGGAAATTTGGTAGACATGATAGCATCACACTCACGCAAACAAAGTACGTGAATGAAATTCTGAAACTTTTCAAGATGTGCGACAATAGGCCAATGTCTACAACTGTGGAGGTTGGTAAGAAACTTTCTAACTATGATGAGCATGTGCTAGTTGATGCTACTTTATTTCGTCAATTAGTTGGTTCACTGATTTATCTCACAGCTACTAGTCTTCATATAAGTCATGTTTTAAGTGTTGTAAGTCAACTATGCCTAGGGAGACTCATTGGAAAACAACAAAGAGAATTATTTGCTACATAAAGGGGAAACTAATCCATAAATGCTATCTGAGAGACAACAAGCTTTACCAGTTTTACAGGGCTTCATAGATTCGGATTGGACAGGCTATGTAGACGATAAGAGATCCACCATAGGTTAAGCTTTTCATATTAGCAATGGTGTGTTTTCTTGGTCTAATAAGAAACATGATACATTTGCTCTTTCTACCACGGAAGTAGAGTACAAAGCCCTATGTCCAGCTATATAGAAAGCAGTTTGATTAAGAAGAATGATGGAAGACATAGGCATCATGTAGAGTAAGCCTACAATGATAAGGTGTGATAGCCAGAGCGCTATTCAGCTAGCTAAGAATTCTGTATTTCACGCACACATGAAGCACATAGAGAATAAATATCATTTCATTAGAGAGGAATTGTTATCTAATGAAATAAATGTAGTTCATTGTAGAACAGAGAATCAACTAGTAGACATACTAAAGTTTTAATATTGATAAATTTGAATTTTCTTAGCAAAAAGCTCTTTGTAAGAAAAATAAACCAGGGCTTAAGCGAGAGTGTTAAAACAAGTAAGCCCGAGTTTATTTTATAAGATTTTTGACTATTTCCAGTTTAGCAGTATTTTGAATTTTTTTATCTATATGACTGTGTGTGTGTGTGTGTGTGTGTGCGTGCGCGCGCATGTGTGTGTCTGCCATGTTGACGGCACGTACAATATAGAGTCAAGACACATGTCCCATAAAGTGACTGTATTGCCATGCAGTGGTATTCCCTAAAAGGAGACTGCATATATGTAATTCTTTATTTGTTTTGTTAATTGCAATTTAAACAATGTTCTCTTGAGTTTTGGAGCGATCTCTCTTGTTGCTCTTGAATGAGTTCGATTGATGCTTGCTTGCAAATTAGTTAACAACAACTGCTAGTAAGATCTGTTTCAACATTTGCACCATAAATCAAACATTCTTTCATTGTAATTTGTAAGGCCTCTTGGCTAGACTTCCAGTCATCCTCACATTTATAAAAGGATATCTGTACTTGGAAGCTTATGAATTATCTATCAGAATTGTGGATAATTTCATACTATTATTATAAAATATTTTATAATTTTTTTAACTTTAATCTTCTGAGTTAGGTAATATTTCACCTAGTGTTTCATGTAAATGTTTTACATGAAGGTGATGCTACTAACATGTGGTGAATGTAACCCAGATGGAAAATTTATCACTTAGTGTACTTTTCAAACTTGAGTTGTACTCTAGTGTAGAGATTATCGCATGGAAAATAAAATTATCTTTGATTACTTGTTTGATGTGAAAGTCAGACTAAGGATAACGATTTTTGAAGTTGTTATTGAAAGTTAAAAGAACTGTTGCTATAATTCTTTCCTGTTTCGGAGCTTCTAAAGATAGAAGCAATTTAAGGAGGCTTAAGAGTCATGTCCATCATCAGTACATAGGATTCATAGGATTTAGTATACTCCTAGCCGTGGATACATGGTACTCCAGTGAAACAAGCTATTAGTTATGCCATGTCATATTGGACATGATCCGAAAGTAACTAATATCCTTGTGAGGCCCAGAACACACTAAATGGAGTTAGTACCAGGTTTGGGACAATCAAGGCATGTATACAGTTATCAATAGCAATTCTATGAATAGAGGATCTATGCATAGAGAATCTCTTTTGGAGGAATCTAAGTATAGGAGAGTTAGGACCTTGCATGTCTATGTGCACAGGTGGTTCATGGCTCTATAAGAAGAGGCCAAATTTGCCCTACTCCTCATATTTGTGATGGATTTAGTGCCAGGGTTTCACTCCACCTTCATGCTTCCTACTCCTTGGCTTGGGGGTGAAGCTTCTAGAGTTGATTGGTTGCTTCTATTTGGTTGAGGGCGGTTGTTCCATAGTGTGTTTTCTATTGTATTTTGTCTTGTAAGTAGGATCTTTAGGGAGCTTCTCTTATAACTACTTAGAGAAATTTGTTATTGTGTATATCGACAACATCTTAGTATTCAATCGCAGTCTCAAAAATCACATTAAATATTAAAAATCCTTCAATGACTAAAGAGAAATCGCTTGTTCGTGAAAAGAGAGAAATGTGAGTTTGTAGTAGAAGAAGTTGATTTCCTTGGGCACATTATAGGCTACAGACGAACTCAGATGGATCCTAAGAAGATCAAGGCTATCTTGGACTGGTTAGCACCTAGAGCCGTTCATGGCATCAAATCCTTCATAGGGCTATGCAAGTTCTACAGAAGATTCACATAAGTGTTTAGCAAAATCAAGGCATCGTTGTTGGAGCAGACAATGACTCATCTAAAGATGACATGGACACCAAAATGTGAAGCAACGTTCCAAGAACTGAAACGACGAATCGCTCAAGAACCCATTCTTGCTCTACCAGACTTTAGCAAACCATTTGAGATCCATACGGATGCGTCAAACTTCGCTATTGGAGCCGTGTTGATGCAATAAGAAAAACTAGTTGCATATTTTTCGAAGAAATTGAGTGACGTGGAGCGACCATGGCCAACTCATGAAAAAGAGATGGTTGCAGTAGTTCAAACAATGGAGCATTGGAGACATTGTGTAGCAGGAAAGCCCTTTAAGACGTTCACTGACAACATGTCACTCAAGTACTTAACCTCTCAAGGTATGCTCACGTTAGAGCAAATGCGATGGCAAAACTTTCTCTCGAAGTTTAACATAGACATTGTACACACGGCGGGAAAGAACAACATGGTTGCAAATGCATTGCGTAGACAAGAGCCCTTGATGAAAACGGTAGCAACCCAAGTTACTAGTCTACTTCAAAAAATCAAATATAAATATAGTGTAGACCGATTGGCTAAGGAGCTAATGATAGAATTCCAGCTGGGAAAACCACATAAACAATTCACTTGGAGAGATCAAATGGTTGTTTATAAACAACGCAGAGTATACATTCTAAAAGACATGAGAGAACATCATGACGTACTCACCACCAGATAGCCAGAGGTGAATCGTAGGTATGAACTTTTCAAGAGAGGCTTCTATTGGCCAGATATGTGGGCAAATAATGAATCCTACGTTTAGACCTGTCCTACATGTCAACAAGTGAAAGTGGAACCGTTGGCCTCAACAGGACTACTCCAACCATTACCAGTACCAGAATATCTTTGGAAATCAGTGAACATGGATTTTATTGTACAACTACAACATTGTTAAGGTTTTGATTCGGTTTATGCGGTCGATTCAATTTTCGAAACAAGCTCACCTTTTGTACCAACAAAAAGTTCAGTGATAGCCAAAGAAGTGGCAAGGTTATTTTTCAAATATGTCTTCAACTATCATGGCCTGCCTAGACCGATTATTTCAGATCGAGACACAAAGTTCGTGGAAAAGTTTTGGACATGTTTATTTTACCTAGTAGGAACCGGACTGAATTTCAACACTGCCTATCACCCTCAGACAGATAGACAAACAATAATCGGCAAATTGAACAATATCTACAAAACTATGTTGCTTGGGACCAATCTGATTGGGTCAGCTACTTGGATATCCTTGAGTTTGCATATAACAACCAAGTGAACAGATCTATTGGAGGTACCATTCGAGATAAGCAATAGTTGTTTGCCAATAATTCCTAGATCTTTCCTTACATGAGTGCAAGAAACCTTGATCCCCACCGTAGATGAATTCATCAACGAGTGGCACACAAAACTTATAGAGGTGAAGATGTGTATCCCCATCGACAAGAACTAGAATTAAATGAAGGCAA
This sequence comes from Diphasiastrum complanatum, assembly GCA_029204225.1. Lineage (NCBI taxonomy): Eukaryota > Viridiplantae > Streptophyta > Lycopodiopsida > Lycopodiales > Lycopodiaceae > Diphasiastrum > Diphasiastrum complanatum. The sequence goes on from CM055102.1 coordinate 48,562,965, forward strand.
TCAAGTTTGGCTGAACACTAAGAAAATCACGTTGCCAAAAGGGATATCTTATAAGCTTGTTTGCCCTTATGGTGGTCCCTATTATATCACGAAAAAGATCAACCCAGTGGCTTATCGATTGGCACTACCATCAACTTTGGATATACACAACGTGTTTCATATCTTATTACTCAAACGGTACAAACAAGATGAGCGCTTTGATCGTCAACACGAACTCCACAACCCACCAATAGCATTTGATGACCCAAAGGTTTGACTTGTTCCAAAATAAGTATTGGCACATAGAAAGCAATCTGGCATTTAACGTAAATATCTAGTGAAGTGGCTATGGACTCCACTCATTGAGGCTTCTTGGGAGTTCGAAGACAAACTTAAAACTAGAACACTTGAAATATTGAAGGATTACCTGGCGAAGGATCAACACAATAGCGGTTTTACTAGATTGGCGCATAATGCTTCACATGGTAACATGCCTTCTTCATGAGCACTCACGACCATTCTAAAGTTCAAGGGCTTCCAAGTATCTTTCTAATTTGTTAATAAATCAATTGCAGCTTTACACAAGTTTTACGTAAGTGAACTTAATCCACACTTTTCATGTGCTACTGCAAATGTACCTTTATTTTATGTTTCTGTGGCCGGTGAATTAAGCCCGTACAATGTGTCATATGTCTAATTTTGGTCTTGATGGTCTCAAATGAGGGGAGGATGTTGTAAAGCTGATTCAGGTGCACCCAGTGTGCCCTGTAGTCCTCTAGGGGTGACATTCCCTAAAGTCCCAGAGCAAGTTAGGAAGTCAAGGACTGAGCCTCTAACTTGTGGTGAGCCCAACAAGCAGTGACAAGTCAGTGAGCTAGCTCTTAAGCTCAAGTCATGGCCTAGTAAGCTCATCTTTGCCTCATAGATAGACTTGAGAGTATCCCAAGCATCTTTGGCATTAGTACAAGCACCAATTTCTCTTAAGATGTCATTTGAGACATTCATCTTAATATAATGCAGAGCCATCTTGGCTCTCTTTTTGTACTTTGAAATTTCTTGAGGAATTAGTGGTTCTTCTTCAATGCCAAGTACAATATCAATCACATCTTGTAGTATTAAGACAGATTCCATTCTAACCTTCCAAATTGAGTAATTGGAGGTTGACAGTCTTTCACTTGCTTCTAATAAAAAACACCCATTGAATTCATAAAGAATGATAGAAATAAAAAAAGATGGATGAAAGAATTGCTTATCTTCTCACTATAGGAACCAATCAAGGGTACGGAACCAAATCCTATGTAAGACTAAGCAAAAAATTTGAGATAGATCTCATTAGCTAGACAATCTCTCTAAAACAAGATTTGAATCATCAAAAAAGATGAAGTATGGCAAAAGTTATGGTTCTCTGAATTTCACACGTGTGAAATATTTCAAAAATGTCAAATTGACTCAAATACAATCTATTTGTATGAAACAATTTGTCTAGAACCTATAAATCTTGTCTAAATCACATATAGATGAGATTGGTCAACTTCTGGATGATTTTTGTGATCATTCAAGCAATAAATGACATGTACTCACGATTTGCCACAAGTCTAGACGCCCTACCTACGACTCTTCAAAAGCTTATAACTTCTGATTGGCTTATCCAACTGTCAAGATTCAAATTGCATCAGATGTTACACCTTTCTAGCTTTCTAGTGGGCTAATTTGCTTGAAGTTTGGATCTGAGGAGAGAGAGAACCACCAAACTGAAAATGGGCAGATTTCACATGTGCCAGCACTTGAAATTCCGTACAGTACCTGATCTGGCCCATTCAATGTGGTTTGAAGCTCAGAATCACAAGAAAACTGCAAACTAGCTAGAAAGTAGAATCTAGGCAATTCTTAGCATGAAATCTGATCAAATCTGCAAACTTTTTGATTAGATTTGCTTGTAAAACTTAGGTAGGCTCTGATACCATGCTGAATTCACACGTGTGGGACGCCCTACACATGTATTTTTGATCTCCTAAGCCCAATAACACCATAAAGATCAAACTACTATTGATTGTCAATAGGAAAGCTGATCATACAAGCAATATTATTGTGTTACAAGCAAGATTTGTTAACAAAATATAAGACTAAGCATCATAAATGCCTCTACTCGACTAGAGAGAGAGAAAATAGCAAGTACAAAACTCGTGGAGAGAGAGAGGGCACAAAGAGCTTGTCTCCAAATTTGCATTACACACAAATTTCATCATCCTCTCAATGAGAGTACATCACATATATATAGATCCATGGACTCTTCTCCTACTTGGAGTTGAATTGGAGTTGTGAATCCACCTCTCAAGCTATCTAGACTTATCCAAGCCACCTCACTATGTCTAATTGTGCCACCTAGTCTTTTCATGCATTAAATGTGGCATGTAAAGTACAAATGGCAATTCCTATGGTAGCTCGAGTTTCTACTTCTACCTACCTTGAATGTTTTATTCTAAGATGGGTCTTTACTAAGACAAAAGAGCTCAATTCATCTTTGGCATTTATAGGACCCATACTCACAACATTAGATAGATTTTTCAATATTTTGACAAAGCACACTTTGGACTCATCCTTGATGAATCCTTGAGGTTGTTCCATATAGATCTCCTCCTAAAGATAACCAATTTAGAAAAGCATTGATACATCTAATTGGAACACCTTCCACTTAAAGAAACAAGCAAGAGAAATAAGAATTCTTATTGTCACCATCTTTGCAACGGGTGAAAAGGTCTCCTCATAATCAAGGCCATGGATTTGAGCAAATCCTTTGGCACATAATCTTGCTTTATACTTGTTGATGGTGCCATCATGATTGAACTTGATCCAAAATACCTTGTTGCAACCAATCACATGCTTGTTGGATGGAGGATCCACAAGCTCCCAAGTATTGTTGGTGATCAATGCATCATACTCTTGCTTCATGGCATCATACCACTCCTTGGTATTGAGTGCCTCTTGTACATTATTTGGCTCTTCATGAGAGACATAAAAAATATAATTAGTGGAATCAAGATCCACTTGTTTGCCTTTGTCAACATATGAGAGCCTCTTAGGCTCGGATCTATCTCTCATGGATCTTCTTGGTAAGAAAATATGAGGAGAGTCTTCTTCAAATATCGACCCCGTCACATCATGATTGTCTTCAAAATCAATAATTGGTGATGCATCCATAGACTTCTTGATCTCGGCCTTTTCAAAAGATGAGTGTTGATCTTCATGAAAGACAACATCTCTACTTTCAATAACTTGAGAAGTAGAGAGTATAAAGACTCTATAGGCCTTCTTGGTGGATGAGTATCCAACCATGATCTCTTTGCATGCACTAGGATCTTCCTTCTTCCTTGTTTCCAAGGGAATATGGGCAAAGCATATGCATCCAAAAACTCTAAGGTGATCAACCTTAGGCTTCTTCAAATATAAGATTTCATATGGTGACTTTCCTCCAAGAGCTATATGTGGGAGCCTATTGCAAATATAATTTGTACAATTAATGGCTTCTCCCCAAAAATCTTTGGGCAAAGATGCCTCGATTCTCATAGATTTTGCACATTCACATAGAGATCTATTCTTTCTCTCGGCCACTCCATTTTGTGATGGAGAGTAGGCACAAGAGAACTCTCTTTTGATGCCTTCAAGCTCACAAAAATCTTGAAATTTATTGGAGATATATTCACCACCTCCATCACTTCTAAGATCTTTAATCTTGAATGAGAATTGCTTCTCTACAAAAGCTTTGAAAATAAGGAAATGATCAAACTCCATAGATTTAGAAGCAAGAAGATATATCCAAGTGAATCTTGTGAAATCATCAATGAAAGTAACAAAACAAGTGGTTCCTCCCTTGCTTGTAGTTGATGAGAAATACACGTCCGAGTGGATTAACTCCAAAGGATGTTCGCTTTTGATAGAAGACCTTGTAAATGGCTTTTTGTGAGATTTAGCAATAGCACAAGTGTTGGCTAATTTTGTCGAATCCCCCAGATACTCGGACAGAGTAACTCAAGAGCACCTCTCACCTTAGACCGAGGAGGTCTTTGAGAAGACAAGATGAACGAAGACTGAGAGCCGAGAAATGCTAGTTAAGAATGACAAGTAAAGACTGTGTAAGCCTCATGGTGGATCCCGGAAGATGGAATGACCATGTAGGAACTAGTATTTCTAGGCAAATGTAATAAATGCAAGCTAAACCCTCTTAAAGAAAGTAGAGTGAGCCACCTTTTGATGGTGACCTCTAGCGGAGAGCATTATTCCACTTGTAATTTGTGAAATGTGGAAATTCCACTAGGATGCCACCTAAGTAGCTCTCTTGCTTATTTAAGAGACTCCCTCTTTGTGAAGAGGAGCTTTTTGTGATTTGTATCAACTCCATGATGAAATGAGAAGAGCCCTCACGAGTTTGGTGCAACCATTGAGCTCCTTGATCATGCTTGTTTCTTGAGTGATGCATTTATGATCTTGCCCTTCCCTCCTTTTGTGCGTGGTTGTGGACTGTAGAGTGGATTGGATTTGCTGCTTTTGTAGAGTGGATTAGCTTTCTTATTTTCTTGTGGATTAATGTAGAAACCAACATTCAAGTAAACTAAATAGGCTGCATCTGTGGTGTGATTCTTGCATATCTCTGTACAATCTAGTTCTTGATGTTCTTGGAATGTCCAAGAATCAAAAGGCTGGTTAGTTTCTTGATTCTTGGACTTCTAACATGCTGTAGAATAGTTCTTGTTTCTTGTTTATCAGTTTATGCAAATGTAGCTCAGTTCAGTGTAGTGTAGGATCTGATTTCAATCCATTTTAAGTGTAGGTAGCTGTAGAAATCCATTGAACGTTCATTGGTTTGCATGCTGATTTGTGAATGAGCGTTCTTGGCTTACATCTCTATGTAGAATGTAAGTGCGTTCAAGAGTGACGTCCCTGAGTAGTCCTCTGACAGGCATGACACTACTACATCGTTATACAATCTGTTTCTGCCTGGCTTGGGCATTGTAATAAATAAGAAACATCCAAGTAATGCCCAAATAAGCCTGGTAACAGGCAAGAAACAACTCTATAAGCAAGAGCCAGAAGAAACGATAAACAACAGGTCCTCTAGGGCAGAGTATCTGTCAACATTTGTCGCTCGTTGCCACTTGAACTCTAGTGCATTCTAAATCCATAACATATGCAACATTGTCCCCGTTCAGATCCTTGCAAACAAACTCCCAATCTTTCCACACATTTGAGTTTCTATAAACTTGACAGAGCCACATCAATGGCTACATCATTGACCAAATCCACGGACTAGTAGACTCGCAAATCCGTTGTTATCAAACGTACTAACAGACCTGGATTACCTTCAACTCCAAGCTCAGGCTCCGCCCATTCCTCACGCTTCAAATCTCAACCGTAGCCCACCTGAGATCTCAACCGACGGCCTTGTATCAATTCTCAACCGACGGCCCTGTATCAAATCTCAACCAACGACAAGCTTCAGATCTCAACCGACGGCCCTGCTTCAGATCTCAACCGATGGCCCTGCTTTAGATCTCAATTGACGGCCCTGCTTCAATTCTCAACCAACGACCTGCTTCAGATCTCAACTGACGGCCCTGCTTTAGATCTCAACCAACGGCCCTGCTTCAGATCTCAATCGATGGCCCTGCTTCAGATCTCAATCGACGGCCCTGCTTCAATTCTCAACCGACGACCTACTTCAGATCTCAACCGACGGCCCTGCTTCAGATCTCAACCGACAGCCCTGTTTCAGATCTCAACCGACGGCCCTGCTTTAATTCTCAACCGACGATATTCTTCAGATCTCAACCGATGGCCTGCTTCAATCAACCGACAGCCAGTGTGAGATCTCAACCGACGCACTCTGCTAAACCTCAATTTTCAACCAGAGCGCTCGTTCAAATCTCAACCCAAGGGGTTCCTCACCATCGAAACGGACCACCTCCACCTCCATCTGCATTCACCCATCACAAAATGACCTTTCACCTCCATCCCCAATCACCCGTCGCAACCATCACATTCCATAGAAGATCACAACCATCACAACCATCGAAATTACCCTTCATCCGCATTTCATCGCACAATCCGCATACACCGTCATGAGCCTTCCGTCGCACACAGTCGCATCAAACCGTAAACAGACGCCTTACGGCTATCCTCGGCCACCTTCATCGCAACAATAGATTTGCACTCATCCACAGACGTAACCACCGCATTCCACCGCCATCTGCCCTAGAACAATCACCTTACCCTTACCACCGCCGTCGCCCACCCTCCTCACATCCGCAACTAACCGCACCCATCGCACAACCATCAACCATCGAAAACAAACCACCCTCCCCATAACACCGTAACCACCAAATTCCACCACCATCTACCCTGGAATGATCACCTTAACCTTACCACCGTCGTCACCCACCCTCCTCACATCCGCAACTAACCGCACCCATCGCACAACCATCAACCATAAAAAACAAACCACCCTTCGCATTGCCCCGTGACCACCACACCACCCATGACCGGCCTCCACCATTATCACAGCCCCAGACCGCAACAGCCCGCAACGAATCGCAACCCACCGTATTCACCAACACACTCCATCCACTGTCAGGACCATAATCCAGACCATCTTTCCTTCACCCGTATTTCAATCCCCCCATCGTTACCCTGTCGTAACCGCCAATCACCGCAACTCACCCTTACCACCGCATTCGCACTACACCACACCCCATTACCATCGCAACTAACTATTTTCCCGCAACAATAGCTTTGCACCCGTCAAAGCCGCATCCAATCGCAATTACACCGCCATAAGGCTGCCCTTGACCACCCGCACAACTCCACCTCCACCCGTTTTCGCCCCACACAACCACAATCGCTCGTCTCAGTCGTAAATAGACACTTGACAGCCAGAACCGCAATTGACCGTCATCAGATGACCCTACGACTACTCATGGCCACCTCCTCCGCCATTAACCACACTCATCCCATTCCATTGCACCCTTGCGACGACCCTTCACCCGCAATCATTCCCACTACATCCACACACATGCAACCCTCTACCCAGATCCGCATTCAATCATAAACACCTGCATCCCAACCAACATTAACCTGTAATCCTATACTTCTCCCAGATCAACATCTACAATCGCCCCCTAACAGCCTCACACAGCCTCCAACGCAATCCATAATCCATCACTACCCTCAAACTTCAATCTCAACCGCAACCAGAACCAATCATCAGATCTCGTCTACAGGGGTTCCACACCATCTTAGCCAGACCACATTTACGCCAGACCATTACAACTCACTCCACATTTTCTTTACACCCACCAACGTCAATCTCCGTTTGCATCTGATACACTTTGACTTTGTTCATCTTCCATGCCTCTTCACTTGTTTTAATCACACACGCACTTAACATCGAACCATAGCTACCGCAAATTTCCACAACCACCACCTTACGCCTACCCAAGGACCCCTCGCCCACAAACATTCGCTAAAACAACACTCACCCGTCTCCAACGACATCAACCGCATCCCTCCGTCCTCAACCACATTAGACCGCAACCAGACCGTTGTAACCGCAATTGTCCGCTGCATCCGCAAGTGCCCGCTACAACCGTAATAGACTGCTGACGCCACACACATCCGCTGACACCACTAACACCATAATCCACCGTAGTCACCCATCTTCCTCACCTCCGCAACAGACCGCAATTCTACGGCCTATGACTACCCACGGCCACCTTCGACCGCTATAACCGCAAACGACCACAACCCCACCATAAACCGTAGGGATCACAAAAAAAAAAAACCAAAGAACACCAAAAAAAATTACCAGTACCCAATGGACCAACAAAACGATCCTCAAGTCCCAGACGATTATCCATACGAGATCAGGTCCCCTGTAGCTGAACAAATCAGACGTCATACATTTTATCGAATGCGAGCCGAACTCCAAGAGCCATCCACAAACCCGTTCAATGGACAAGAACCTGATAGAGCCGAGTCCTCACGAGCATGACCCCATTTTTTTGGTATTGAGCCCTCACGGGTCAGAACCAATACTAGTGGAATTTCTGCTACCCACGGAGCTCATCTTGAGAGATGTACACCAAAACTAGACCTACCAAAGTTGGACGGTACTTCGGACCCTTGCAAATCTTTGAGAATGCATGTGATGTATATGGTGAAACATCCCCGGATGCTATGGTCCAATTGTTTTTGATGACCATGTTTGCTAAAGCACGTGCTTGGTTTTTCAACATTGATCGTGACGAAAAGACAGACTGGTCAATTTTAAAGAGTCCTTTATCAAGCGTTTTAAGCCCTTTCGCTTGGTAGAGAGCCCTTTTGTCAAATTGAGTAACATCAAGATGACAAAAGACGAACACGTACGAGACTATATCAAGCGTTTCAAATGCCTCAAAGTCAAGTACAAGAACAACCCTCCGAAAAGATGCTCATCATCTGGTTTTTAGTCGGCCTTCCAAGATGGATTAGACGCGAGCTTAAATCCAATGATGAATACACGAGTCTAAAATTAGCTATGTCCGATGCCATCAAGGAAGAAGACGAAGAATCAAATGTTGACGAATCTAGCACGCGCTCCTGTCCATGAGTCAAAACCGATCGAGGACACCCGAGATCAGCTTTGGAAATCCCAGTTGGAGTTGCTTAATAAGCAACACCAACTACAAATGGAGAAACTCACCAATGATTTTCAAACTACCCTGAAGTCTATCCAGAGCAGTATGACTGATCAGCCAAACCTTGCATATGTACCTTATAGACGAAAAATAATATGGTGCTCACACTGCCAGGCTACGCATCCTGTTGATGCTTGTCATTCATATCCGCCTATCCACGCACATACATGTAAAAATTACAGCAAATAAGGATCCTAAAACACTTGAAATGATGAGGGAAACAATAGATTATGATTTCATAAGATTAGCACAAGTTGAACCATCAAAATCCATCAAAAATCTATGCTTGAACCTCACTAAATGGCCCAAATCCTTGAAGAAGGCTTCACACGTGTGAAAGTACGGCCTCCCACAGTCTGAGTACTGTACACCAGACCTACATTCAATCCTATAATCATTAGTAATCACAAGTACTCAAACAATTATGAACATAGAGAGCAATTGCACCATTATGAGAGAAAAAACATGAAATTGCTTGATTGATTTTGGCACCTATATATACATGATCCATCACGGTTTTGGGCAGGTATGAGTAGCCCTAAACCTATCCCTAATGCTAATTTTGGTGGATCTTTCATCCCTACCAAGTTAGGGTTGGAATCTTGGAGATCCCTCAACAATGCAAAAATTACCAAAAATAGCTCCTATTTTTTCTCCCTTGTATCTAAGCATAATTTGGACTCATTCCAAAGGTTCTAACACTTAGGTCTACTTGAGAACATCCTTATGAATGGAATCCTATGCTATTTGGCACGTGTGACAAGCCACATCATGGCCATCTAACTATTTACAAGTCATATGACCAAAACTAGTCAAGCTAGAATTGTGAATTTTTAACACTCCTCCTCACTATCTAGCTTGGTTCAATCATTGCTTTACTAATCACTCCAAGTGATGATCTGAACTTCATAAAAGGTTTCTTTTGAAGTGGTTTAGTAAGTAGATCAGCTACACATTCATTTCTTGGAACATGCTCCAAAGCAATCTCCTTGGCTTGCACCATTTCTCTCACAAAGTGATGGCATATCTCAATGTGCTTAGATCTTGCATGGAAGATTGGGTTAGATGCAAGGTGTTGGGCTGATATATTGTCATTGTAGATGATTGGCTCCTCCTCTGAGTCCATGATCTTTAGTTCCACCAATAATCTCTTGATCCAAAGTACCTCCTTTGTAGTGGTTGTCAAAGCTTTGTACTCGGCCTCGGTTGAAGATAGAGATATAGTTTCTTGCTTTTTTGAAAGCCATGAAACCACACCTTCTCCTATGAAAGTTGAATAGGCACTTGTTGATTTCCTATCCCTCTTGTCCCCTGCAGAATCTGAATCACTAAATGCATGAAGGTTAATCACATCTCCTCTATATAGAATCCCAAAATCCAATGTACCCGAGATGTATCTTAGAATCCTCTTAGCCTTTTTCCAATGGATATTCAATGGCTTTTGCATGGATTGGCTCAACCTACATACACTAAAGCTAAGATCTGGTCTAGTTATAGTGATCCACATTAAGGAACCTATAAGTTGCCTAAACAAAGTGATGTCCATGAAGGATCTTTCATCATCTTCATTTGGCACTTTTACATCTTGCTCCATTGGTGTGTCAACACTTTTGCATACTTCCATCTTAAACTTCTTCAAAAGACTTTGAGCATAGTTTACTTGACTTATAAAGATAAAATCAGACCCTCTAAGTACTTCTATGCCTAAGATGAAGTGAAGACACCCTAGATCTACCATCTTGAACTCTAAGGATAGATCTATCTTGATTTTTTCAATACCATCAACACTATTTCCACTAATGATGATGTCATCTACATAAATGAGTAAAAGTACAATACCAACATCATCAAACTTAATGTAAAGAGTAGGATCATATTAACTTTGAACAAAAGAAAGTGAAATAAGATAGCAATGTAGTCTTGAATTCCAAGATCTCGAGGCTTGCTTCAAGCCATAGATGCTTCTTTGGAGATGGCATACTTTGTTCTCCATTCCATGCTTGATGAACCCTTGTGGCTGCTCCATATAGATATCCTCTTCCAAAAAACCATTCAAGAAAGCATTAGAGACATCCATTTGACATAGAATCCATCCAAAATGTGATGCAAGTGCAATGATTAGTCTTATTGTGACCATCTTGGCCACGGGTGCAAAAGTTTCCTCATAGTCTATCCCTCTCTCTTGAGCATAACCTTTTGCAACTAATCTTGCTTTATGTTTGTTAACACTCCCATTTGCATTCAACTTAAGCTTGAAGACCCACTTGCATCCTATTACATTCCTTTGAGTTCTCTCAACAAGCAACCAAGTTTCATTCTCAATCAAGGCATCATACTCATCCAACATAGCTTTATACCATTCTTTGGAGTTCAATGCATCTTCAACATTAGACGGTTCTTCAAAACTAGATAAAGCATAAGAAGTGGATGAGATACCCTCAACTTGCTGTCCTTTGCCTTGATATGTGAGCCTTGATGGCTCCACTTTTGCCCTTGAAGATCTCCTTGGTGTGATAGGTGGGTTTGGTGCTTGCTCCTCCATGAGCTCCTCCTCAAAACCAAGATCTTGCTCCTCGGCCATCTTCTTCTTGATTGTTGGAGCACTTGAGCCTTCTTCAAGCATATGCATATGATGTTCATCAAAGATGACATCCCTTGAAACAACAAATTTGTTCAAGGATGGGAGATAGACTTTGTAGCCCTTGCTTGAGCTTGCATATCCAAGCATGATCCCTCTTGTGGAAGATGGATCCTCCTTGGTTCTTGTTTCCAATGGCACATGCACATAACATATACACCCAAAAACTTTCAAGTGATTAAGATTGGGTTTCTTTCCATACAACATCTCATAAGGAGTTTTGCCTTCAATTGCTTTGCAAGACACCCTATTCATCAAGTAGTTTGCACATACAAGAGACTCACCCCAAAAGGATTTGGACAAACAAGCATCTAATCTTAAAGCCTTAGAACATTCACATAATGTTCTATTCCTTCTTTCAGCAACTCCATTTTGTTGAGGAGTGTAAGGACAAGAAGTCTCTTTCTTGATCCCTTCCTCCTCACAAAAGGCCTTGAACTCATTGGAGATGAATTCTCCACCATTGTCACTTCTAAGAATCTTGATGCTATGATTATGATGCTTTTCCACAAACAACTTGAACTTTACAAAAGTATCAAATACTTGAGACTTGAAGGAAAGTAAGAACACCCAACAATATCTTGAGTAGTCATCAATGAAGGTTAAAAACATGGATGAACCTCCATTAGATTTGGTGCTAGCAATGTGCACATCCGAGTGTATGAGTTCAAGAGGATGAGATGACTTTGTGATGGAGTTAGGAAACACCTTCTTATGTGCCTTAAATAAGGCACAAGCTTCACAAACCTTGTCTTCCTTCCCAATAGACCTTGGTAGGCCTAAAGCATACTCCTCCTTGATCATAGCCTCCATGGAACCCGAGTTGAAATGTCCAAGTCTTTTGTGCCATAAAGTAAAGGTAGATATCTTGCTCTTCTCGGCCAACATGACAACATTAGTATCCACAAATGCATCCAGCTTATAAAGTTTGCCAAGTCTATTGCCCTTAGCCACTATCTTACCCTTCTTCTTGATGAAACATTCATTTGAAGCAAAGTCAACATTGAAACCATTGTCTACCATTTGGCCAACACTTAGTAGATTCTTTGTTATTGTAGGAATGTACAAAACACCTTCTATGTTGATCTTTTTGGAAGATCCTAAGCAAAGGGGAATGCTACCAACTCCTTCAATCTTACAAGCTTCATCATTTGCTGTATAGATAGACTTTATAGGTCCATCATAAGATAAGAGAGAAGAGAAAAACTCCCTTTTACTAGTCATGTGTGAACTAGAACCCGAGTCAATCCACCAAGGATCTTCTCCTTTGAAGCTTGTTGAAGAAAATATGGACATCATGAGAGAGTCCTCATGTGAACTCTCCTCCTCCTCCTCTTTGCTCATGTTGGCTTGGCTTTGATCTTGCTTCCTCTTGAAGCATTCCGAGGCATAATGCCCCATCTTGCTACAATAGTAGCACTTCACCTTTGATTTGTCCTTCTTGACTTTGGTGGTTGATGGAGATGCCTTTGGGGGTCCTTCTTGATCCTCAAGCTTTGTAGACTTCTTGAATGTTGATCCTTTGCCTTTGGACTTGCCTTTGCCTTTGGTGAAGAGAGCTTGGTCATCTCCACCTTGGATGGAAAGCCTATCCATCCTCTCTTGCATTTGGCTCCTTCTTGATTCCTCGACCATGAGTGTGCCTTGGAGTTCTTCAAGTATGGGTAGCTTACCCATAATTGCATATCCCTGAACCAAATTGTCAAATTCAAAGCTTAGTCCATTCAATACGAGTTGAACAAGCTCTTCATCCTTGATAGGGTCACCTATAAAGGCTAGCTCTTTGTTCAATTCCTTTACTCTTAGGACAAAAGTATGTGCACTCTCTCCTTTCTTTTGATAGCTTCTATAGATTTGATTCTTCAAAGCTAACATTCTAGTTTGGTTCTTGGATTCATAGACCTTTTGCAAAGTCTCCCAAGCATCTTGAGCTGAAGTGCAATCTCCTACCTCTCTTAAGAGTTCATTTGCAACATTCATTTTTATGCAATGTAGTGCAACATTGCACCTCTTGATGTATTTGGCTTTTTCTTGAGGATGAATAGGTTCACCCTCCTTACCATTTACAATTTCCATCAGATCTTGCATGATCATGATAGATTCCATTCTAACTTTCCATATGGAATAGTTAGTTTTGTTGAGCCTTTCATTAGTATCCAAAAGATATGCATTTATAGATGCCATCTAGTCTCCTAATCAAGGACTTGACACAAATGAAGGTTACTTCTATTGATTTGATTGAAGGTCTACCTTATCCCACTTCTTAGGGACCTGAAAAGATCAGTAATAGACTTCCTATAAAGATCTAAGAATGATCTCTAACAAAATCAAATCATAGAATACTAGAAACAATGCACTTGCTTGATTGAAGTAGACAATACTAGTAGAATTGCCCCTCTTTCTATAAAGAACATTAAAGCTTCCAAATGATCTGATCAAGAGTGAATTTCAGAAACCTAATATACTTCCAAAATCACTTGTAAAAGATCTAAATGGAACTTAATGAGGATGCAACACAATCTACTATCCAATCACAAGCAAAAAATGATCAAAATTGATGAAAATTTGATCTAATTTGGTGCATAAGTCAAGCAATGGTTGGACTGAACCTAAATCACTTTAGGAGGTGTCTACTACACCTTAGAACAGCCTTGAAGAGTCCCCAAAACTCTGATCTTACCTCTCCTTGAATGCTAGAAATCCTCCTCTATGAAATCACCTCCAAAACTTGCTTAGAAATCAATGCTTGGAGCAAGCAAAACTTGCTATCTTGGTAATGTGAATTGAATTCAACTTTGCCTCTGGTTTTAGACACCTAAACACCTGCAAATGAAGTCACACAACACCAATCTCCAATGTATTTGACTCACTTTGAGTTCTAGAATCAATACTAGATGCTAAGATCCAATCTACACAAGATTTAGATAAAAAATTGTGATCAAATTGTATGAAAACCAAGGATTTAGCTCATTTCGGCCTTTAGGCTCTGATACCATGTAAAAATTACAGCAAATAAGGATCCTAAAACACTTGAAATGATGAGGGAAACAATAGATTATGATTTCATAAGATTAGCACAAGTTGAACCATCAAAATCCATCAAAAATCTATGCTTGAACCTCACTAAATGGCCCAAATCCTTGAAGAAGGCTTCACACGTGTGAAAGTACGGCCTCCCACAGTCTGAGTACTGTACACCAGACCTACATTCAATCCTATAATCATTAGTAATCACAAGTACTCAAACAATTATGAACATAGAGAGCAATTGCACCATTATGAGAGAAAAAACATGAAATTGCTTGATTGATTTTGGCACCTATATATACATGATCCATCACGGTTTTGGGCAGGTATGAGTAGCCCTAAACCTATCCCTAATGCTAATTTTGGTGGATCTTTCATCCCTACCAAGTTAGGGTTGGAATCTTGGAGATCCCTCAACAATGCAAAAATTACCAAAAATAGCTCCTATTTTTTCTCCCTTGTATCTAAGCATAATTTGAACTCATTCCAAAGGTTCTAACACTTAGGTCTACTTGAGAACATCCTTATGAATGGAATCCTATGCTATTTGGCACGTGTGACAAGCCACATCATGACCATCTAACTATTTACAAGTCATATGACCAAAACTAGTCAAGCTAGAATTGTGAATTTTTAACAATACAGTCTAACAATATGAAGAACACCCATCACAATCTAGAAATGCCTTGCCTTATCATGAATATCCATCAGAAAGTCCAGAACCATTAGCCATACAAGGGCCACTGCACACCAGATGTTTCATCTGTGGTGAAATCGGCCACTTCATGGTTGATTGTCCAGTCAAGACCAAGTACCATGCTGAGTGTCCCGACTGTATCAGGAAACACAGTTTCAAAGACTGCCCGAGACAACTAACCAAGATCCTACCTGCCCGTCACGTTAGTTATGAATCACAATAGGATCCTCACGACAACACAACACGAGCACCATAGCAACCAACAGTTAAACTTGCTGCTCAATCGAGAAGTTTCTTGTAAAATTCTACATCACCATCCAATACACCAGCTCCACAATGCAAAAAGACACTAATATGAAATGAGTCCTTGTCGAAAGAAAGTGAAACCGATATTCCGTCATCTACTAAATGTCCAACCAAGAGCAACCTCCACAGGGAACTGACAATTTTTCTCCCCTTCTACAACCTCAAATCTATTTGTCTTTCCACATGCTGATAAGATTTCCAATGTGCCAATACACAATATTTCTTGGATTTGGAAATCCAGATAGAGATTTGGTTTTGAATATCTTGTTCAGAGAGGTTCCTAGGACATAGTACCTCAACCATACCTGCATCTCAAGCTATATCTTACAACATCTGCTATTAATGATGGTAGATTTTTGTGTCACCAACCTTGTCTTGTTTTGACAAGGGCATGTCAGAGTAAGTCACATTACTCTACAAAACAAAAGGAATATTGCAATTGTCAAGGTACAATACCAATGTTGATGAATGCAAGTTTTGTTAGACAAGTGCACTACAGTTCTCACTCTCTGTGCAGTTTGTTTATTTCCTTGCTGCTCTTCATTCCTAGTGTGTGATTGATTTTTGCATGAGAAATAGCTACTACACAAGAGTCTTCTGTAGAGCATCTCCAGAACACATCATTCATTTCACCATCTTCATATTCCCTTGCACAAAAATTTAGGATTTTTGAGAAATATGCAAAATCCATGTCACATTAGAGTTGATTCTTGCATCTCATTGCCATATTCATCTTTGAGTCAACTACAGAAAGATCGAAACAAATTTAGTTAAAATTTGTTCAATCTTTAGTATAGTCACATATTCAACAAGTTACGACTACGTGTTTCACACAAATTGAAAGCTCTCAAATGGATTCTATAGAAGGCAACAAGGAGTTGAAAGCTCTCAAATGGATTCTATAGAAGGCAACAAGGACTTCAGTCAAGTTGTAAACAAATGATCATATAGATGAACAGAACCACCATGGGCAAACCAGCCCACAGACAGGCCACAGTTCTCAGAAAATAAATTAGCACTAAGGTCGTCAAGGCTTAAACAGTAAATAGACCTTTGTGGCAACATACAACATAGATAGAATATGATTTCTTCTCTGAGTAATGAGTAATCATAACTAGTTTCTCAGATCTTACAAATTCAAACACAGCTTCTCACAAATAGCATTACAAGAAAGTGATTCAAACAGGGAGAAAGCAATCTTTCAAGCCTCGAATCCTTGTAAATGAGGCAACAAAACTTCTCACAATTCCAAAACCTGCAACCACATGGTTAGAGGCAACAATATCAAGAAATTAATCTGCTAATGGATAACAAGTGATATCCCACAATACCAGGGCCTACAATCACAAGATTAAAGACTGCAAAAGAAAATAACACCAAATCTGATCCAACAAAAGAAATGATAACAACACAGTGCTAGAGATCAAAGCAGTGAATCAATAGCAATGAAATATAAGCAGTTTGCAACAAAGACCAAACACAGAAGTTAGAGTGGAAGGCACTAGGCAGATCAGCTTCTTCTCCTTTCCTCCTCCCTTCCAAAGTGAGCATTGAATAATAATGGACAACAAAATGAGAAAGGCTGAGTGTAGAGTGGGAGACACAGAAATGGGAGGCACCAAGCAAGGATCAAACAACCTTGTTTCTTTTCCTTCCTCTTTCATCCTCCACAAACTCTTTCTTTGCACCTAGTTTGAGGACGCTAGTGGAGCTAAAGATAATCATGGAAGATGATCTACCTATGATCATGTGTGACAACATTTCAGCCCAAGCCCTTGCCAACAACCCGATTTTCCATGCAAGGAACAAATATATTGAAGTTGTACATCACTTCATGAGAGAGAAGCTCATTGGAGGAGCACATCGACACATCATCTTGTATTGATGATATGCTCACCAAACCTTTGAGAAAAAGTTCCTTCATCAAGCATAGAGCCAATCTTGGAGTAATATCAAGATCCATGTTCAAGTCAATATAGATTGTTTTTAGGAGGAGTGTTGAAATGAAAAAATAATCCATCTTGACTTTAGGCTTGCTACAAATATTATACCATGCAAGTATGTTGTTCATAAATGCAAATGCCAAGTTTGGCCTAGATAGAACTCGAGCTACATGGATATGTCATATCTAGATTGATGTCATATCTAGATTGATGAGTACAACTTGCATATAGATTGTAGACATAGAATTAGCAAGATTATGCTAGTAGAAACTCGTGGCAATTCATATGCATTAATTGTAAGTAATCCATAGTGACATGCAAGGCATGCACAAAGTAAAATGGACACATGCATGATGATTTGTACATTTTTAGTTAGAACCAGGAGACTTAGAAAAAGTTGGTAGAAATTCATGCATGAGATGTGACAAATGTCACATAGACTCTAGTTTTCACTTTCGATGTCATTAAATGATGGATGGATGTGGTTCTACCTCGAGCTACCTCAAACTCCATAAATATGTGTAGCTCTCCTCATAATTGATGATGAAGAACCAAAGCTTTGTAGCTATCTCATGCCATTTTTCCACACAAATTTTGCTTGTTATCTCTCTATCTTTCTCTCTCTAACTCGTGTTGAGACTAATGCCAATACACTAATTTCTTGTACTTTTGCTCATTTATGATTCATTGCTATCATTCTCTGATGCTTAGCATGCCAAATTGTGGTTAAGCCATAACTTTTGTACTAGATCTTGCTAATCAATTTAGAATCAGGTTATTGTGCTAATCATAAAGCTTAATTAGATCTATTATACTTGTAGATCTTCCTCACACATGTGAATTCTGAAAATCTGAAGGGCCCTCTACCCTTTGGGCCCCTTCAAATGAAGTGTGCTTATTATCTTTGAAAATCCAATGAATGAAAACAATCCAATGGTCCATGTTGAAACAATCTCGTCGATTGATTTAGTTCAAGGTTAGTCCCATAGTTCTGGGTAGAAGTGCATGCTGACCTGCTGTTGTCGAGGTTCTAAAGCCCTCTGCACACTACTTCTCCTTCTCCAATGAGCGCGAAGAGGAGACCATGCATCCCTCTCCTCCTTTTTCCTACAAAAAAAAAAATCTTAGTGCTAGAAGGAAGAGAAACCAATATCTCACATATCTTTTCATGGCTGGCTTGCTAGCTTCACGGACCTGGTTACCCTACTTCAGTGAGATACTGAGAGTTTTTGTGACATTCAAAACATGCTATTATAAATACAAAACAAGTTTCTCTCAGCTATAGAACTCAAACTAACAATTTTTTAGCTTCCTTGAACTATTTGCATCTTATTTGAGATTTTTGATGGAAATTTTAGCTCCCTATAGACCGACTTGATACTGATCAGGTTCTTACGACATGAGAACTGGTGCAACAACAAACACAAATGATCAGTTTCCTTCAAGAAACTCATATTTTGATGAGAAATTAGATCAATTTGGATGGAGTTCAGATATGATCGCTAGTCAATGCCAGCTGCATCATTCCTATAGTCCTCCAGAATGTAGTCAGGTGCTGCTGATCTACATTAATAGATTGATGTAGCATTCAACAAGATTCAACCAAGGTGCATAATTAAATGAACAAGTGAATCAGACACACAAATAACCGTAGACTAATTTACATTCAAGATCAGATATGATGAGAGTGACATGTGCAGAAACGACTACAAAATCATCTATTGTTTTTCTGATTCTTCAAGCACTGCATGCAGATCCACGCAATGCGTTGGTGTGAGAGAAATACGGTTCTCCCATGAGTAATGTCTCGCTTACTAGCGGACTTGTGGATCTACAGATCCTATGCATAATTGTCTCGCACACAAGCGGGCTCGTATTTTGTATTTTGTCTTCTTGCTTACTAGCATTAGACTACTTTTTCTGTGTCTGTTTCATGTGCCAACCTTTGCATTCAAACATCTAATCCATTCATTAAACATCAAATTACAATGGAAATGCAAGAAATCAAGAAACTAGTCAAAATCAAGAACATAGCTAAAAGTAGCAAAACTCCTCCAAAATAGGCAAAGTAAGGTATCTTTATTCATGGTTATTGATCATTCACAAGATAGGGCCTGATTCTAGATCATGATAATAGCTCTCATGTGATTTTAGGCACATGAACCATTTTCTTCATCAAGAAAGCTCTCCAAGAGAAGCTCCAAGATCTCTTAAAACTCAAAATTACAAAATGAACAATAGCCTCCAAATTTAGCACGACCTCAGCTATTTATGGTGGTCATTTGTGCCTCTACTATAAGTTTGGGGCCTTATTTAGCTAAATTGGGCCTTACAATCATTATTACAATTTCGCTATTCTCAATTATAGCAAGGTTGTTCAAACCACTTTATTAACTGTCCTATTGACTAGTTCTAATCTAATTTAGCTCCATGGCTATATTTGACAATTCATTAGTAAGCTCATGGGCTAATTACATGCAGCACATGACACTCCCGCTAATTTAAGCATTTTTGCCCTCAAAAATGAAGACCATGTAGTCCTTTGTTGAATGCCATGTCTTGTGAATCCTTTGGCCGTAGTCGAGAAGTATTTGGCCACCTTGAATAAGAAACATCTTTTCTTGTATTATTCTTGTCGGTAGCCATTTACCATTTAAATTTTGTTTTCTCAGGTTCAACTTCCAACTTATTATTGTAGAACAAGGTTGCAACAAGTTTTCTTCATAAAGAACCTTTGATCTACAACTGATCCCATAGAATTAATAAGATCACTGAAGAAGAGATTGATGAAACACAGAAAAGCCTCAAGTTGCATTAGTTTTGTATGGGTTGATAGGATCCAAGCAACATGACATTCAATAGTCTTCTTCTTCAGTCTCTTCCTTGATTGGATAGGCTATCCAATTCCAGATGCGTCTTTTCTTGTCCTTGCATCCGGTTTTGTTGCCTTGTGCATTGCTCCTTGATGTAAGATTACAATATCATTTTGTGACTCCAAAGCGTTGATTAAAGCAATGATTTCATCCAAGTTATCTGATTGAACATTGGAGTTCCGTCTTGTCGAATCATTCGAAGCAAGATTGGTAGATCAAAATAGTAATGCTCCAAATAAAATGATTCATTTTCCAAATTTGGCCACATTCTAGTTGGTTCCAACTCATCATTTTGTTCCAAGAGAGCATCGTTATGTTGGAATATAAACAACTCATATTCATTCTGTTGTAAGCAATGATGATCCACAGTTTGATCTCCAAAGATAAATTTGTCATATATACAATGTTGTAAGCAATGATTATCTTTAGTGCGATCTCCAAAGATAAATTCGTCATATATACAATGATAGGCAGTAGTAATATTAATCTCAAAAGCTCTCGAGTCAACAATATTGGAAGATAAGTCGACATCCATCTGTTGTTGATGTTGAGACATGATTGGATGTTCAAGAGACATATTTTGCAATTCCTTGATTCCTTTCGATCCTTCATCCGTTGAAGAAATTTTTTCTTGAAGTACTGTTGTTCAGACCAGCACCTTGATGAGCTTGGAATTGACATATTGATAGTTCTGGAGAGTTTTGCTGATGGAGAGTTGAACACACTAGTGTAGGAATTTCTTCCTGTTGAGACTCCAATTTGATCCGCAGTTGCATCTTTTGTTGTCTTATCCTGAGATCTCGAATCAACGCATTACATCTACCAAAGTTGGATTTACTTGAAGTACTTTATCCAAATGTTGACGGATGTGATCTTGAAGACCATGTAGATAGTGTTGGATGGATAACTCTTCATCAAGACACCTCTGTTTAGATGCTACCAGACAAAATCTCACATTATATGCCTTCATTGAACCAGTTTGTTCTAGCATATACCAAGAGTCCATATAATAATCTATAAATATTTCTGTACAAAACTCTTTGAAATCATCCCATGACTTCGGTTCAATACTTAGGATGACGTAATACTTTTTGCCACCAATCATAGGCTTTTCCTCGGAAATAAGATACTGCTATGGTAATTTTGCCCTGATCAGAGATAATATATAGTAGCAGATTCTCATCAACAATAGATAACCAATCATCAATATGTAATGAACTCATTTCTCCCTCAAAGGTTGGTATGTTCTCAAAAGGAACATCATCAGGATTTTGTTGAATATTGATTTGTCGATGTTGATTTGCCTCTGACGAACTGCTCTCACCATTGTAACAGGAACTAGGAATGGTCACTATGCTCCCATAATTGGTATTGTCCTCTAATTTAATCCAATGGTGCCAGCAATTGGTTTAAGAGCCATAGATGAAGCCTCTTTTGTTTGCTGCATGGATGTACCGTTGAATGCCATTGTACAAAGAGATGATTGGTATTCAGAATTATCTTTTTTAACTTCATATTATTCGAAACCAGTTTCGTTATCATCATTGTAGTCTCCATCCTCACCGATGTAGTGATTGCGATGCAATTCCGTCTCTTGACAATGTAATCTTTTGTTGTACACGATGGATCTTCTTCATCATACTCACAACTTTCAGGGATATCATTTGGTTGACCTGTAGGCTCATATTGGTCCTCATGTTGCCATTCAGAGTGATTATGACCCTCATAATCAACAATGCTATACTCGGTTTCATATTGACCATTATTATATTCGTCTACATCACCAGACTGATATTCTTGATTATCTGGTTGACACTCATGATCCGCATCGGAATATTGTTCATGCTCGTTCGTATCATCACATTGTTGATGATCATCTTGCTGACAATCGCTACTATCATCACATTGTGAATCATCATGTTACAATTGTCACCATCATCACATTCCTTCTCATCTTGTTGACAATCACCACCACCATCGTCATACCAGTCACTTTGGTTATCGTACTCATAATCATTTCCATCCCATTGATCGTCATAGTCGGACATATATTCATTATCAGTGTCCATGGTATAGTGACAGATAGTGTTGGAAGTATTTCTAGTTTACGCGATGGCTAGATCTACTTACGGGTGTAGTATAAGGATGTAGAGATTCGTCCACTTTTTAAGTTTCTACAACAAGCTTCAACAGAATACGGAAAGAATCAACAGGAATGAGAACACTAAGGCTTTCCCAACTAGTGCCCGTAATAGAAATAAGCTAATTAATGACAACAATAAAATTCCTTGCTAAGGCAAACCCAACTAGGAAGATTACTAAATCCTACATAACACCTAAAGGGAGATAATAAGAATTGCGTCTAAACTAAGCAATAAACACTTAAAACCATGCCACAATTAAAGGTCAATGAAAGGAGGCAAGAGGAGGCCCGAGCACCTTCCCTCAAGCTATGCACCTTCCAATGGGAACACAATGAAATGCAAAATAATCACAATAGTAATTTTGCCTTAATCACAAAGTGTTGTTTACAATGCAAACACCTCTCCTTTTATGGCAAGGAGGGTCTTCCATAAGTGTTTACTAACTTATGGGACTAATCTATTTCTAGCCTTTCTAGAACTTCTAACTTAGGATTTAGAGCTCAAAGTTCTTAACTTACGAAAACTTAAGATAAAAAGTTTAAGCTATTTTATTATTATTTAAGCTTCTACTCATGGACTTACAAAACACATGCCATAGTTGAAGTTTATTGACAATACTCATACGTGGTCTTACAAAACACATGCCACGGAGTTTTATTAGGACAATCGTAAATTTCACTCATGAAATCACAAATTTACTAGTAACAAATTTGTCCTTCTCCACCGTCCCAAAATTCTGAGTCCTTGAAAAATGTAACTTGCAAGGTTTGGGAAACAACAATAGCTATTGGCAAAATGTCAACTTTGTTTCATTGATTGGTTTTGGCTTTATACCAGTGCTATCATGTGGAGCTTGATGTAATAATCACTTCTGCTTTTTACTACGTCAAAATTTGAGGTCACACGGGAGAGATATGGATGTTCGAAGAAATGAATTGAAAAAAAATGTAACAACTAAGACAATATGGGGCCTAAAAAAATTAAAAATAGAAAGTGATAATGATGACTAAAATGCTGATCACGTGATTCAGCTCTATTAACTGAACACTTTTTGTTCTTGAAGTACCGAATTCTGAGACCATATGAAAAAGTTTTAGATATAGCGAAAAAACGGGAAACAAAACGTAATTAAACAAACTTAAGACAGGGCCCTCAAAACAAAAAAACTTTGATTTGCATGAAACATTGGACCATCAAAAAATAAAACCATAAAGAATTTAAAACTTTGGCGGCATATGTTTTTTTTTTTTGCGATCACATTTACAAAATATGTGCTCATACTAAAAAGGAGTCGTAAAAGATGTTTATATATTTAAAAATAAAAAAAATTAAAATAAAAAAAAAACTTGTTTTTAGGCCGCGGGCACCGAGTGGTCACGGGCACGGCTGATGGGCGCGGACAGCAGCACCAGGGAGAGCAGAAGTAGGTAGGGCTGAGCGCGGATAGAAAGTGAGACAGAGAGAGGGGCGTCGCGAGGAGGGAGGGAGGCGTCGCGTGGGGAGAGAGGGGTGCCAGAGATGGGGAGTGGGGTGCGCGAGATGGGGGTGTCCCAACTTTTTTTTTTTTTTTATTTCCTTCAATGTTTATTTAGCCCTAGGGTTAGGCTTATGAAATCTGGGCAGGGTGTCTCTTTGTTTTTTTGCATTTTTTGCCCTAATTTGCCAAGGTGAGGTTAGGGTTGTTCAAAGGTAAGGTTAGGTCAATTTTTTTTTTTTAAATGAACCAGTGAAAAGTTGAGAATGAAGAAATGAAAAAAAAATTTATCAAAGGAGCAAAACTTCAAATGAAAAGTTAAAGTTTCTCTCTCCCAAATCTTCACTAAAAACTAGTTTTAGACCTCCTTCACAAGAACTGTCATATCTCTCTCAATTTTTAATCAAATTGGCTGAAAATTGGCTCAAATTCAAGCTAAGAGTGAGATCTACAATCCTATAGAAATACAGTCATAAACTTCGGCCAAAACTTCGGCCAAAAATAGAGAAAAACAGACTACAAAAACTGTCACTAACTAAAATTGGAATGAAAACACAAAAATGGCCATAACTTGGTCATTATAGCTCCAAATCAGAAAATCTCAGTACCTCCAAGAAGATAACCAAAAGATCTATTGATCTACAATAAGAAATCACACAAATAATGACGATTAGATGGTTAAAAATTGAGTCAAAACTTGCTGGAAATTGAAAAAACAAGAAAACAAGAACAAGAAACTCTACCAAATTTAATAAAATCCACCGGATTTGATGGGGAAAGGATCTAATGTTCTGATACCAAAATTTTCATGTGCCAACCTTAGTCTTCAAACATTTAATCCATTCATTAAACATCAAATTACAATGGAAATGCAAGAAATCAAGAAACTAGTCAAAAATCAAGAAGATAGCTAAAAGTAGTAAAACTCCACCAAAATAGGTAAATTAAGGTATCTTTATTCATCATTATTGATCATTCACAAGATAGGGCCTGATTCTAGAGCATGATCATAGCTCTCATGTGATTTTAGGCACATGAACCACTTTCTTCATCAAGAAAGCTCTCCAAGAGAAGCTCCAAGATCTCTTAAACCTCAAAATTACAAAATGAACAATAGCCTCCAAATTTAGCACGACCTCAACTATTTATAGTGGTCATTTGTGCCTCTACTATAAGTTTGGGGCCTTATATTGGGCCTTACAACCATTATTACAATTTCGCTATTCTCAATTATAGTGAGGTTGTTTGAACCACTTTATTAACTGTCCTATTGACTAGTTCTAATCTAATTTAGCTCCATGGCTATATTTTGCAATTCATTAGTAAGCTCATGTGCTAATTACATGCAGCACATGATAGTCTGTATCAAGTATCATCTAGAAAATATATAGTCGCCTCGTGTAACTTCTAGATTAGAGTGATTAAACATCTACAACTAATCAAGGATTACAAGAGTGGCAGATTAGTCACAACCTAGATTGCATCTGTTGATGTTATGCCATCAGATCAAATATCTGTACTTCTGAGTACTTGCATGATCTTCTTGATCTTTTTGGAGTGTGAGGGCAGAAAAGGTGTCGCAACTATTTTCGGTCACTTCAAGTCTTTTGACCTTTCGCGTTGTCTGACTTTCTCTTGCTGTACCACGAAAAATTCTCTTTCAAGAATCTTTCGCGTTCGTGTCTTCTCGTCAAGATGTTCGCGAACAATTCTGCTTCGTGTCTCTTGATATTTTCGTCAGACATAGTGCTAAAAGCTAGCAAAGCTTTGGTACTAAAAACGTTTTGTTTCTTCAGCTCCCTCTCAAAGCATGATAGCTTTAAGACTCCAAGACTGCTCCTTTGTCTCTCAAAAAGTTCTTTGTCTAGGGCTCTGGTGAAGATGTTAGCGACTATGTCTTTCGTTCCGATGAAGGTGGTCTACAACATTTTCTTCTCAATCAGATCCCTGATCAAGTGGTACTTGATCAGCGATGTGTTTCGTTCTTGAGTGGAATACAAGATCTTTCATGAGGTATATTGCAGATGTGTTATCCATCTGCAAGACCAGAGGCTCATTCCCTGTTTTTCCCAATTCGTCCAGAAACTACCTGAGCCAAATTATCTCGTTGGCCATCTTTGCTGCTGCAACGTACTTTGATTTGCAGGATGACTAAGCCACAATGGTCTGCTTCTTGCTGACCCAAAGAACTGCCGCTCCTGATGCGATGGTGCATTCTCCCGAGACGTTTTTACAATCATCCTTGAGGGATGCCTAGCTAGCATCACTGTAGGAAAGCATCTTGAAACCCGCATCACGACAATAACACAAGCCATAATCTCTTGTTAATTAAAGATATTGCAAAATTTGTTTTGCAATCCTCCAATGTGTTGAGCCTGGATTTACATAGAATTGGCTCATTCTGAACACTGCATAAGCGATGTCAAGATGTGTGTTGTCTGCAAGGTACATCAGTGAACCTATCAGCTTCTTGTAAGGTGTGAGCTGCATTTGTTGTCTCTCTTCTTCAGTCCTCGGACAATCATCATTTGTTAACACCGTTCTTGCGAGCATTGGAGTATTCGTTCCTTTGTAGTTCAGCATCCCAAATCCTCTAGGATTTTTTGGGTGTATCTGGACTGGTGAAGATAGAGCTTATCTCCCTCATAGTCCCTTTCAATTTGCAAGCCAAGGTGGCACCTGGCTTCTCCCAGATCAATGATCTTGAAAGTTTCAAGATATCTTCATTCACTTCAGCAATCAGCTTCTCACTCTTGCACAGTATAAGAGTGCCATCCACATATACAGCCACTGCCCATCTGTGACTCTGACATACCCATTGGAATAAGCCATTAGTGGCTTGAATCCTAATGATTTCAGGGCTTGATCCTTCTATTTGTACCATTGTCAAGCTGACTGTTTTAGACCGTAGATACTTCTATGCATTATGCATGCATAATCAGGAAGTGAATTTGAGACGTATCTTGGGGGTTGATCCATGTCGACCTCCTCATCTAACTCGCCATGCAAGAAGTGATGAGAATCGCGAAGTGCAGAAGCGAAACAGTCGCGAATAGTTCGGATGGAGTTCATATGCGATCGTTGGACACCACCAAATGAATCACTCCTACAGTCCTCTAGAATGCAGTCAAGCACTATTGATCTACGTTTATAATTAATGTAGCATTCAACAAAATTTCAACCAATGTGCAGAATATATAAATGAGATAATCATACACACGAATAACAGCAGACGCATTTGCATTCAAAATCATACATCATAAATGTGTTATGTGCACAATGTCTACAAGATCATCTATTGGTTCTCTCTGATTCTTCAAGCACTGCATGCAGATCCACGCAGTGCATTGGCGTGAGAGAAATATAGTTCTCTCATTAGTGGATGTCTCGCTGACTAGCGGACTTGTGGATCCTGTTTACAGAGAATTGTCTCGCTCGCAGGTGGATCTTTGTTCTATATTCTCATTTTGATTGCTTACTAGCATCAGACTAATTTTTCTATATCTGTATATGTGTCAAATATCATCTAGTAAGTATATAGTCGCTCTGTGTAACTTTTAGATTAGAGTAATTAAGCATCTACAACTAATAAAAAAATTACAAGAGTGGCAGATTAGCCACGAACTAGAGTATATCTGTTGATGTCATGCCATCAGATCAGATATTTGTACTTTTGGGTACTTGCGTGATCTTGCTAGTACTCTTTGGAGCGTGAGGGCAGCAAAGGTTTCGCGACGTTCTTTTTTTTTTATGTCACGTCGTTTCTGGTACAACAATGTCTTTGCCTTTGCCTGCTCTGCTAGGTCCAGAACCATTCTGGTTTACAAGAACTCTAGTAGTAGGCTGCCTCTCGAATCTTTGATTCGTCACTCAAATGGAAAGCGACTCAAAAATCTTCATTTTCGTGTTCATCTTCTGCTCCCTCTCTTGCTAGTGGCAAATCATAGTACTGTCTCTCAAGAACCTCATAGTTGACATGATCGTCATTGGCCATTGTCCTGCCCTCATCAAATCTGACATCTCTCACTGTTTTCACAGTGTTCATGTCAGGCATGTAGACTCTTCTGTAGAATGACGAGTTGTTGTGATAACCTACCAGAAATCCCTGTTCAGCTTTCTCATCAAGCTTCTTTAAAAGCTTATCAGGAATATGTGCATAAGCTACACATCCAAAGATTCCGATATGAGACAGGTTGGGCTTTCTACCCCACCATAACTCGTGTGGTGTCGTGTGAGGGATACCAGACATCCCTGTCCTATTTTGGATGTATGCAGCTGTAGCTACTGCTTCAGCCCACAGTACCCTTGGAGCTTTTGAGTAGGCCATCATGCATCTGGTAGTTTCCATCAGGATCCTAGTCTTTCTTTCTGCAACACCAATGTGCTGCGATATATAGGTTGCAGTCCTTCTGTGAATGATGCCACGATCATTGTAGAAGTCAGCAAAGTGATTCGAGATGAATTCGCCACCTCGATCTGTCCTGATTTGCTTCACTTTGTTGCTTGTACATCTCTCAATCCAATTCATGTATTCTGTGAATTTATCAAGTGCTTCAAATTTATTTTGAATAAAGTACACTCTGGCAAATTTACTATAATCATCAACGAAGGTTATATAATATTTTGAGCCTCCTACTGAGATCACATTGAAAGGCCCACAGATGTCAG
Organism: Diphasiastrum complanatum; assembly: GCA_029204225.1. Lineage (NCBI taxonomy): Eukaryota > Viridiplantae > Streptophyta > Lycopodiopsida > Lycopodiales > Lycopodiaceae > Diphasiastrum > Diphasiastrum complanatum. The sequence continues at coordinate 48,591,440 of CM055102.1, forward strand.
AATGCACTAAATCCAGAATCTTGGTCGTTCTATAGGAGTCTTTGACAAATGGAGTGCATGACATCTTACCCTTCAAACATGCATCACATGTGGTCGAACTAGTTGCATTCGAGATGCTGACCCCTGTTATTGCTCAATGATGACTTGCTTGGTAAAGTGCCATTGAGTTTATGTGGCATAGTCTTATGTGCCACAGAGTGTCTAGCGAATCATCATGAGTCTGATGCACCTGATCTGCAGGCAGACATACCTTCAGGTGATATAGATTACCTTTTCTTCTGTCTTGAGTGATCAGAGTATTGGTACTGGCATCAACCACGTTGTATGCTTCATCGAAAAATGTCACATGCATCCCTGTATCAGCTATTTTTGCCACAAAAAGCAAGTCTTGCTACAATGTAGGCATGAACAGAACGTCTTCGAGTCATCTGTCTCTGCCGTTCGTGTTGAGCCACAATGAACCAATACCGTTCACTTGATGTTTAGATCCATCTCCAAGAACAATGAATCTTGAAGGATTTGCATTCCTGAAATCAGACATAATTCATCTTGACGTCACGAAGTGCGAGGTGGCTCCTGAATCTAGGATCACCTCGTGTGTGTCAGATGTTGATACTGCACACACGTCTTCACAAATATAGGCGGTCAAACAGTTTCTGTTCGGTCTCTCTTTGCCCATTTTTGAACTCTCAGGCTCCTCAACATAGGATGAATAGTTGTTGTTCTCCTATTTGTTCTGCGCTGATTTGTTTCTTGGGTTCAGGTGACAATCAATGGCTGCGTGACCCTTCTTGTGGCAGTGGATACACTCAATCTTTGGATTGAGCCAGCATGTATCAACTGTGTTCCCGTCTCTTCTGCATTTCACGCAAGTCTTCTTTTCTCCACTTTGTTGCTTCGACCTCCCTTTGCTCTTCCAGTTGCTTTTGATGGTCCCCTCTGCTTGTTGATCATGATCTTGCCTTTGATTCGACTCCCTCTTAGGCTTGAATTGTTTTTTGGATTTTTCTTTGTTGCTGTAGAGGGCCTAGTTAGAACCATCTTTGTGATCAAGATGTTCTCTAGCCTCAACTTCCTCTCGAATCTTGACAATTGCCTTTTTGAGGGTCATTGTAGGATCTTTCACGAGCAGGGTTCTGATTGTCTGGAAAGATCTGGGTAAGGCTCTCAACAGGTAAGTGAGCTGCTTCTCGGTTGACACTGTATTTTTCGCTCTAGAGTTATGTAGTGATAGAAATAGATCCTTCATCTTCCTTACAAAGGAAGTGAGGTCTTTCTCATTCCACTGTAGATTTGTTGGCTTATCTTCTAGAATCATTATTTGACTTACTGATTTTGTTTGAAATCTCATGAGCAGTGTATCCCACATCTCCTTAGCTTTGGAGAGTGTAGCCAGGTCAAGTGTGAGACTATCTTCGATGGAAGATGATAGCAAGACTACTACCTTGTCATTTTTCTCCCTCCACTCGCGTAGCTCTTTGTCTGATGTCGTAGGCATTACATTTTTGCCATCCACCCAGTGGAATAAACTTTAACCCTTGAGTATCAATGATATTTTAACTTTTCAGGCTAGAAAGTCAGATCTTGAAGAATCAAGAATTTACAGATCTTGCTCTGTATGCTCTGATTGAAGCCATTGCTTCTGAAGTCTTTTCTCTTGTTGATGGTTGTTTGTTTGAATGCTTGGCCTCCTGGATCTAATAGCCTTTTTGGCTACGTCAGACTATGACAAGTTAGGTAGGCTCTAATACCATTGATGAGAAATTAGAGTGATTCAGATGGAGTTTAGATCTGATCGCTGGTCACTGCCAGCTGCATCATTTCTACAGTCCTCCAAAATGTAGTCAGGCGCTGCTGATCTACGTTAATAGATTGATGTAGCATTCAACAAGATTCAACCAAGGTGCGAAATTAAATGAACAAGCGAATTAGACACACGAATAACAGCAGACTAATTTACATTCAAGATCAGACATGATGAGAGTGACATGTGCGCAAATGGCTACAAAATCATCTGTTATTTTTCTGATTCTTCAAGCACTGCATGCAGATCCACGCAGTGCGTTGGCGTGAGAGAAATACGGTTCTCCCACGAGTAATGTCTCGTTTACTAGTGGACTTGTGGATCTACAGAGTCTATGCAGAATTGTCTTGCACGCAGGCAGACTTGTATTCTGTATTTTGTCTCTTGCTTACTAGCATTAGACTACTTCTTTAGTGTCTATATCAAGTATTATCCAGAAAGTATATAATCGACTCGTGTAACTTCTAGATTAGAGTGGTTAAACATCTACAACTAATCAGGGATTACAAGAGTGGCAGATTAGCCATGACCTAGATTGCATCTGCTGATGTTATGCCATCAGATCAGATATTTGTACTTCTGGGTACTTGCATGATCTTCTTGATATTTTTGGAGCGTGAGGGCAAAAAAGGTGTTGCGACTATTTTCGTGTCGCTTTGAGTCTTTTGACCTTTTGCGTCGTTTGACTTTCTCCTGCTGTACCACAAAAAATTCTCTTTCACGAATCTTTTGCGTTCGTGTCTTCTCGTCAAGATGTTTGTGAACATTTCTGCCTCGTGTCTCTTGACTTGCACGTTCACGAACATTTTTGTCAGGCAAAGGGCTGAAAGCTAGCAAAGATTTGGTAATAGAAACGTTTTGTTTCTTCATATTTTTCTTGGAAGGATCGAAAAATTTGCAATTTTTTCAAACTTTTTAAATCTGTGTCTTGAGAAGAAGTAAAGCTTTGTGCTTTACTAATCCTCTAATTAAATAGCCTGCTTGACTAACCATAAATGGTTTTTTGAATTCTCCCAAAATTTGGCTCATCTGACTGCACTACACCGGCATTCTGATACCATGAAAAGGATCTTACTAGCAATTGTTGTTAGCTAATTTGTATGCAAGCATCAATTGAACTCATTCAATTATAGAAACAGAGATCACCCCACAACCCAAGAGAACCCTATATAGACTGCTATTAACAAAGGAGATAAAGAATTACATATATATAGTCTCACTTTTAGGATGTACCTCTACATGGCAATAAAGGCATGTTCCAACTCTGTATAGTATGTGTCAACATGGCACACACACACACACACACACACACACACACACACACACACACACACACACACACAGTCATATAGACAAAAAATTCAAATTATTATCGAAACTATAAATAGTCATAGACCTTACAACATAAACTCGAGCTTACTTATTTTAACAAATGCTCCTAGCAAGGAGTTCATTGAATTTCAAAAAAGATATTCTCCTATAGAGAAATATGTTTTTTTTGAAACATCGACAAGTGTTCTTGTTGGGCATGACTTGTGTGCGAAATGAATAATTGAGTATGATGAGCATGACCTTATAATATAATCAATCTTCAACGTATTCAATATTCATTTTATTATTTTATCAGAATCACATTTAGTAATGTAGATGGTTATGAAATTTCATATATGTTGTAGGACACAATTGAAGTTTGCAAGAAAAGGAGGGGCCTTGGCATTTTGAGAGTAAAATTTTTGTGAGTTTTGCGAGTTTTTTTTCTTGCCATCATTCAACAAATAGATAGCACATGGTGTGCAACATTTTTTATGCTGTCATTTCAATGTTTTATTATTAAGAATGTGGTTTGGTACATAGTCAAAAATCCCACAAAGTAAAAGACTTTCAAATTAATTTTTTTTTTTCATCCTCCAAGGATAGCACGCCGACGTGTTGAGCGTCTCGCCGGAAAAAAAAAAATTTGTAGTATGTGACAATCTTGAATCTCGTGGTTGGTTCGTTTGTAGTATATGCAGAACAACTTCTTCTTTGTCGACATGTTTGTCTACTCTTGACACTACGTCAATTTCTGAATTGGCTTTAATTGCTTCGGGCCTTTCTTCTTCTACTTAGTGAGCTTCTGTTGGTGTATAAGGCGTGAGAGTCGATAGTTGATGAACTGGAGGGTTCATTCCTTCTAGTGTCTTCTTGCAACAACATTGTAATAACTCTTGAAAGAGTTAGTTCTGGGTGTGTCATGATGATCATCATCCAGATGTCGTATGAACTTGGCAAGCTTGAAAGAAGTATCATTATCGCGTCTTGATCGTCTATGAATGATTCGACATCGGCCATTTGCTGCAATAGGTTCTAAAACTAATTGATGTGATTCTGCAATGAATCATCTTTTGTCATTTTGAGGGAGAAGAATCTCCCTCTTAAGTGTAGCTTGGAAGTTACATCCCACACATCATACAATCTGCTCAAGATGTCCCAGACTTCCTTGGAGGTTTAACCTTCGAACACATGGCCAATTTGTGTGTCTGATATTTTGAAGATGATTAGCGTGAAAGCCTTTCCATCCTTCAACTTCCATCGGGAGATTACAGCGTCGTCTGCTTCAGGTCTTGCCTCTACACTTGTGACAACACCATACAACTCCTTAGCCATTAGCATAGTTTTCATCTTAAATGTTCACAAACGGTAATTAGATCCATCGAGCTTGTCTACGATGGGAAAGGCTTTCCCTTGGAAATCCAGTGGAAGTTAGTCTAAGTGACAGTAATAACTATCAGTGATTTAAGAATGAAAATCTAATGCAATTTACAGAACAAGAAAATAATTATTCTATTGGCTAATAGAATAAGGTTTTGTGAGAAGCTTATCAAGCTATAACAATAGCTATGATATACAACCGCTATTGATGTAGTATGAGTATTAGATTAAGGAATCAAATATGCTCTAATACCATGTTGAAATTTGACAAAAGATGAATCTTCGGTGCGTGCGCTACAACAATAGTAGGGCGAACACAAGACTAGAGCTTAATTGTGTGAGAAGAGCAGACAATTAGACAAAGCAGTAAGTAAGCCAGACAATAAACATGATATCTAAACATACAATTCTAACAAGCACTTTGTGAAAAAACAAAACGTTTCTATTACCAAAGCTTTGATAGCTTTCAGCCCTCACTTTGACAAAAATGTTCGTGAACGAGAAAGTCAAAGGACACGAAGCGAAAATGTTCGCGAACACCCTGACAAAAGGACACGAATGTGAAAAATTTGCGAAAGAGAATTTTTCACGATACAGCGGGAGAAAGTCAGATGACGCGAAAAGTCAAACGACTCGAAGCGACACGAAAATCGTCGCGACACCTTTCTGCCCTCACATTCCAAAAAAGATCAACAAGATCATGCAAGTACCCAGAAGTACAGATATATGATCTGATAATATGACATCAGCAGATGCACTCTAAGTCATGGCTAATCTGTCACTCTTGTAATTTGTGATTAGTTGTAGATGTTTAATCACTCTAATCTAGAAGTTACACAATGCGACTATATACTTTCTGGTTGATGCATGATATACAAAGAAGTCTAATGCTAGTAAGCAAGACACATAAACAAAATACAGAATAGAAGTTTTGTAAGCAAGATCTACAAAAATCCAAAAAGTCCACTAGTAAGCGAGACATTACTCGTAAGAGAGCGTCGCTTCTCTCATGCCAACGCACTGTGTGGGTCTATCATACAACGCATGAAAAAAATGAGAAGATCAATAGATAATATTGTAGCCATTACGCCTGTATCACTCTTACTTTGTTTGATATTGAATGAATTGCTGTCCGCCATCGTTTGTGTATCTTATTCATTCATTTTATCAATTCCGTGCTGTGTCAATTAAAAACGTAGATCAGTAGTGTCTGTCTGTATTCTAGAGGACTGTAGGAATGATACAGTTGACAGTGACTAGCAATCATATCTGAAATCCATCCGAATTGTTTTGTGTCCGCGACTGCACGCGTTGTGCATCACTCTGAATGCAATAAAAGACACTGAATGATTCAGATTAATGTATAGAAATACAAGTCAGATTGATGCTATGAGCTCCAGACATTAGCGGATGAAACCACGTGCTCAAGAAGCTAGCTCGGCTTTGTAAAAGCTATGAGTTTATTGTTGACAATCAGTCTGAAAGAAAGAATCGATGCATGAAAGCATCTACAATGTCTGTCTCATTGACATCGTCATGATTAGATCTACAATGGTCATCTATATACAATTTACATTTGTGTAGATGAGTGTACAAGAAGATGGCGTGGAGCCGTTGTCAAGTAGTTGCACAATAAATGAAGTGAACGTGAGAAGGCTTCGACTATTTGGAGTCGAGCACATGTCGCTGCCGATAGTCGATATAGCCAGGACAATTCTGTAGCGTGTAACAATAGGTGGGGAGTGTGAGAGATTTTAACAAGTTTTGTCTAGTTTAGTCATATTTTGGTAAATTGTCAATATGAGACTAAAACTCATTTTAGGCTTAGAGATAAAATTTTTGAAGTTATATTAGTTTAAAATACATTCAATAAATACTTTTTGAAAGTGTGGAAAAGTTGATAGTCGAGAGTAGCACTCCAATATCATGAAAAAGGCTATGGATAAACAATAATCTACACTTTCTTGAACTACAGTATCTGCACTTCCTCTATAGGCATATCCAAACTCTAGTAGCGCGTCTCGATACTTTAACACAATTGAGATTGAGTCAATTCCTGTAATAAAAGGCCAATTTATTTGTCACTCGGCTGGTTTTGTTTTCTCCCAAGGGTCTCTTCTCTGGTACTCCTGAAGTTACTCATCATTATTCAACATCATCACGATCCTCTAGGAGGGTTGTGGATGTAAGGTGTTCACGAGTCTGCTGAGCTTTTGATATTCTTCTATAGTTACTTTCTTTTTCTGTTGGAGGGTTTGTGGATCCCAAGGCAACCCTAACCCTAGTTAATAAGTGAGAGAGATTTGGCACCCTGCGTGTGTAAGTCCAACCCAATGATCACATAGAGATTTGATTAATTAGTTACAAGTCAATAACAGGACTTTAGGTCTTTTTGTGGGACTTTTAATGTCGCAGGGCCTAAATGTCAAGTCAGTGAATAAAGTTGGGTTTCCCTCTAGTTTGGATGGTTCTCACTCTTTTTTAAATTTGAATAATTAGGGAGGCAGAAATGGACAAATAGGATTCAGAGGCCAGGGTCCTCCTCTCTACTATAAAAAGGGACCAACTCAAGTTCCTACACATGTTTCATTTCTTCATTTCAATAAAGCAAATTGGTTCTCTTGTGAAATGGATTTATGATTATTCTTGCTCTCTATCACTTTTCCTCCATTTCTCATGATTTATTTGTTTTTTGCTAATTGTTGGATTTGATTGTTATTGGGATTGCATGTTATTATACTTTCTATGAGGGAGAAAGGGAAAGAGAGAAAGAGTAAGCTATCTTGTTGTGGATCTAGTGTTAGTGGATGTAGTGTTAATGCTTAGGGTTAATGGATGTTAGATTTAGATGTGAATCTTCCATTCATGCTGAAATCTGAACTATAGCTCTCATGGGAACGAATCTATGCATGACAACTAACTTCATCTCTTTGATGCTAGATTGATTAGATCATTAGAGGAGTTTTGAGCTCCAAAAAGACCCTTTAAGAATTCGTGCAAGATGTAGTTTATATTATTCAAATATTATAACACTAATACTTTTGACTTGCCATAACTTCTCAATCATAGTCAGAAGTATGTCATGTAACATGTCACTGAAAGCCCTTGTCAAGCGCTTTCCAATGCACCAAACTCCGCTAAATTTGGATTTACTACTAAAAAGTTATGCTATTTTTAGTGTGGAATCAAAATGTGGACTCAAAAATTTACGTTACGTAGAAATCAAATTTGAGTGTTTTGATTGGTCCATGTGTAAGAAAAAATTGAGAAAAAATATAAAAAGAAGTTTTACAAAGGGTCTTTTTTGGATTTAGAACTCCTCTAATGCTTGGATTGAGGTTAGGCAAGGAAAGAAACCCACTACAATTTTGGCACTATTGCCGGGGAGCTACGCCAATTTTTTAGTTTGCAGCATGGTTGTTGGTTTGTTAGCTTGCATTAGACATCTTGTCGTTGCATGCTGAGCTCATTTGTCTATTGCGCTAGCTGGTTGTCCATCCAATGAAGGTAGTAAGAGGTCTCAACATGCCACTTCAAGGATTCTTTGGCTCTTTCGAACAAGCTGTCATAGGCTGGAGGACGGAAAACGATGGTAAGTAGGAAAGGAAAACTAAGAAATTGTGGAACGAGACAATAATGGAACAGTTAGTTGTGTATTTTTATTAGTATTAACGAAGGTGGTAGAGATGGTAGCAACAGAGATAAGAGGGATGGTAACGGGTGTGGTAACAATGGTGGTGGAAGTGGTGGAAGTCATCCCTTCTGTTGTGTCTTCGTGAGTGGGATCAACTGCAGTTGTATCTTTTGCTCATGTAGTTGCAAGATGATTCCTTTCTCCCTCCTTTGAAACTGTTGCCTATGGGTGGATGGCCACCACAAAAGCCATAGTTGGCTGGACACAAGGGGGTGATATAGGAACTGGAGGTGGTCCCGATGGAGATGGAGATCTAGAACATTGAGCAGATGATTGCACTGGGAGCTGGGTGTCCATGATCTGGTGCTGAGGTGAGGAGGCGACAAGTGAGATTTGTCGACGACGGGTGTATCTTGGTTGGAGGCTAGCTTCTTTTTCATCTCCATTGTCTTCATTGGGAGATGGAACATCTTCGTACCCAACTATCTTCTTCTTCTGTTTTCTTGCAGCTAGCTGATTTGTCGTAGATGGCGGTGGGTGATCGGACTCCATGTCGGATTCAGGAGTTGGTTTGTTGGCGGTCATCTTCATCTTCTACTTCTTTGGTGGTGGTCTGGTATCAGCAAGTTGGGAAGTTGGTGGTGATGACCGGTCATGCCTCTTCTTGATGCAACGCTCATGAGCTACAACAACGTGTGGGGAAGATGTGGATGGGGTATAGCTACTAAAAATTTTAAAACATCTCTATCTTATGTTTGTTGATGTTTGGGGGTCCTACCCATGTAAATACTTTGTACATATCCAAGGTATGTGAATTGAGCACATATCCTTGTAGAATAGGGCAATTTTGGGCTAGGTAGATCAAATTCCAATGACATGCATAAAGTCTAGTTGGTCTAGTATGACATGCAATAATATTGACAATTTCTAGAGTGACACATGTAGAATTTCACATGGAATTGGTCAATTATGACCTTGTAGAAACTCGAGCCACAATAAATGCATTGTGTCCTAAGTTTCCATTATGACATGCAAACACTCTAATGGACACATGCATGTAGTTTTGTACATGGCTAGTTGAGAAATTGACATTTGGAGAAAGTAGGTAGAAGTTAGGTGCATTCTGTGCATGCAAGGAGTTAGGTGTTAGGATAATAGTAATTTGCACTTGAATAGGTGTAGAATATGCATTGAATGCAAGGATTTTGGCTCTCCTATATATGTACATATCATTCTCATTCATTTCGAATGATGAATCAAGCTTTGGTAATGTCATAATGTCAAATTTGGATCACATGTTATTTTGCTTGTAATTGTACTCTCTCTCTCTAACTCAAATTTTGTGTCTTCTTCATACATGATCTTGCTTGTGTGCTTTCCCTATTTGTGAGGAATTAATGTCGCTTTGATATGTAGCATTCTAGATTGTGCTCTAGCCATAGATCTGTTGGTAGATTGCAGGATTGCTCTACATGTGATCTGTGTGCCACTACAAATCATGAAATAGATCATTCACACTTTTTGTGTGGTTCTCCACATATGTGAATTTGCTGGATTTTCATCAATAGCGTCGGCTAGCAGCAACATCTCTTGCAAGCAACGCAAGCTTCAAGTCACATGAAGACTGACTTTGAGCAAAATAAAAAAAGATGTAGCCCAATGATGTGACTGGGGCTCTATTTTGGAGGGCATGGGTCAACCGTCTAGAGATAAATCCAGCCCAATTATACATGTTATGCTGGGCTTCATAGGATGCGGCAAGCATGGCAAAAATCTGGAGTGAAATCCGCAATAGATGTGTCTTGCACGTAAATGTGTACCTAGTGAGGTAGGCACAGACAGCTCCTAATTCCTTGGATTTGATGGCTTCGAGGAGGTCTGCCATTTTAGGAGTGTTTGTAGTGGTGAGGAATGCAAATGTATTGAAAAGATGCAAAGGTATCGAAAAGTGAGGAGACTCGAAAAAAATTGAGAAAACTCGAAAAAATAGACAAACTCAAAAAACAGAGAAACTTGAAAAATAAAGAAACTCGAAAAACAGAGAAACTCGAATAATAGAGAAACTCAAAAAATAGAAAAATTCGAAAAAATGAGGATACTTTGAAAAAATTCAGAAAGCAGAGTGAGGGTGGCGGATGCAGTAAAAAGAAAAAAAAGAGTGGTCGTCGAATGGAATTTGATGCAAAAATGTAGAATTGCAGCTGGAGATAAAGTAAATGGCGGATACAAGCTGGCGGATTCAATTGTTTTTTTTTGTGGGATGGAACTATTTGTTGATCGTGGGCGAATGAAATTGATAGGTACAGTGGCAGATATAAAAAGAGGGTACATGTGAAAGATGGTGATTGCAGATAGCTTATAAAAATAACGGATACAAATGACAGATGCACTGGGCCGATGGGAGGATGGCGGCTGGATTCACTTGGCAAGTGACTCAGATGATACATGCATGTGAAGGAGCGATGGAGATAGCGGTCAGTTTGGAATTGAAGACGGCTGCAATTGGATCTAAAAATGGCAGATGTAGATGGCTTTGAAGATGGTGGCTGCAATTGGCTCTGAAGAACAGTTGTATGTAAATATTTTGGAGAGCGATCAGTGTGCAGTTGAAATCGGCTGAATTGGATGAGAAGGCCAGAAAAGCGCCAAAGATTTGGTAATCTGACATGAGTTTTCCTGAGAATTATGAAGAAAGGAGCAACCGACAAATTTATAGGAAAAATCTCGGGCAAGCGTCAGATGCAAATTATCATCGGGAATTTTAGTGGAATTCTGAATCGAAAAAAATAGAAAAGACTCGAAAAATTGTGAAAGACTCAAAAAATTTGATAAGTATCGAAAAATTGTCAAAGACTTGAAAAATAATTAGTATCAAAAAAATTGTCAAGGAGTCGAAAATCTGATAAGTATCAAAAAATGTTTAAAATTTCAAAGTATGTAGAAATTTACAAGAGACAAGAAAACAACAAGTATTCAAAAAATTACAAAGGATTGAAAAAATATTTTTTGAGCTCGTGCTTAAAAATCGAAATCTTCACATATTTTTTGTATTTTCCAAGAATATCAAATAGATGGCATTCTAAAAATTTGAGTAGGAATATACATTGAAAAAAACACATGGAAAAAATAAGTCTAATTATTAGACACGAGAAAAGAAAAGAAAAATAAAAGAAAATGAGAAGAAATCCCGAAGTGCACCTCAAATAGGACCTATGGTAAATGTGTCTTCATAGTATCACCGTAGACGACTACCATTGACTAAGGTGTCAAGGGGTATGCCTTCTAGCATCTCTAATTCCACGACACCATTTGTAAAAATCTTCTGGACAACATAAGAATCTTGGCTACGGAATTTCAATTTGTTGGATGGACTTTGGAAGATGTGTAAAGTAAAACTTTATCACCATCATGAATATCCTTAGTTCGGACATGATGATCATGCCAGGCCTTCTGTCATCGTTTGTGGACTAACTGTGCATGGCAAGATATAAGACGTGTTTCACACAATTTTTGACAACGTGAAAGGTCGATTCTGAACTTGGTGTTGATAAGCATTATCATCACACAAGTCTTTGGCAAAAGCTAAAGTGACGCGTAAGGATGGAATCAAAAATTCTACTGGCATAACAGCCTCTTGGCCATATACCAGCTCAAAAGGTGTTTTCCAATCCGTGGCTCGCTTTGGCATTGTATGATAGGCCCAGATAGCAGAGAATAACTTAGTTTCCCAATCTGATCAACTAGTTTTTACTATCTTGGTTAAGATTTTAAAAATCATTTTATTCGTAGACTCAGCTAGTCCATGCATCTAGGATAGTACGTGTCATGCCCATGACTGGTCTCGGGTAGCGTGTCCATGCTAGGGACTGGTAGACCAAAAACCCGTAAGTTAATTGTGACTATAAGGAAATTGGGGGTGTTATGTGTTACATGGTCATAATTAATGGTTGTAGGCCTAAACACATGGTGGTGGAGTTGGTATGGGTCTATCAGTGAGTCATTAGGGAACTGGATGACGTGGCCCAGATAGGCTGCAAAGGTGTCCAGTGAGGTGTCACAGTGCACTACTAGTGGTGCATGGGCCTTGGGAGGGTATAAGTATACCTGCTGGGCTCTCACTAGTGTAGGCTTGATTTTGTGATTGGTAGCTACATGCTGCTGGTGTGACTCCTCTTTCCATGACTCTGATTGATCCATAGCTTGGGGGCAGATCCGTACGATCTAGGTTTGATTGGGTTGGTTTAACTTCCACCAGTTCCCATGTGTTGTTGCTTTGTATGGTATGCTTAGTCTAGAATCCTGTTGTGAGGACTTTATAGTACGGGGTACTCTTTTGATGGACAATGAAGTAATGAGTCAGTAAACTTGATTACTTTATTAAGGAAGTGAGAATCTTGATCACTGACAAGTTCTATTGGACAACCAAATCTAGTGATGATATTTTCATAGAGGAAACATGCTACAGACTTTGCGTCGACTTTGTGTGTTGCTCTAGCCTCTATCCATTTCATTGCATAATCGGTGGCAATTAAGATATATCATGATTGTGTGCCACGTGCTGCTGGATTAATAGGTCCAACAAAATCAATACCCCATTTGTGAAAGGCTTCGCTTTCAAGTATTGGAGTAAGGAGATTATGATTAGCTTTTCTGGTATTCTTTGCACGTTGGCAAATGTCACAAACTTTTACATAAGCGTAAGTGTCTTTGAAAAGAGTTGGCCACCAAAATCCAGCCAGAAGAATGGCCCTAGCAGTAGCATCAGAGGAGAAATGTCCACCCCCAATACCCTCGTGTGTCAAAGCAATAATCTGTCGGACTTCAGACTCATGGGCACAATGACGTGTAATACCATCAACACCTAACTTATATAGTTGTCCCGCAATAAGATGATATGGTAAAGATGTCACAATAAGTTTGATTTTTTGCGGTTTGGTCAAATGAGGATCTATCTCCCCAATGGCTAGATATCTAGTGATATCATCTGCCCATAATGGAGTCGCATCTATATAAAATAGACACGTATATGGTAACTCGTCATTTATTGGCTCATCAGATGCTTCAACATTAGGTAATCATTAAAAAATGATCAGCCAGAAAATGTTGTGATCTCTTTCGAATAATAACTTGAAAGTCAAATTCTAAAAGAATCAACAACCATCGTACTAACTGCGCTTTATCGGCGTAGTGTATTTAAAAATTCAATAATAACTTGTGAGGCCCAGAAAGATGTAAATTTCTTTCACTGTGCTGGGTAGGGGCATTTCAAGAATGGCTCTGATCTTTTTAGGATCAGTGGCGATACCATTTCGAGAATGGCCTAGTACCACACCATGGGTAACCCAGATCTGGCACTTGTCGGAATTCAATGAAATTCCGAACTTTCGACAACAAATGAACAATTGTTCAAGGGCATCGAGATGCTTATCTTGAGAGGAATGCACACCAAGATCATTGAGATAAATCTCTAGATTCTTGTGCCACTGATCCTTGAAAGCTCGTTGCGTTACCCATTGAAATGTGGATGGAGCATTGTACAGACCGAATGGCATAATGTTAAACTCTGTAACAAAAGCCATTTTAAAACGATCTTCAGGAGCAATTAGGACTAAGATATAGCCACTAAAACCATCGAGGTAGGCAGAAGCTTCAGCTTCCTACCATATCTTAGAGGATTTGTGTAGTCAGAGGTAAGGTAAGGGAAAATGATCCTTCTCTGTTTGATCTTTAAGTTTATCTAAATCCACGTAGATACGGAGTTTACCATTCTTCTTAGCACCACCACAATTGGTGATACCCATATGCTCAATTTTCATATATGAAACCAGCATTGAGAAGCTTTTGAATATCTTCTCGTATGTTCTCACGATATGTAGGATTGGTGCGATAAGGTTTTGCTCAGACACGTATGGCACCATACTACAATGGGGATTGTATGGACGACAACGTCAGGAGGAACCCCTTTTATCTTTTTATAATTCCATGCAAACACATCTCTGTATTTGCACAATAACTGTTCCAAGTCCCGTAATAGGGTTGGATTCAGGTGGGCTCCTACATGTACGATACGGTCGATGTCTTCATCATCATCCTTTAGATTAAGAGGTATGGTCTTTGCAGGTCCTTCAAAAGACATGGATGACGGTTGAGGCTCTCGTTTTGGCTTAACCATACTGATGATGACATTATTAGTGGTGTAATCCTTAGAATGCTGGGAAACATTATAAAGTGGATCATCAACTACCTTGTGTGGGATTTTAGAAATATCCTCTACAGATTTACTTGTAGATGATAAAGCCTGACTAGGATTTTTATGATTTTGAATCAAAAGTTGATGTTTCAGTTTTTCACGTATTTGGAATTGCTTATCAGTCAATCGTACTTGAACTCTTGATTTGTTTGTTAGCATGTGGAATATTTGTTGATTGGTAATAGTAGGCATGCATGAATGTTTTGGTGTTTTTTCAGGAACTAAGTCTTTGTCAATGGTGTTCAAGATTTCGTCATTGTGTACATCCCATTAATAGACTTTGAGTTTGGGTCGGTATACACGAGTGTGAATTGGTTGTGGATGTTGCACAACAAGCCAATGGTGATGGAAGCTTAATCTCTTTCGGTATACGACGCTTTCCTAAACGCTCGGGATCCAGTAAGTGAATTAGCTGGTCATCGGCAATTTTGATTAGCAAATTGCTTATGTGACCGACAGGTGTCGTCATTTGTTGGTCAGCCATACGTAATTTGTACTTAGGCTTTTCCAATGTGGATATTCCCCATGCCTTTGCTAAGGACAAGGCGATGATGTTCACGCCAGAGCCACTATCAAGAATGGCTTGTACGGATGGATAAGATTTATGGTGCACTGATAAAGTGATGCTGTTACCTTTAGCAAAACCTATATTAAGTAAGCTCATGTCAACATTATGAACCACTTTAGCGTTTTCCGGATGTCTTGACTTATTTGGTACATCAAGCTGCTGGGAGCTATGCAATATGGCATCCCGTAGGGGTTTGGAAAACTTGACGGTCGTGTAGAAGGGCATGGTGATTTGAGGTTGTAAGAGATTGGAAAGAACCTCTATTCCTCATGGTGGTTGCCCCTGCATAGGTAATTGGGCGTGGGCGTATGGTGGAGTAGAAATTTTAGCTTCAGCTCTATCAAACTCATCTCAAAACTCATGGTATTGCCTTTGAGCTTCTATAGGGTCAGGGTAAAATTTTGGACCAAATTTGCAAAGTCATCTCCTAGACCATTAAGGACAATTTGTACAAGCTCTCCATCATGAATATTCTCTCCAATGAAAGCCAACTCCCTATTTAGAGACTTGATTCTGAGTACATAATCCTGTGCACTCTCCTCACTTCTCTTCATGCTTTGCAAAATCTGATTTCTAAGCATGAGTACTCTTGAAGTGTTACTAGATTCATAGATTGATTTTAAAGACTCCCAAGCCTCTTTAGCACTAGTACATGTTGATACTTCTCTCAACAAATCATTGCTCACATTCATCTTCACACAATGAAGTGCAAGCCTAGATCTCTTCTTGTATCTAGCTAACTCCTGTGCACCTAGAGGTTCATCTTCATCTTCAATCAAGAACTCATGAAGGTCTTGGAGCACCAAGAGTGACTCCATTCTAACCTTCCAAATAGCATAATTTGTAGAATTCAATCTCTCACTAGCTTCTAGAAGGTATGCTCCAGCAGATCCCATCTTACTAGTGACTTCTACAAACAAGAAATAGATTTGATTGACTTGAAACTCACAAAGGTCTCACACTTGCAGTGTTTCACTCAAATTTGATTTCTAATCCAACAAATGGACTTATAATCACAGTTCTATCACTCCCTCACAAAGTTGGAATGAAGATAAGATGAAGTGAAAACTACCTTCAAACAAATCTTGCCAAGAAATGGATTTGATTGTCTGTAGAAACTCGCTAAGGTCTCTCTCTTGGAGTTTTTCACTCAAATTAGATTTCTAATCCAACAAATGGACTTATAATCTCAGTTCTAGCACTCCCTCACAAAGTTGGAATGAAGATAAGATGATGTGAAATCTACTTACAATCAAATCTTGCCAAATTTGGCTATTCTTGGACAAAAAAATGACTTAATCTCTTTTTCCTTCTTGGTGTACTTTCAAGACCTGTTTTTAACCTTAATAGGACTTGAACTCAGCCTAGATTAATTAGATTCCATGAAACAAATTCAAATCTAATCAATGGCAAATGATCTTGGTAGATTATCCTAGGATCTCCACCAAAAATTACACCAACAGCTCACAAATTGAATTTTTTTTGGATCAAATGAATACCATGCATTAAATGCAGGTTCAGAGGTGCCCACACATGTGGACAGTAGGAATTTGGACCCCTACCAAGTTAGGGATCAAATCTTCTCACCAAAATCAAGATTCTAGCTTGCCCTCTCAATACTAGCTTTTAGCACCAAAACTTGCTAAAAATGGATTTGCATTAGATCAATGGCTTATGCTCTTGTACTTGTCTCTGATACCATGTGAAAGTACTGTACTTTAGGACCATAAATGGATCTACGAAAGATCCACAAGAGTGATTGGATGCTTGCTTAACAATCTATCAGAAAACTAGACACAAAAAAGTTGATCTAGATTGGCAATTTGACAAACAACAAGCATTAACAATCAAAAGCATTGATCAACATCAAAATCCGAGCCCACAAGTGTGTACTACAAGCTGTAGTACAGCCTTAAACCTCAAAAACAAGTAGAAATTGATTTGGTTTCATTTGGATCACAAAAACTCAATGTACATAGTGAACTAGCTTGAGATTGCCAATGAGCTCCAAAAATTTTCTATCTTCTCACTATGGAGAGAGGGAATACATAGCAAATTCGACTTCCTTCTTGAAGTTAGGTGGATTTCCAGCATGTAATAAGGAGGTTAACTCACTCTCCTTGACCTAAAATGAAACCTTAGTCTATTTCCTAGAGTCATGCTTGGTAGATAGCTAGTTGGTCAAATTTTCATCTTAAATCTAGGGTTTAGGTCCTATAAACTAGGAATCACTACCAAAATGACATGACCAACCCTATGGACTTGACCTACTCTACATTAGGATGGGTTTCCCACGTGGCATCATGGCCTCACATGTGTGGGGCCCACTTGTGTACACAATTTACACTATTCTACATGGTTTTTGATCAAGCTAGATTTGCCAATTTTTGGCAATTCTTCACAACAAATGTTACAAACTTTTACATAAGCGTAAGTGTCTTTGAAAAGAGTTGGCCACCAAAATCCAGCCAGAAGAATGGCCCTAGAAGTAGCATCAGAGGAGAAATGTCCACCCCCAATACCCTCGTGTGTCAAAGCAATAATCTGTCGGACTTCAGACTCATGGGCACAACGACGTGTAATACCATCAACACCTAACTTATATAGTTGTCCCGCAATAAGATGATATGGTAAAAATTTCATAATAAGTTTGATTTTTTGCGGTTTGGTCAAATGAGGATCTATCTCTCCAATGGCTAGATATCTAGTGATATCATCTGCCCGTAATGGAGTCGCATCTATATAAAATAGACACGTATCTGGTAACTCGTCATTTATTGGCTCATCAGATGCTTCAACATCAGGTAATCATTAAAAAATGATCAGCCAGAAAATGTTGTGATCTCTTTCGAATAATAACTTGAAAGTCAAATTCTAAAAGAATCAACAACCATCGTGCAATTCATGCAGTTTTGCAAGGTTTATTCAATAGGTAAAGAAGAGCATGATGGTCGATATAGAATACAAAAAGTTGGCCTAACAAATAATGTCAAA
This sequence comes from Diphasiastrum complanatum, assembly GCA_029204225.1. Lineage (NCBI taxonomy): Eukaryota > Viridiplantae > Streptophyta > Lycopodiopsida > Lycopodiales > Lycopodiaceae > Diphasiastrum > Diphasiastrum complanatum. The sequence goes on from CM055102.1 coordinate 48,609,381, forward strand.
ATTGTTGAGCAACATAGACCATTGCTAGTGCTTCTCAATCTGTTGTGGAATAGTTAACCTCAGCTGGAACAGGCTGACGACTTAGGAAACGGATTGGAAAATTCTTTATGTATTCTCTAGGTTGCATTAAAACAACGCCAAAGGCATACTTTCTAGCGTCCGTATGCACATGGAACTCCTTATTATAATCGGACACACGAAGAATGAGTGCAATAACTAAAGCCTGTTTAAGATCTTCAAAGACTTTAATCCTATCTTCTATCCACCTTGGGTTGGTAATGAATTGATATACTAACCGCGCTTTATCGGCGTAGTGTATTTAAAAATTCAATAATAACTTGTGTGGCCCAGAAAGATGTAGGTTTCTTTCACTGTGCTGGGTAGGGGCATTTCAAGAATGGCTCTGATCTTTTTAGGATCAGTGGCGATACCATTTCGAGAATGGCCTAGTACCACACCATGGGTAACCCAGATCTGGCACTTGTCGGAATTCAATGAAATTCCGAACTTTCGACAACAAATGAGCAATTGTTCAAGGGCATCGAGATGCTTATCTTGAGAGGAATGCACACCAAGATCATCGAGATAAATCTCTAGATTCTTGTGCCACTGATCCTTGAAAGCTCGTTGCGTTACCCATTGAAATGTGGATGGAGCATTGCACAGAATGAATGGCATAACGTTAAACTCTGTAACAAAAGCCATTTTAAAAAAATCTTCAGGAGCAATTTGGACTAAGATATAGCCACTAAAACCATCGAGGAAGGCAGAAGCTTCAGCTTCCTGCCATATCTTAGAGGATTTGTGTAGTCAGAGGTAAGGGAAAATGATCCTTCTCTGTTTGATCTTTAAGTTTATCTAAATCCACGTAGATACGGAGTTTACCATTCTTCTTGGCACCACCACAATTGGTGATACCCATATGCTCAATTTTCATATATGAAACCAGCATTGAGAAGCTTTTGAATATCTTCTCGTATGTTCTCACGATATGTAGGATTGGTGCGATAAGGTTTTTCACGGACACGTATGGCACCATACTACAATGGGGATTGTATGGACGACAACGTCAGGAGGAACCCCTTTCATCTTTTTATAATTCCATGCAAACACATCTCTGTATTTGCACAATAACTGTTCCAAGTCTCGTAATAGGGTTGGATTCAGGTGGGCTCCTACATGTACGATACGGTCGATGTCTTCATCATCATCCTTTAGATTAAGAGGTATGGTCTTTGCAGGTCCTTCAAAAGACATGGATGATGGTTGAGGCTCTCGTTTTGGCTTAACCATACTGATGATGACATTATTAGTGGTGTAATCCTTAAAATGCTGGGAAACATTATAAAGTGGATCATCAACTACCTTGTGTGGGATCTTAGAAATATCCTCTACAGATTTACTTGTAGATGATAAAGCCTGACTAGGATTTTTATGATTTTGAATCAAAGGTTGATGTTTCAGTTTTTCACGTATTTGGAATTGCTTATCAGTCAATCGTACTTGAACTCTTGATTTGTTTGTTAGCATGTGGGATATTTGTTGATTGGTAATAGTAGTCATGCATGAATGTTTTGGTGTTTTTTCACGAACTAAGTCTTTGTCAATGATGTTCAAGATTTTGTCATTGTGTACATCCCATTAATAGACTTTGAGTTTGGGTCGGTATACACGAGTGTGAATTGGTTGTGGATGTTGCACAACAAGCCAATGGTGATGGAAGCTTAATCTCTTTCGGTATACGACGCTTTCCTAAACGCTCGGGATCCAGTAAGTGAATTAGCTGGTCATCGGCAATTTTGATTGGCAAATTGCTTATGTGACCGACAGGTGTCGTCATTTGTTGGTCAGCCATACGTAATTTGTACTTAGGCTTTTCCAATGTGGATATTCCCCATGCCTTTGCTAAGGACAAGGCGATGATGTTCACGCTAGAGCCACTATCAAGAATGGCTTGTACGGATGGATAAGATTTATGGTGCACTGGTAAAGTGATGCTGTTACCTTTAGCAACACCTATATTAAGTAAGCTCATGTCAACATTATGAACCACTTCAGCGTTTTCCGGATGTCTTGACTCATCTGGTACATCAAGCTGCTGGGAGCTATGCAATATGGCATCCCGTAGGGGTTTGGAAAACTTGACGGCCGTGTAGAAGGGCAAGGTAATTTGAGCTTGTAAGAGATCAGAAAGGACCTCTATTCCTCATGGTGGTTGCCCCTGCATAGGTAATTGGGCATGGTCGTATGGTGGAGTAGAAATTTTAGCCTCAGCTCTATCAAACTCATCTCGAAACTCATGGTATTGCCTTTGAGCTTCTACAGGGTCAGGGTAAAATTGTGGAATCATGGAAGTATTAGCATGAGGGTGTGGATGTGATGGGCCCTTGTTCTCATCTAAGGCCCGATGTTGCACGCGTGTGACAGCATGCAACGACTCTTCGAATATCCTACGTTCTGGAACAATATTTTTTGGTTTGGTTAGGGCAATCTTTATAGCAATGCTTCATGATACAATCAGCACACTCAACTACAAAGTCATATCGAAGTTGACATTCACTCTGAAAACGAGTGATTTCTCCACAGACAAAACATCTCTTTTGAAGTGTTGAAGAAAAAATGGCATAACCATTTTGATCAACTTTTGTAGGTGATTCCTCTGGATAATACTACTCATTAGGATAGGAGGTAGATGCCTCATCTATGTATGTGACATGATGACCATCATCATAAGTAGTGTCATAGCCTGGTGTGTCATAGGAGGTATTCTGCAATACATGGGCCAGAACTGGAGGTCGATTCTGTTGGTTTGGCTTGTTGGGTGGAGCAGATCCTCTTGGACTTGGAAGTGCCAAGCGTTGTTGCGGAGGTAGTTGTCTAGGCAATTCTTAGATTTGGATTGGTGTCATATGTGGGTTGTACCTATAGTTGGATGTGGTATGAGTGGTCGTATCACACAGTATACAACTGCGGCTTGTAAGGACGGTAAAATGGACACTCATTACCAGTATGCGAACCATGACATTGTGGGCACCAGGTGTCTTTTCGCCGATGAATAGCATTACCGAATGGCAATTTCCTTGGCAACTTACTTTGGAAAGATTTCAAGGCTTGCTGAAACTCTTTGTTGAGTTTCTCCATTTGTTGTTGATGTTGTTGATTCATGAACTCAAACTGAGATTTTCAGACCTGGTCGGAATCTCGGGTTTCATTTGGATGGCTATTAGGGAATACACGATGAGCTCTTTTCTCTTTCTGGTCCTCATCATCAGAACCGTCATCTTCTTCACGAATGGCATTGGACATAGCAGACTTCAGAGTAAAATACTCTTCGCTAGATTTAAGATCTTTTCGGATGCGTTTGATAAGACCAACCATAAACCATATGATCAAGATTTTATCAGTTGGTTGTTCCTGGACTTGACTTCTGAGATGCATAAAGTGCTCAATATAGTCATGTACGCGTTCATATCACTAAGGCGTACAAATTGGCTTTCTATGAGTCTGAAAGGTTGCAGGCGTTTAATGAAAGACTCTTTCAACTCTGACCAGTCTTGTCTATCGTCATGATCAAGGTTGAAAAATCACTCTCGTGCTTTATCTACCATGGTCATAAAAAAAAGTTGGACTTTTGCATTATCAGTATATTCTCCATAGACTTCACATGATTCTCAAAGACTTGTAAAAATTGATGAGGGTCCACATTACCATCAAAGTTTGCTAATTCCAAACGTGGTGTTCGTTTATCGGATCGGGCGATATAGTGAGCATGGTGAATAGGCTGATCATCAGGATTAGGGGTCCATCTGGATGGTCCAAGGTCTTGTTGAACTTGAGATCAAAGGCAATAGGGTTTGTTCTCATCATTTGGATGATTGGGTGGTGTAAATTCATGGTTCTAGCAGGATGGCGTTTTTTCTTCAACTTCCAGGAAAAAAACTTCGTGGAATTGAAAAATTGACCATGAGAACTGGGTGAATTTTTTTGTTGTTGTTTTGTTTGTTTTTTTTTATATTTTTTTGGAATATATGGCTGACAGTTTCTCGGCCTAGGTTATCGATGAATTCTGAAAAAGTTGAGAAAAATACCCGAAACTCTAAAATTTAGATATAGTTGAAAAACTAAAAAAAAACCAGAAAACTCAAAAAATTTGAAAATCTAGAAAACTCCAAAAGAATTCGAAAATCGAAAAGCTCAAAAAATTGAAAATCTTAGAACTTGAAAAATTTGGAACCCAAATTTTTTTTAACAACTGGAAAAAATAAAAAAATTCAATAATTCAGAAAATACCAAAACCTTTCAGATAGAAGTGTCAGACAGATTTTTGGTAGGTCGTGCAATCGTCAAAGAATGTCTTTTTGTGCAGTTCGTCGGATATAATGGTCGGATTGAACTTTTTGGAAAAAATTCGAAACAGGGAATAGATTCAAAAATTCAAAAAAACTAAAAGGAGAGATAGAAGATCAACAAGTGCATATGCAACCTTCATAGGTGATCGAGTAGTTTTTTGGCTATCAAAGAAGCAAGAAACAATCTCTCTCTCTTCAACCGAGGCCGAGTACAAGGCACTTACTACGACAACCAAGGAATTGCTTTGGATCAAGAGACTTTTGGTGGAGCTAAATATTATGGATCACTCCAAGTTTGTATAATTTATCTCAAAATAACTAAATGAAAAGGTACTTGCCTATGTACGTACAATAGAAGGAAACTAGACAACCATGTAGAATAGGATGCTTTTCCAAAGACTTATTTTACATCCTACTTTGTAATGGCACTTTTGAAATGAGGTCAAAAAGTGCTTAGATAGGGTAGAGAGAAAATAGGACCCAAAAATAACATGTTTTTCATTGTTTTGGAATCTCGAGATCTAGACCCTAATTAGGGTGGATCCAATGATAAATAAGGTTAGATGTTAGGGCTAGGTTATGAAGAGTTCAGAGGATGTTCAGATCCAAGCTACTAATGTATAAAATGTGATCGTGAGATTGATTTACAAGTTCAGGTACTATACTTTGCCTGTGGAAGTTCGTACTTTCACACGTGTGAAGGATATTGCATGAATTTGAGCCTAGAAGTGGAGTTCAAGCCAAGGTGAAGCTAGGAAACACTAAATTGGTTGGTGTTTTTGCTATATGATCTCAATTGGATCCATTCAAGGTGCTTTCTCCATCATTTCTAACATTTATTAGAGTGTTTTTGCTGCATTTTCAACAGTTGTCAAGGGCCACCATATGTTGTGTTTGGGAGTGCATGCTTACAATCTCGCAACCAGTCAGTGAACATCATCTCTCCATTTGTAAAACAAAGTGTGTGGCTTTGACGGTCACCCGATGAAACATTTGATAGATGGGAAGCTGTTCAAGGCCAAGTTTGAATTTCTTATTCAGATCAAAAAATAACTTGCCAAACAATTATCTCATGTAGTAGGGATATTAGAGATCAGCACGAGAATGCACCAATTCTCAACTGCTTCTGCTACCACCCGATTGGGTCTATCTCTATAATTGTAGTAAACTTCTGTAAATTATTGGAAATCAACCTTTGTTGACCACTCTTTTCTTGATGGAATGCAAGGAAAGTTGCAATGGTTGACAGATCATTTTGTGGTGCACATCGCTTCATGGAGTGATATATAGGATCAACCCAGATGTATTGAGGTGTTGCGAAATAAACCTCTAGTGCAAGTGAGTCAGTGAGAAACACCCTATCCTACCTTTTGGATTGGGATTGAATTTTGGCTAAGGCGTGTTTCAAAAAGTGGGGTACAATTCTGAGATTGGGGATAAGAGGCTATAATCCCCTCGAGTTGCAGGATCAAAAAAAGAAGTGAGGAAGGAATATTGACCTGCATACTGGGGGTGAATGTTCTTGAAAAATTGTGTGGTGCACCTCGATGATTTTCAATGAAGAAAAATCCATGTTGTCAAAGGGTAGCATAGAAAATGTTTTTTGGGAGGGGGAGGGGATTGCCAAATATTGGCTTGATTAAGGGATATTTGTGCCCAACAATCGGTCCTTGAAAGTGTCTTTGTTGAAGGATGGAACATATACCTATTCGGTTTGAAGATTGAAAAAGAAGAAGATCATTTACAAACTGGCCAGATCAAGTATTCTGGAGGAGAGAGTTCCTCAAGCGTGTAGGGATGGCAAATGTTTGGCTATGACAATACCTTCTGGTAATGTTCTACTTTACATTGTAGCAATGTGCCAGAAGAGGAGGGGTAGATGTGATGTTTGGATTGACACTTGAGGAGTTGTTGATCGGCATTCTGGAGATGAAGGATCAATAAGGCTACGAGAGACTCTAGATGCTTGACGTGTGCGGGTGGTGTTGGCGGATTTCAGAGAATTCCCAGATGCTGAGCCAAGCTGAAGACATATACTATCTCTCACCCATGAACGAGGAGCTCTCAGAAGGAGGAGAGCAGAAGAAGCTGAGAGCCGAGCATGAGAGCCGATGATTACTAGCTAGGGTGACAATTATTATTCATGTGAGCCTAAATGGTGTATCCCATAGAAGGAACGACCATGTAGGAGCTAATAATATTTCCTAGGCATTGTAAATAATGTAGACCCCTTAAATAATTTAGAGTGAGCCACCTTTTGATGGTGACCACTAGTGGAAGTGCTTTTTCCACTTGTAATTTCCAAATTAGTGTAATTGCCACTTGGGCTCTACATGGGCAGCCTTCTTGCTTATTTAAGGGCCCCCCCTCTCTTGTGAGAAAGCTTTGATTGTATTGTCAATTTCTCTTGAGCGAATAAAGAAGATCTTCCACGAGTTCTTGATGATTGTGAAGTTCCTTGTTCATGGCAATCTTCTTGAGTGAAATTTCTATGAGCATGTTCTGATTTCCTTTGTGATTGTGGATTAGTTAGATCTCTTGCTTACTTTCTTGTTTTGTGGAATGTAGATGTGGATTAACTTTCTTGTTGATTTTGTAGTTTCAGCATGCAAGTAAACTATAGAGGCTGAGATTATGGATCTGATTTGCATACTCTCTAACAATCCTGTCCTTGATTGTTCTTGGACATTCCAAGCATCAAGAAATGGGTGTTTCTTGATCCTTGGGCTATAGAATGCTGTTAGGATACTAGTTCTCTTGTTTCTTATTTCTTACTGAGTAGTTTAAACTTGTCATTGCATTATTCCCTATTTTCCTAAGATAGTTTGGTAGATAGGTTGCAGATTTGCTCTCTGATTCATAATGTTGATCTATACTGATCTAGGACTGGCTGCATGACTTGTATATGCATGTAGCTGAGTAACGTATCCGTCTCTCCCCACTAACAGGCTGGAAATACACATTGTAATATGAGAAACACTTCTGGTTGGAAACTGTTTTAACAAGAAGACCAAACCGTAAAGAACTGTAACCAACAAAAGTAACAAAAAGAATAACGAACGATAAAGAATCATGTTCACAAATTCAATGGAAATCTGTGAACATTTGGCACCATTCCATAGCTACACAGACACTTATACAAGCCAAACATTTCCGATCTGTGCTGCCAGACCATCGCTCTAAAGTCTCACACACACTTCATTACTGAGCTCGTTACTTTGGTCTTGACCGACGTTCAGCTCAGCTCTTGACCGAGGCTTCATACTCCCTCCCTAGCCGAGCTCCACAACTCTCGTCTGGACCGGATGAAACCTAGTTTGATTCACCTATTGAAACAACACACTCACTCTCGACCGAACAGCTACTCAAAATATCCTACTAAGCCTTGAGTTAGATCTCAACCGGAGCCTCTGCTGACATCTCAACTGGAGTCTCTCCTGATGTTTCAACTGAAGCCTCTGCTGACATCTGAACCAGAGCCTCTCCTGACATCTCAACCAGAGCCGCTCCTAATATTTCAACCGAAGCCTCTGCTGACATCTCAACCGGAACCTCTTCTAACATCTCAACTGGAGCCTCTTCTGAAATATCAATCGAAGCCTCTCGTTGAAATCTCAACCGACGGCTTTCCTGTCAAAACTCGACTGGAGTTTTTTCTCCGATCTCGATCGAAGCATCCTATCAAATCTTGACCGGAGCTTGCTCTCAAATCTCGACCGATGCATCCTATCACATCTCGACCAGAGCTTGCTCTCAGATCTTGACCGACGCTTCCTATCAAATCTCGATCGGATCTTGCTCTAAGATCTCGATCGAAGCTTCCTCTCAGATCTCAACCGAAGCTTCCTCTCACATCTCAACCGGAGCTGTCTCTCAGATCTCAATCGGACTGTTCTATTAGATCTCAACCGGAGCTATCTATTAGATCTCAACCGGACTGCTCTATCAGATCTCAACCGGAGCTATCTCTCAGATCTCAACCAGACCTTTCTATCAATTATCAACCGAGGATTTCTATCAACTCTCAACCGAGAGCTTTGACTTCCAACCCGGATGAAGTCAACATCCAGACAAAGTCAGCTTCCTTATTTGACTCAGTCTCAATGTTTGCCAAATCCCATAGTTCTTTCCAACTTTATTGCAAGATCCTAACACCAAAAAACAAAACAGCTGTGCCATTTAGACACCACCATGATATTAGTCCTTGACTAATATTGTGAAAAAAAAAAAAAAAAACCAAAACCACAGTACAAAAACACAAACACCAGTCAAGTTACCAAAGAGTCCAAGAGGCCTATTTACCCAATCCTAAGGTACTCTAGAGTTGTTATGGATTGTCCTTATGATCCAAATTCCACAGAGGGCCATCCACCAGATATGGTCTTCCCATCTACCGAATAGGCTCGATTTAATAGATATTCTAGGATGAAATCCCAAGTCCAAGAGCCATCCACAAATCCATTTGACAGATGGGAACCCATGCGTTTTGAAGCTCCATATGATCGACTACATTTTCATGCTGCAGAATCTTCACATGCACAAGCTCACTTAAATGGAGCTTGTGCAAATAATGTTCCGCGTACGGAAAAACGTACTCCAAAGCTAGATTTACCTAAGTACAACGGTAACACTGATCCTCAAATATTTTTTCAAGTCTTTGAGAATGCATGTGATGTCTATGGCGAGACATCACCAGACGCCACAGTACAGCTCTTCTCAATGACCATGATCAATCGAGCACGAGAATGGTTTTTTAATCTTGATCGTGAAGATAAATGAGACTGGTCACTCTTGAAGGAGGTATTTTTCAAATGCTTCAAGCCATTTCACTTGATCAAAAGTCCTTTTTTCAAGCTAAGCAACATCAAAATGACAAAAGATGAGAAAGTACATGAATACATTGAACGATTTAAACGATTAAAAAGTCAGGTACAAGAACAACCCAATGAGTCTATGCTCATAAATTGGTTTCTCGTTGGACTCCCACGATGGATATGACGTGAACTTCGCTCCAATGATGAATACACATCATTGAAACAAGCCATATCTGATGCCATTCAAGAAGAAGATGAGGGATCAAATGTCGATGAACCCCATGAACGGAGAGCACATCATGTTGTCCAAGAAGCTCAACCAAACAAGGAAACACGAGAACAGTTGTGGAAAACACAGATGGAGTTGCAGATGGAGAACTCACAAAAGAGTTTCAAAACACTCTTAAGTCTATCCACAGTTCGATGCCAGGTCAGCTACCCACTGGCCAAATCCACCATAGACGAGAGAACACATGGTGCCCTCACTGTCGAGGTGCACACACTGGCAATGAGTGCCTTTCATACCAACCGGTCCCAGATATTTCATTGATCAAATGTGACATCTGCGAGGAATACCTCACTTTATTGCTATTATAACCCGAGGAATTAGCCTCACAACCAGTCAGGGGGACATTATCAACCTCCCAGACACCAGCTTTTTTCACAAAATCAAAATCAACACTATCCATCATGAAACAACCAAGTCCATATACAAGAGTTGCCCAGACAATCTAGACATGAACCTCAACCACAATTGGCGCTCTTAGGACCACCTCCAAGGGGACAACCTGATCTAGGAGCACAAAAACATAGACACCCTCGAGAATCTGCACAGACACATCTTGTAGATAACTCCTACGATCACTCATATCATCATGATCCAACACTTCCATCTGTTAGTTCTCAACAATATCGAACCGACAACTCATGCACATGCAAAAGGGATGAGTATTCCACACCACCAAAAAATCCAGCACAACTAGCCATCCAAGATGGTTATGCTATTGCCACAGGTCCAATGAGAAACCGCTATTTTATTTGTGGCGAAATTGGCCACTTCATGGTTGACTATAAAGTTAAGAACCATTACCATGCGGAGTGTCCAGATTGTGTTCGTAAACACAGTCTCAAAGACTGCCCTAGACAACCTAACAATCGATGAAGATGTTAAGAAATTGCTGGATGTTGGGTTCATTTATGAAGTCCAACATACTAATTGGGTATCACCCATTGTATTTGTACCCAAGAAAAACGGCAAACTTCATATCTGTGTCGATCTCAAGAACCTTAATGTGGTTACAAAGAAAGACCATTTTTCCTTGTCTTTAACGACCCAAATCTTAGAGAAAATGGCAAGAACTGAAGCTTTCAGCTTGTTGGATGGATTTAGCGGTTATTTCCTTGTTCAAATAGCCCTTGAAGACAAACATAAAACAGGCTTTGCCATAGAGAACGGGGATTATGCTTATAATGTCATGCCTTTTGGCTTATGCAACACCCCTTCAACGTTTCAGAGGGTCATGCAACTGGCATTCCAAGACCTATTACATCGGATTTTTGAGATTTATCTCGACGATCTTGGTGTCCATTCCTCAGCCGCTACACACCTTGACGCATTGGAGAAAATCTTCATTCGCTGTCGTAGATCTGGAATTTTCCTAAACCTGATAAATGACAAATCTGGGTCACCCATGGGGTGGTACTCAGACATATAATTTCAAAGGACGGTATTTCTACCGATCCTTAAAAAATCAAGGTAATAGTTGAAATGTCCTTACCTGCAACAGTGAAGGAAGTGTACATCCTCCTTGGTAACACAAATTATTATTGCATCTTTATAATCGATTATGCCAGCAAGACACGCCTCGTTCATTTAGTTGTGGTAGGTCCTCGCTGGACTGAAGAACGAAATAAAGCCTTTGAGGAGTTGAAAACAGCCCTTACCACGGCACCCATACTCCGCTCGCCAGACTACACAAAAGAGTTTCATGTGCATACTGACGCAAGTAAGTATGCCATTGGAGGTCTTCTTGCACAACCAGACGAGTATGGCAAGGATTTCCCAATACGTTTCTTGAGCAAGCAGCTGGTGCCTGCTGAAGTAAACTATACAACCACTAAGCAAGAAGCATTGACGATGGTCTATGTTGTACAACAACTAAGACATTATTTACTAGGCCAAACCTTTGCATTCTACACCGACCATCAAGCCCTATTATATATTGTTAATAAATCCTGTAAAACGGGAGGTATAGCTCAATGGCTGTTGATACTAGAGGAATTTAATTTCCGCGTAGTCATTTGGAAAGGAACATAACATTTCATGGCGGATCACCTTTCCCGACTACCTAATGCTGAATAAGCAACTGCACCAGTCAATGATGATCTTCCTAATGCATGTCTTTTTCAAATCGATGCTACACCCTTATGGGCTAAGGTAATCACTTAGTTCCTAACAACAAGCAGACTTAAAGAAGGCTTGAAGACGGTTGCAAAAAGGAAATTTTTGCTTAAAGTTGCGCCCTTTCAGTTAATAGCCGAACAACTTTACAAACGGGACGTTGACAAAATTATCCGACGATGCGCTTATGAATGTAAGATACGACCTATCATATCCTAGGCTCATGAGGGCATTGGCGGTTGCCACTTCTCTGCTGAAGCCACAACTAAGATTATCCTTCGAGCAAGATTGTGGTGGCCATCTTTGTTTAAAGACACATTTGTTGTCATTAAAACGTGTGATGTCTGTCAACGATCAAAGAAAATTACAAAAGCAGACTTCACACCACTGACTCCCATTATAGAAGGCAAAGCCTTCCATAAGTGGGGAATTGACTTTGTTGGACCAATCAATCTAGCAGCGAAACATACCCGAGCCTGTTACATCCACATTTGCACATTGTGTGCATTGAGGGGTGGACCCCAAAAAGATTCCTCACCCCCTCCCTCCCACTTACTAAAATCAAATACTTAAAGTTTGAAGTTAAGGTTTTATTTTTTTCACACACTTCAATGTGCTTTAAACTTTAGCCAATAATCTTTATTACTTGGCTCTCTTATTTATTTTAAATTATCAAAGTTTTACCCATAAATCATGAACATAAAAATTTTCTTGACTACCTTAAACTAGTTTTTTTTTTTCAGTCCTTCAAATTCCTATCTTGGCCTGCCATTTTCAGGAATGTTTAAGCACAAGCCCAGACTCACTAGCTTTAACTCCTAAATCGTTACCCACAAGCTTTTATCCATGGGCCAAAAAATGCACAATTAAAAAAAAAGGAGGGGGATGGTGTGAGGGGAGTAAAAGAGACAATAAAAAGAGAAAAATAGGAGGGGGATGGGGGATTTGGAACACACATGCATGCACGCACACGCACACACGCACACATACACGTGTGAGTGAGAGAGTGAGTGAGTGAGTGTGTGTGTGTGTGTGTGTTCGTTGTGTGTGTGTGACCCCTGACACAACGAATGTGTGTGTGTGTGCGCGCATGTGCACATTCGCGCACACACACACACACATCTCGATATAAAAAACCTTTTGTGGATGAGATATATTGTATGAAGTATAGAGTCTAGAGTCCTTTTTTCTCCTTCTCTCTTTCCCACGGGCCCTACTTCTCTCTCTCTCTCTCTCTCTCTCTCTCTCTCTCTCTCTCTCTCTCTCTCTCTCTCTCTCTCTCTCTCTCTCTCTCCACAGGCCGACCAACCACCCATAGAGGGAGGGAGGTCCCTCCATGCCTCGAAAAAAAATGTAGATATATAAACAAGGGGATGTCTCCATTCCATTAAAAGTAAATATATCAATATTTACTCCCCCCCCCACGCACGCACGCACACACACACACACACACACACACACACACACACACACATACACTTTTTTTTAAATGTAAATCTATCATAAAAAAATATGAATGTAAATCCACTTAAAAATGTGAACCCCCACTCTCCATAGAACAAAAAAAGTGAAGGGGCTTTTTGGCTCCCCATAAATTAAGTTTTTTTTTTTTAAAAGCAGACAAAAAAACGTCCCCATCAAGGAAAAATTCTCCTCCTCCCAAAAAAAAAAACTAAGGCTTTTAAGAGCAGGAGCATATCTTTTTTTAACACTCCCTTGCCCTTTTTTGTCACATGGCAAAACCCACCCACCCATCTCCCTGAGCACTTAAACCATGCATATTATTTTTCAACACTCCTTTGCCCTTTTTTTGTCACATGGCAAAACCCACCCACCACCCACCCACCCATCTCCCCCGAGCACTTAAACCTCTTGCCCAAACAACTTGCTTTCAGCCATTAGGGAGCAAACCCACACTCCGCCCACCCAATATGTTCTTCCCTTCTCCTGTCAATCCACCTAAAAAAACATCATTGATGAGCAGAACTGCACTAAGATTTATTATATGGCTTTCGTATTTATTTTGAATTACCAAAATTTTACCCATAGATCATGAACAAAAAGTTTTACCCAAAGTTCTTTTCTCCATCTAGCATCCATGCTCTATTGAAGAACATATTTGCTAATTCCATCCTTGCAACGACTGTGGAAAATAGCAGAAGTTGAATAACATTTTTTTATTTATTCAAATTGAAATGGAAATTTGACACGAAGTTTTCCTTTGTTCATACCTCTAGGGTTCTTCCTTTTTCTTTCTTCCCAACTCTGTCATTTTTTATTCTCTTGATGTACAAGTTTGCTTGATCAATATGTCCCATCCTTTCCTCTTGCTCCTATAGTACATTGCCAGGAATGGATGTGACAATCTACCTCTAAAATCCTAACACATGCGATCTTTTGGTTTTGATCCAACCTCGTTTCTCATTTGAAAGACAAGTCTTTTGTTTTTGGTAACCTTGGTCGAACTGTTACATCACCTCAAGTATTGTCATCTTTGAGAGCTATAAAATGCATTCATATGATGAAAGATCAAATGAATGATGTTCTTTTTTCAATTGCACACTATTTTAGGGCTCAGCAAGAACTGGGCATCTTGAATAATTGAGATTAGTATCTCCGAGACACTTCAATCTCTTTTTTCATCACTGGTATCTAACTTTATCCATACTTGCAACAACCTGCTTGGTGTGCTAATAAAGTCGGTCGTTTACTTTTTGGCATTTTCAAGAATTGGTCTAGTATTGCAACGGGCTCCCTCATGCATGCCGTCTGTTCCATCGAGTGCTGCAGGTCGAGACGAGCCCGCATCAACAAATCGGGCTCCAAGTAGTTCAGTATACATAAAGAAATGCACATGCACACTCATACACACATGCACACACCATCGGTCACATAAATCACACATGCATACACACATGCACATTTCACACACACACACACACACCATTGACCACATAGATCACACACCCCATCAAGCACAAATCATACACATAAATCCACATACACAGGTAACACATGCACTCACGTACATACACACACATACATCGACCACCCGTCAATGACCATCAGCGACCATCGGCCACCCATCAACGACCATTGGCCACCCGTCAACGGCCATCCGCCACCCGTCAACAGCCATCGGCCACCCGTCAATGGCCATCGGCCGTCCATTGCTCGTCAACGATGGGCACTCTTTACTAGTACATGTATATACATATATATATATATATATATATATATATATATATATATATATATATATATATCTACATATGTATATATATATATGGTTATGAAAGGATCAGCCATCTTTAGCAAGTATTTGGAGGAGATACCAATGCTAGAGTATGCTAGATTGATTTCTACTAAAAACTGATTAGCATTTTTGCATGTGCAGAATTGATCTTTTGTAGGTCAAAATTTAATAGAGGGTTAAATACTTGATCAATTCCAATTTCACACTTGGTTTACTGAAATTAGATGATTTTTAGTGCATTAGGAAAGTTAGGAATCTATCTTTTGATTTTTTATGGTGGCATTGGTGACATTGTTTTCACTAACCTTTGTGGAAATTCGAGATCAAGCATTGATGAGATCTTGTTGGATCTAGATCATATGTTTGAGAGGGAGTATTTCCAGAGGTTCAGGTCTGAAGATATTCATATCTTTGATATCTTTGATGATCAAGAGAAAGGTAAGCAAGTGGAAGTGACCCACTTTGCTTTACTCACATGTTTGGAGAATCTTCTTGTGTAGATGATGCTATGCAAGTGGATATTGGTTCTCATGGTTTTCCTATTGGAAAAGCAAGTCATGGATCTGAAAAACAAAATTTGTTCAATTACTTTGATGTTCAAGAGTAAAATCAAGAGGTTGGTCTCAAAGGGCTTCAACAACACAAAACGAAAGGTGGCAATTTGGAGCTAGTCAAGAGAATCAAAGGAGGGTCAATTGACAAAGATGTTATGGATCAGTTTTTGCAGCTTATTGAAGACTCAAGTAAGGTCAAAGGAGCAGCAAGGAAGTGTTTTTCAGGTTTACTTTACTTGTTCTATCTCATGTTTGAGCTATTTCATGTGGATGTGTGCAAATTGTTAAGATATGGACAAACTAGCTACATTGTCTTGTAATATCTTATTGTTGGAGTTGTACTAGCATTCTTGGTTGGTTTTGCTAATGGAGATGAAGCTATTGGAGGTTCATTATATCACTCATCCATGATCAAGTTCTCAAGTGTTGAGCTACTTGATGCCAATGTTTCGACATTGTCAATTTTTGGTGAATTCATGGTCATTTTCTTGTGTGAAGTAGATCTTGAAGATGGACTAGCGCAACCTACTTGGTTTAGGGAGTCATGTGGTGCTGGATTTGCATCATTGATGTACTCACCTACTCATGGATCTCCAAGGATTGATGGTTTCTTGTGGCAAGATGGAGATGGAGGCTCGTTCATGGAGTTTTATGGTGGAGACATATCAAGAAAGAACAAAGTTGGAAGAGACAAACAAGAAAATGGTCATCAATCACATTTATTGTTGGTTGCTGTAATTTTACAGAGAGTTCAAAGTTTGAAATATGGCAGAATCATTTCATTCACATTCTATTTGGTTTTTCATGTTCTAGTTATATCTTGATGTGTAAAATTGATGTAAGAAATAGTGAACCATCCAATTTGGCCACACGTGTGAACCTTCTGGATTTCAACATGATGAACATTGCCTCCTCACCATCTTGAGATGTTGAGGTAGATCCACCTCTAGCTTGAAGCCTATATTCCTCATTGATCAAGATCTCTGAAGATCCACCAAACTTGGCAAAGTTTTTTGAATAGTAAGACTTTGTACAATGTTAGCATGAGCATCCAACAAACAATTAAGAATAACTTGAACAAGCTCTCCTTCCTTAATGCTCTGATCAATGCAAGCTAATTCATCAATTAAAGTCTTCACTCTCAAAACAAAAATATTAGGACTCTCTTCTTTCTTTTGTATGATTTGAAAAATTTGTCTTCTTAGAGTCAACATGCTATGATTCATAAAGCTTATTCAAAGCTTCCCAAGCCTCTCGAGATAAATTGCACTTACCAATCTCCTTGAGTAGCTCATTGATCATATTCATCTTGATCATGTGTAGAGCTTTCTTAGCTCTCTTGTCATACCTCACTTGATCTTGTTGAACCAAGGATCTCTCCTCCAACCCTACAACAATATCCATCAACTCCTTCATTTCAAAAGTGATTCCATCCTTGCCTTCCATGTAATTGCTCGAGGTATTGCTTGAGGTAAGCCTATCATTGGTTTCCAACATGAATTCACTTGATGTAGCCATCTTGCAATAACCTCAAACATTTTGAAATGCACAAAGCACTCTTTTTAAATACAACAAATGTTTCCAAAAAGAAATCACAAAGATATGGAACCTCTCAATTCTCTGCTTGCACTTATAACTAACAAATCAACACATAGAATTTAGAAATCTTGATCAACCTATGATCTACCACAATCTAACAAATCTTTCCACTCTCTAAGATTGAAACACACTCTATTGAAGTCCAAAAACCTCAAAAAAATAGAGATCCAATCAAAATTAAAGTTTTGACAAAATCACAAAAAATTGAATATCTCAAATTCTACATGCAATTGCCTAAAACTTGATATAGAATCTTGTAGCCTCCAATGAAGCCTTCTAATGCATTAGAAATCAGCCAATTATAGTAAGCCAAGTGTAAAAGTATAATCTATCAAGTTCCTAGACCTAAATTTAGTTCTGACCTACGAAAGATCAACTCTACATATGCAAATTTCTTGATTTTTGAGTAGAAGCTATTCTAGCATGCTATAGAGATAGAAACTCCTCCAAATCTTTGATAGATGTGGTTGATCCTTTCATAACCTCCAACAAAAGCTCTGATACCATGTGAAAAAATATTCAGTAAGATCCAAAATCATCCTCTTGATCTTTGGTATGAAAGTCAACACAATCTACACCATTTGCATCATAGAATATTCAGCATCTACTTAATATGAAAGAGATAGAAACTCAATAAGAACTTGATCAAACATCAAACATATGATGAAATGAAGTTGCTTTGCAAGATATCACCAATATAGTGCACCAATGGATAGATGAACCCAAGAGAACTCATGTATAAGCATGAAATGAGATGAGAGAGAGAGAATGCTTATCGTCCCATGTGTGTACGACTATATATAACAGATTCATGTCTCATTGACGATATTGGTTTCTCTCCATATCAAAAACCCTACCAATAATGTGGACTAGATTCAATGTCTCCAACATTCAAATTTGAATCTACCAAACTCGACCTCCTACTATTTCCCTCACTTTCTAAAAGTGGTGATTCAAAAACATTTGAACTAAAATAACTTTGAAATGACAATCTCTAAGTTTAATATGAAAATTGCCTCAATTGCCAAATAAACAAATATAACCAAATTTGACTAAACTAGTTGAAATCTCTTACATCTATTAGCATGTGAAATGGGTTACAAGAGGTGCCTTTTTATCTTTGGGGAGGCCCTTGCCCCTTGGTTTCTATTGGCTAGGTAGGATTGAAATCCTAACCCTTTAAAAGAAACACACGCTAATCTATGGTGCACAAAGAAGCACACCCCACCTACCACCATTTTGACTTTGACTACTTCACAAACCCTGAGTTAGCCTAAATTTTGGGCCCTTTAATATTATTTTAATTATGTGGTCCAAAGTCTAGTTTATTTAAAATACATTCTTTTACAAGTGCTCATTGGGCTATGGGCTTATGGAAGTAGGATGCCACAGTCCTTGTAACTTATTTTCTACTTTCGGCTAATTGATTTGTGTACATGAAATACCCACAACAAGTCTGCTCTTCGACGATAGTCAAGTGAGTCTACAAGTCGGACCTCCCGATAAGTTGACAGCCCAGACAAGTCAGATGAGTTTCAAGCCTATCTTTAATAATAAAATATTTATGTAGAGTGTGTGACAATGCATGTAAAATTGCAGTGATAGGAATGAAACTAGATTAACATGGGATTTAGGAGAGTAGAGAAACAAATCCAACAAAGTGTGTCAAAATAGCTTTTCTATTTTATAATTTACTCGGCTAGCACACCGGCATGTAGGCTAGCATGCCGACATGCTAACTTTTACAACTTCAAGAACAATTTTTGTTTTTATTAAAGTAAACCTATATCTATAGAGTAACAAAGTATTTTGCAATGGACCTATCTAGAATTTGATGGAGAGTCAAATTTTTAAATATGCATCAAACCACAATTCTTGTTCTTAAAAAATCTTGGCATAAAAGGAGTAGCACACCATTTGCTACCATTTTGCTGAATCATGGGTAGAAGAAACTCACAAATAAACTTACTCGTAGAATGTCAAAACCAAAAAAGGAGGTGTTTGAGAGGACAAAGGGATTCAACGTTGTGCCATTATCTAAAATACTTTGTACATAACAAAATTTGTATTCAACATGATACATTTTATTCACAAGTAGCAACTATAATAATGGCCATAAAGGCATTGTCCTATTTTTGTGATGGACAAATATATCCCAATAGTACATATAAAATCATAATTGTAAAGAGAGATATAGCTATAAAAAAAATGGGTTATGTTATTGAAAATGTACCCAAAAGATCATCTGCTTTAGCAATGTACGCAAATTACATAGAGTTGAGCAAAAGAAGATTGATCGAGCATCTGGATCCATACAAGAGATGACAATTTCTTTATGACCATATTGCAAAATTGACCTTTGATAATGATGAGGAGATGTAACTTTAATGTATACGACCTTTTTTTTAATAATGACGTTGTAATGCTTTTTTAAAATGAAATAAGATTTGTCAAATATTTGATTTGATATCTAAATTGTGCTCTTTTGTATAACCATTGAGATTATTGATATAAATAACATCTTTTTGAATTATATCTTCCAAGATTGGTTGCTCGATGAAAAGCTCCTCTTGCTTGCCAATGCGATTTCTCCATACATTTTGAAAAGACTATATGCTCATGCTTCCATATTCTTTTGCGAAAAATGTCATGTGGTGTAACAAAAAATGTCGCAACCAATATATTGCATATATTAAAAATCAAATATATGATTATGATGTTTTGATGTATGCTTTGTCTACAAAAGAAACTATTGACTTACCATATAGTGAGTAACATGAGCCTTTCCTTAACATTCTACTACTGATTTGACAAATGTATCACAGTATTATTGTATACTTGTAATGTCGTTTTCAGATAATTTTTCTTTTTGCATTACACCAACTAGATTGTCAATTTTTTGTCACACTACAATTTTTTATAATCTTGTGTGTCCATATCTTCAAAGTCACTTGATGCTACAACAATATCTTTCCAAACATTACATGTCATAGTAGAAGGCTTTTTAGTGTGATTGGACAAAAATCTTCTAGCTTTTGCACCACCAATAGATGGCTTATTTGGAACGTTCTTTGATAAATTTGATATTTTTTCTATTTTCAGATTCCCCTTGTGCAAACATGTTTATGGAAGTACATTCTCTAATCTCTTAGTTCCAATTTCAGAGGCCGATTCAGGTTTGGTATTCCAGACATACAAAACGTAATCATAAATCAAATTTCAATAATTCGTACCTCAGTATGCAATGTGGATATGTGAACATTGATCAACAGAATACTTATTGTTAAAAAAATCCACGACAACATAGCATGGTCGTTTTAATACAATATCAAATATAAGATTGACATTAGCAAATTTACATGACCAAGAAAAATTACAATCCACTAGCATTTGAAAAACAATAAAAAAATAAGATAGAAATATACTTGGAACGTTGCTAATCACCATAATTCATTCTCTGATTGAACACTGAATGATGAATCCTCTACAACATTTCTA
Organism: Diphasiastrum complanatum; assembly: GCA_029204225.1. NCBI lineage: Eukaryota > Viridiplantae > Streptophyta > Lycopodiopsida > Lycopodiales > Lycopodiaceae > Diphasiastrum > Diphasiastrum complanatum. Next base: position 48,629,852 of record CM055102.1, read on the forward strand.
TTATTGTTTAATGTTTTAGACTCATTAAGTTTAATAACCAATATTAATTTTCCTTGGACTTTTGTAATATCTGATCATGTATGCCACAACTTTGTTGATATTAAAAAATAAATTGTTGGACTCATTAGATTCCAATGTTCCACTCTCACATGTGTACAATTTATTGATAGGAAACGGTTCACCTACAAGTATAGTCATACTTTCATTAAGACAATATCTTGTTTTTCTGACTTAAAATGGATGAGGAAGAGGTGCTTTTGAATTTTCACATGTGAAAAGGCTTCTTGTACAATTTTAATTAATATAATATATGTTTTATGATTAATTCTTGAATCATCACATGTTCCGTGCATAACTCTTGGAAGTCTGTGTATTTTTTCTTGAGAACTTTGGCTTCATGCTTTTCTTTTTGAAATTCTCAACAACTTTCAACATATCTTGATTGAATATTTGAAGGCCTATAACAATAGTTCACAATTCTAATATATTGGATCTCAACAACTTATTTTTGTAAATTTGTTTCAAAAAATTATTTTGAAGTATTGTCTCTCATTATTTGTTTGAATCAACAAATAATCCAAAAATTGCGTTTGCTTCGTTGCTTCATAGTACATCCCGTATTGACTCAACCTTTGATAGTACCCCAACAATTCATTGTGTCCAACGGCACAAAATTTTAGTAATTGGCCAGTAGTTTGAACATCTAGAAAACATCATTACTTAGATCTTTGGAATAAAATGATCAAATTGTTCACGGATCAATATTTTTAGAATTATTTTCTCTAAGTTCTTTCTTAGAGCTCTCATTACCCTCAACAACTTTGGTGGTATTCTTATTAATTGAAGGACAGTTGGGAGTACAATATAAAGATCTAACTTTTTCATTATTTCAAAATCAAACTAATTCATATAATAAGATAAAACATTCACATGAGACCTCAACAAGCATGTAAAACTTTAGTAAGCAATAACAATGAATGTTATATAATTTACCTTTCAAATATTTTCGAAGGTTTTTGGAGGGAACACCATGCTCAACCAAGATCTATCCTCTTCTTCTCCTCCCACTAGTGATATGGCACAACCATACTCTTTCATAAAAGTACGAATAAAAGCTTCTTGGTAGTGTGTTCAGTCGGCATGTTTATTTCATTCGAGTTAATCACTTGCTAGTTGTGCGTTAAAATTAAGGTCACCACATTGGTTAGACGGCGTACAACACCAAAGACCAGAAAAATGACAAAAAAAACTTGTCATTTATGATTTCTGTCTCTAATCATTCTCTCACTAACTTTGGATTTTTTATAGGGCACTTTTTGAGTTCAGATTTTCCCTAATGCAAGCTCTTATGAAGAACAACACTTGGAGGTTAGTGAAGCTTCCATAAGACAAGAAGACAATTGGATGCAAATGGGTCTTCAAGGTGAAGACGAACCAAGATGGATCTATCGACAAGTACAAAGCAAGGTTGGTGGCAAAAAGATATGCTCAAGAGTATGGTATTGACTATGATGAAACCTTTGCACCTGTGGAAAAGATGGTAAACATTAAAATTATCACTTCTCTTGCTACACTTAGGTTGGGTTCTATGGCAAATGGATGTTTCCAATGTTTTCTTGAATAGAGATTTTGATGAGAAAGTTTACATGGAGCAACTTGAGGGCCACACTTTTCAAGACAAGTCAAATATAGCGTTTTTACTTCAAAAGAGTTTGTATGGGCTTAAGCAAGCACCAAGGAGTTGGTATTCTAAGCTTAACACTTTTAACTCTCTCAAAACTTCATTATGAGTGAGTATGATCATTCACTCTTACTTTATATTGAATGGTAGTGATGATATTATCGTCTTAATTTATGTGAGTAACATTATTTTAAGTGGTGGTAATAAGCAAGATATAGGAGGTGGAGCTTAAGCACGTTTTTTCAGAGAATGTGTGGATGATATCTGCACCAAATCATTGGGAAAAGATTTATTCATAAAGAATAGATCACATCTTGGTTTATGCTCTAATTCTATGCTAAAACTAGTTGAAGAGGGAGTGCAAAAATTGTCAATTCGTTTTCTACTTTTCTAGTAGGTTTGGCAATTTGAGCCGAGATGAGGCCAAATTAGCAAATAAGGTATACATGGTTATTTCACACATGTAAAACCAACATACATGGTCAATTTTAGGTTGGGTCCAAATTCACTTAGTCAATTAGTACTAGTGCACATGTTCATTTTTAACTTGGCAATGTTGGCCATTTTGACTAGTTTAGGGCATGTTCTGAATAAGATAGGCCAAACCCATCGACAAAGAGGATAGAGTTATTACTCTCAACTATAAATAGAAGGGTTGTGCTGGTATAGTAGAACCTAGGAAGTGCTTCCATTTTGGAAGCTTTGGAGCCAAGACTATTTCATTATTTTTGGTTCTCTTCTATTTATGAGTAGAATACTTGTTCTAAGCTTGATCTATCTCTATCGGAGAGTGGTAATAAATTATTTTTTGCTATTGTATGGCTTGTTAATATATAATTGTATCAAATCTTTTCATATGCAAAATAAATTTTGATTCCATCTTTTCTTGGATAGCCTGTTGGAACCAGCCACTCCCACCTGCTCACAGATTTCCATTGAATCTATGCACACGATTCTTTATAGTTCGTTCTTCTTTTTGTTACTTCCGTTGGTTACAATTCTTTACGGTTTGGTCGTCTTGTTAGAACAATTTCCAAGCAGAAATGTTTTTCAGATTACAATGTGTATTCCTAGCCTGTCAATGGGGAGAGACGGATACGTTACTCAGCTACATGCATATACAAGCCATGCAGCCAGTCCTAGCTCAGTATAGATCAATGTTTTGAATTAGAGAGCAAATCTACAACCTATCTACCCAACTATCTTAGGAAAACAAGGGATAATGCAATGACAAATTTAAACTACTCAGTAAGAAACAAGAAACAAGACTAGCATCCTAACATCATTCTAGTAGCCCAAGGATCAAGGAACACCCATTTTTTGATGCTTGGAATGCCCAAGAAAATTCAAGAACATGATTGTTAGAGAGTATGCAAATCAGATCCACAATCTTAGCCTCTATAGTTTACCTGCATGCTGAAACTACAAAATCAAGAAACAAGAAAGTTAATCCACATCTACATTCCACAAAACAAGAAAGTAAGCAAGAGATCTAACTAATCCACAATCACAAAGGAAATCAGAACATGCTCATAGAATTTCACTCAAGAAGATTGCCATGAACAAGGAGCTTCACAATCATCAAGAACTCGTGGAAGATCTTCTTTATTCACTCAAGAGAAATTGACAATACAATCAAAGCTCCCTCACAAGAGAGGGGGACCCTTAAATAGGCAAGAAGGCTGCCCATGTGGAGCCCAAGTGGCAATTCCACTAAACTGGAAATTACAAGTGGAAAAAGCCCTTCCACTAGTGGTCACCATCAAAAGGTGGCTCACTCTAAATTATTTAAGGAGTCTATATTATTTACAATGCCTAGGAAATATTACTAGCTCGTACATGGTCGTTCCTTCTATGGGATACACCATGTAGGCTCACATGAATAATAACTGTCACCCTAGCTAGTAATCCTCGGCTCTCATGCTCGGCTCTTAGCTTCTTCTACTCTCCTCCTTCTGAGAGCTCCTCGGTCATGGGTGAGAGATACTCTGTGTCTTCAGCTTGGCTCGATATCTGGGAATTCTTTGGAATCCACCAACATTATCCACCCCTAATCTATTGCAGGACCCACTGCAACACAACTGATATCGTTTTGTTCGGCACTTGGAAAAGTGTGGATCTTCGTTCGCTTCCATAAAACCAGGTGCTTATTATCTGCAAATCTGTTTCTCAAAAATAAAGGTCTCTCAATGGCCGCTACATTCTAGCCCTCTTGAGAACCTCTTGCGAGTCCTGCTCACCTCGTCGTCTTGTCGTTTGTTTTCGCTCGTTCATCTTTTGCCTAGGGCTTCAAACACTTGGAAGCGGAGCTTACTTCTGTAATTTAATGGCTCCAGGTACTCTCGTATCTTTTCGATGAAGCCCATCTCCTGCCAGTCTTCCACCATGGTGACATGAAGGCCGCTCTATAGTATAGCCGGGCCATCATCTCATGGTCTTCCTCTGACTGGAGGGCTACGTTGGGATTGTCTTGATCGGATCCAAACCACGATCTAAGAAACATTCTTGTTGCATTAGAAAGGCCATGGATCAGTAGTATTCAACACTTTCTTGCACACGTAGATCGGCACTTGTCTTGTATTTGTGCCCAAAATCTAGCAATTATAGCCTCAGGTCATTCAGGGAGATTCTCTCTGAAATTCCCGGAATCACTCGCCAGTTCACCTACTCAACTCGTGGCTTTTCTACCGATCATGGATTTTTGCGTTTCAGCGACATGTAGAATGGATCTATTCGCTTCCACACCAGTGCTCTCAGGTACTCTTGCAGCCACCAGTTATCCTTTAAGATCTTGCTTCGCCATTCAGGTTGCGGTTGTAATGCTGCAATGATCTCAGTCCTGGTGGAGTATTGGCTTTGATCTATCTCCTCTTTGCCTCTCCTCATGTTGGGAGAGTATTAGGCTTTTGAATTTCTCTAATTCTTTTGTATCAGCCATCTTTCCCTTGGGCCTGGTAGGAGAAGCTGCCCTACGTGGTTGTGGTGGCCTTGCCAGGTAATCATCCAAGGCCTTAGTGCCTGTATCTTTTTCCTTGGCTCACTCACTCATTGATGGCTTAGCTGCACCCATGTCTTGTCTGGACAAGAATATTCTTGACTCCGGTGGATCTACCAAGAAGTCGTCATCACTCCCAATGTTGGTGTTAACTTCTGGGAGGTCAGGGATGGAGAGATTTGGAGAGAGAGGTGCAGGAATGACAGACTTAGGAGGAGGTGGGTTTAACAAATTATATGCCGCACCGGGGGAGCAAAGTTGTTGAAGGAACTCGTCTCGTTGGGCTTTGTATATGTTAGCTGGACCTTTTGATGGGTCCGTTATTCTACTAGAAGGTGGTGGAGAGAGGGAAGATGAGGAAACAAGGTAAGTTGGAATGAATGTTTCAAAAAAATTAAAAGTGGGAGGGGGAAGGAAAAAAGCTTCAGAAGCAGCTTCGGCTCTCTGGCTACCTGATCTTGAGCTACCATCTGATGGTCAGGTTTACTCGCCCTTGTTTCCTACTCCTTCATCTCCATCATCATCCCGTGGTTTCTACGAATGAGTGCCTGCTTGGGCCTTGCACGTCGTGTCCCACAACTAGTTCACCTTGTCCAAGACTTGTTGTAGGGCCTTTGTTGTATCTTCTAGCTACTTCTGGGACTCCAGGATGATCTTTTCTTGCTTGGCCACAATATTCTCAAAATTTTATTTCTCGGCTTCCCATTCCTAGATCAGCCGCACATACATCGCCATCCGGATGGCTGAGGCCTGTGGAGCCTAGAACTGTATGTCTTCGAGCTTAACTAGAGGGGCATGAACTGTCATCGCACTCGATAATCCGTCTCCTACTTGGTTGATCTGGACCATTTGGTGCTTCAGTTGTTGCTGGACCTCTTCCAAAGTTGGACCTTGTTCTCAAGCATTTGATGTTGGCCTACTAACCAATGCATGTGGTAGCTTGCTTCGGATAGGCCGATCATTGAGTGCTTAGCTACTTCGGAGAGATTCTTAGAGTTAGTGAGGGTTGAAAACTGATCAAGGGTTTGAGCTGGTGAAGCTAATCCAAAAAATAGGCATTGTGTAGGAAATGAAGATGGAGGTGGAGGGAGTGGGGGAATAATGTTAGTAGCAATGGTGATTGTTGTTGTGATGGTGGTGGTGGTGGTTATTGGAGGGGTCAGACTTCTTCCTGACTAATCTACCTTCTCTGGTTCATCATCACTTATTTCCATCAGGTCCGCAACATCAAAATATTGTGAAGTTTTCAAGGTGTGGACTTGCTAGGCCTATGGCTATTGACTTTGTGGCTGCCTGGCCGCATCTGTGTCTTGGGGACTGGAACTCCCCACTCCTGCCTCCCAAAAAAATGGTGCATTTGGTGAAGTTGGCGGCGTTGGCATGGTAATCAATATGGGTGGGGTAGTGACCTTGCCTGGTTGACCAACTACTTGTGATGTGGTCGTGTCTAGTGCTGTTGTAGACGTAGCTGCTCTATCACCCCCGTTGATGGTGTGTAAGGGTGACGAGTGTTGTTGAGAGGCTGAAGTTGAGCTTCCATCATCTGAAGCTAAACCGTCTGATGTTGTTCTATCAAGTGATTTCCTCCCAGCCTGAAGCTTCCTGCGTATTTGTTGTTGCCGTGTGTCTGGAAATTGGGCCTTGGAGGTATCGGCCTATTGAGCTTCCGAGGATGCGACTGCTTGCGGATCTAGTTGTGGGCTTTGTCGCTTGTGTACCAGCAGAAGAATACTGGTGTTTACCCTTTTGGGTGGGAGTCCCGATGGTGAAGTAGCCCGTGAGCGTGAACGCTTGGACTATTTTGACCCTATGGGAATGTCCCATGCTTTGTCCGCAAGCTGCAGGTGTTGTTGGAGTCTGGGCCCATTCTGTACTTGCTGGAGTGTGATATCCGTCATGAGATACCCCAGGACGATTACTGGCTACTTGTTTTTAAGACACTCATAAAGGCTGTTCGAAGCAAACCGTGCCCAATCATAGAGGTTTTGGGCATGCAGTCGTGAATCTGCCATCATGTGGAATAGGGACATGGGTACCCTCAGCACTTTTGTGCTTGGTTGTTGTGTGCATCTGGTCAGATGTGCACATGCCCGATCATTGATGGCCTCAACTCTGTATCTATCCTTATTCTTCTATTTGTCCATGGAGGGGTCTATGTATTTGAAGTAGGCTTCTACTCAATCTTCTGGAGCGTCCTTGTGACAACATTTGGTCCTCGAGGGAACCCAAAGGGTTGCAAGTCGGCCGCCGCAAAAAATATGTTATAAACCATTTTATTGAATTTGGGAGCACAAAAATCATGTATTGATGCCCAACTTGGACTTTCATTTATTGAATGAACGAGTCTATACACAAATTTTACTGAACTGTATTTGAATCTATTGCTCTTCCACAATGGTGATTGTTGTAGGTAGATCTTTGCAGCACATTATCAGCTCCGGTCTTTTTTGCAACTGTAACAAGACAAATATTAGTGAATGTGTCATTGCAAATTATGTCATTTTCCTTTAGTGTGTACTATTTTGAACTGGCGAGAAACATAGAGTACTTACGAGTCTTCTGTTGATGATGAATCTAAAATAAGTGGGTAGATTGGTTTGTAATAGCATGGTTTGGTGGTACAACATGTACTTTCAAGGACGCTACCTTTTTGGGTAGAAATGCACTTTTGTATTATTATACACTCTTTTCAACCAATACATTTGACTTGCAATAACTTTTTTTACCATACCTCAAAAGTATGTCATCTAACATATCATTGGAAAGCACTTGTCAAGCGCTTTCTAACGCGCCAAACTCTGCTAAAATTGGACTTACCACTAAAAAGTTTTGTCATTTTTAATGTGGACTCAAAATATTATGATTAATAAAATCCCCATACTTTTGACTTGCCATAACTTTTTAATTGTAGCTCGGAAGTATATTATCTAATATATCATTGAAAAGCGCTCGTCTAGCGCTTTCTAACACACTAAACTTCACTGAAATTGGCACTAAAAAGTTATGTCATTTTTAATGTGGACTCAAAACAACTATGAGTAATAAGATGCCCAAAAAGTGAAATGTACTACCAAAAGGTAATATGAAAAATGGGTTTTTTTTTTGTACCACCAAACCATGCTTTTAGCCGCATCAATTTTGCTATGATATAATCAAGGCTACAATGCTCTTCCACCTCAATCATAGTAAAAAATTCTTCGTTGTGTATGATGTTTATCTCCTTTCGGTCTGTGTGACCATTTATTTGAAAGTCTTGATCTAGTGGTAGCCATGTACCATCAGTTTTCTTGAATCTCTGATAACTAAATGTGATACTGAGCATGTGTTTTTTGATATGATGATGGAAGATTGATTGATGACCTTTTTATCATGCATTCTATATCATTATTTGTTTTACTATCCCAGCCTTGACCATGAGATCCGACAAAATCTCATTTGATAAATCCTTGCAAACAAATAAAGTTGGTGTCCTCTCTTTCGAACACTTGCACTTGAGAAAAAATCAACAAATATATGCAATGAGATAAACCAGCTTAGGTGAACAATTTTCGAACCCCTACTTATCTTCATGGCATTTCTAACATCCAAGAGTAGATTGCATATGAAGGATTCAGAAAGAATACTGTCAGGAGTAGGCCACTCATCACTATGAAAACTTGGCAATGGAATTGCTTCAAGCTTGCCGAAACCCCCATCCGTTTGTGGTATATATGAATTCATAAAAATATATACCACTATTTGCGAGCTCCTTTGGACTTCTTCCTCTGTATTGCAGCTATCCAACATTAGAGTGAATCACATCCAATATTTCTCCAAGTGATTGTGCTGGCTCTCATTCACTTATGTTTGATGGATATATGAGTGGCTATATATTCATGATGGAAGGGGGGTGTGAGAGTTGGAACGAAGCATGAAGTTTTAGGTGATAACCAATTTTTTTGTATAGGTCCCGGTGGTCCAAATTTTGGGTTTTCTTGATGGGTAAGGGCACATATCCCTTTCTTGGCATATGTACTAGTTTCTATATAATGATGAGAACACCGTGTCATGCGTATGCTCTTTTTGTCATATTGCTTGTGTTAATTGACATGTACTCCTTTACATTTTCTGGGCTGTCATCTTCAAGCTGGCGGTACACGTAGAGTTCAATTTTTCATTGTTTTGCAGGTGACGACCCGTGATGGCTACATACTCGCGATCCAACGGATCCCGTATGGAAGTGCAGGTCCAGAAAATGGCTTGAGTAGGCCTCCTGTGATCTTGGGAGCTGGCGTCTTTCAGGTGAATGGAAGGATTGCCCTTGTAAGTTGTTTGTACTTTCAAGAGTACTACGACAACTGATTATAACCTGTTACCTTTGCTACACGTCCAGAGGAACGTGGCGCGACCGATTCCGAAATCCTGAATCCCCTCTAGAATATACTTCTGAATATTAGCAGCAGAATAAGGCTGACCAAAGCTAAGAGATTATGCCTAGAACTTGTTCCGAGATGTCGGTACCACGAATCAATAGCGGATGTTATATACGTTAGAATTGCAAATTCAAGCTCGTTTTCAAGTGCTTGATTAGAGTTGACTGCATCAGAACATAACGTTACGGTATGCTAACTAACAAGCGACTTTTATTGCTTCTGTTAACTTCTGCTACTACAGCAAGCTGCACTATGGCTATTAAACCCATCAGAACAATCACTAGGCTTCATTTTAGCGGACAAGGGCTTTGATGTATGGTTTTTGAACTTCCGAGGTACTGCAGAGAACTCCAAGCACGTTTCTCTGTCAATTGAAGACAAGGTACCTCTCTCTCTCTCTCTGTCTCTCTCTCTCAGCATAAATGTTGAATTGTTTTGGAATGTGAATGACGTGAAACATATCACAGGCGTTCTGGATTTGGAGTTTCGATGAGCTTGCTTCCTTTGATGTTCCTGCTGCACTTCAGCTGGTAAACCAGACCACTGGATCACAAGCCTTCTACATTGGGCACTCGCAGGCAGGTGCTGCTTTAGGTTTCATGTCTACTATTTCGCTTAATCTCCATATCTGGAGAGACATCGTTTACGACAATTCACCTAGTAAAGCTGTCCATCAACCAGTGACTACATCCTAACAATGCAGCTTTATCATGGAAATTTCAGGGAACTACAATCGGCCTGGCGGCATTAGTTGACCCTAGTGTGAAGCAAATGTTGAAGGCAGCAGTGCTTTTAAGCCCAATAGCATATCTAAGCCAAACAACGTCGCAATTGGCTATCGCATTCTCACAAATGTACTTGGATCAGGTTTGCAAAACCTCTCGCAGCAACATGCTGCGCGTACTCTAAATAACTGAGTAATCAACTTCCTGATCAATGCATCGAGCTGCGAGCATTGTTTAAACTATAAATACATTGTCTGGATCAAATATTAATATCAAAGCTTAACTACGAGGATTGATGGATGCAGGTATACTTGCTCTCAGGTGCACGCCAATTCGACATGTCAGCGTAAGTGTTCCATTAACATAGTTGGACAAGATAAAATTCATATGCTGGGTCAATTTTAGAAGTTTTTGAATGCTCTCTGATTGGGAAAGCGGTTAGACGCGCTTTGCAACGGATTTTTGGCAACAAACGGGATGCATAATTATAGCTTGAACTTCTTCAGTACTCTATATTGTTACGAAAACTGAATTCATAATGTTAACTTGATTGCAAATCTATATATCCTGCAGGGGCAGCCTAGCTTCTGGATTAATCGATCGGGCCTGAAGGGAGATAGATTGCGGATTTACATTGAACTCCTGCACTGGTAAAAATTTTGCTCGTAGGTTCTATCCTCAAAGATATTCTAAAGCAACTGCTCGCACAATTTAATAATTTTTCCAGTACTGCATGGCACTATTCGAAAGAGACACTTAAGCGTAATACATTATCTCTCTGGGGTTTATGAATGTTGACAGGTCCAAACTCTGAGTTCAATAGTTCAAGAATGGGTTTCTACACAACGTTTATGCCTGAGCCCACGTCAGCCAACAACGTTGCACATCTAGCTCAATGTACGTCAACTGATCAATCCTCAAGCTTTATGGCTTCTGGATTTTATCTCATCTTGTCAAATTACGTTATTGTCGATATTTCGTTGAGACTTATAGGTGCACGATTTAGTCTCAGAGATTGTTTGTTTCACTGCTCAACTAACGCAACTGCTTATTAAGATCTTTCATCTCCTATATTTTGTTTCACAGTAAAATGCTTTGATTTCTTGCAAGGTATATATCTTTGTTGCACATGCTTCCAATTGATCTGATTATCTGCAATAAATGAATATTCACTTTAAACAGTGATAAGAAACGATGGATTCAGAAAGTACTACATGGGAGAAGAAGGAAACATGAACAAGTACGGTCAGGCCACCCCTCCCGAATACGACCTGTCATCTATTCCCAAGGAGTTCCCCATCTTAATTGCGTCAGGGGGTTGGGATCATCTGTCAGATCTGGTGGATGTTCAAAACCTGATCTATAATCTTCGATGCAATGTTAAGCCCCTCTATCTCCCAAGATATGGGCACACAGATTACGTTCTGGGCACTAATGCTTCGACAGAGGCCTTTACTCAGGTCATGGATTTTCTGAGATCCGTCTGAATCCACCAGTATTTTTCAGCATCGATTAACTACAATTTTAGCTCGATATATATTTGTATGCTTTTATCATGTACATGTGGAGAATATCTAATACTTTAAGTTTGATTTCATTGCTCATGGAATATAGCATTGCTGTTAAGCCACAAAATGAAAGATCTCCATCATCTTGTCAGATTCTACAAATGAATGATTCTACTTGACTATGTGAGTCATTTAAATATATACTCACTATCACGTTCAGTTGTTGAATCTAGATTAGCAACATTGTTGCTCAATTGGTGTGGCCTAGGAGCATGAGTGTATGACATGCAAGTGACATTTGTTGTGTATCCATGTAACATATAGACTTTACTTTAAACAAAATATTGAATATTTTTGAGTGGGAAAAGTTTTGCTTATACCAATTATGAAGGAAAAAGAATTAGCTCTTGGATTTTTAAAATAGGCCTCTACGTATAAGATAGATAGTATTCGTAAGTCTCAAACCAACCTGAACTCGTGCCAATGAAACTCATCATGCAATCTCATTGAGAAGTTAACCTATATTGTTCTTACATAATTAGAGCCATATAATGCTTAGCTTGAACTTGAACTAGGTTCGAGTTAAAAAATATTACTTCAATCTAATATGAAACACATTTAAGGTATTTTTTCACCAAAAACTCACTAATAGTTCTATTATGCCATGAAGCATACTCACTGAGAAGTTTTCCTCCACTCAAACCAGGTTTGAGTTGGGGAGTCTTAAGTCAACCTAACCTCAACTTGTACCTAGTCAGAGCTGATTGAGAATCTATCCTCAACTCAACTTGGACCTTGTTCTAGTTGAGGAGTCTTCAATCAACCCAACTCATTAGTAGGTGTATCATCAGCTCAACTGAAACCTGGGTTGAGTTGATTAGTCTTTGATCAATATTTTCTAACTATAGTTGAGGATCTTCATTCAACCTCAAATTACATGTGTTATCCCATGAAGCATACTCATTGGAAATTTATCCTCAACTCAACTTGAACCCTATTCAAGTTGAGGCTCTTAAATCAACTCATTAATATGTGTACTATGCCATGAAGTATACTCACTATGAATCAATCCTAAACTCAAAACAAACTTGGCTCTAGTTGAGAAGTATTTGGTCACACCAACTCATTAATAGTTGTACTATGCCATTTTGCATACTTAATGAGAATTTATCCTCAATTCAACTTGAACCTCATTGGAGTTGAGGAGTCTACAATCAATCCAACTCATTAATAGGTGTCTTATACCACAATGCATACTTAATGAGAAACTATTGTCAACTCAACTGAAACTTGGATCGAGTTGACTAGTCCTCGATCAACCCATTTGATCTTGGATCAAATTCAAAATCTTCAATAAACTTGGACCAATCTAATTGCAATTTTATTTTTTATTCAAATTAGGTCGAACTGTAGATTTTTTGTGAAAAATGTCAACTAGTCTACTTGGTCTAAATTGGCAATTCACTACAACAAGATGCACGATTTCCAGCGCTTTTTTTGATCATTTTTTTTTAAGATATAATTTAAAATGAGTCTTGGGGGGAGCAAAAAGCTCAAGCGTCGGGTCCGAGGCCATTGGCCTCGGTATAAGCCTTGCAAATTTTAACTTTTTTTTCAAAGATTTATAGGGAGGGTTATACAATGGGTTATAAGAAGGGTTATAAAGAGGGTTATGGTAATACTGTGATTGATGAAAAAAAGATCCCTTGGTATAAACCACGGTATGTTACAGAATGTAAATGGATCTCACTTTTGAAAATTGTTGTCTATAAGCACATTGAATTCCATTTTCTATCAACAATAGTTGCCATATCCACAAGTGACATTAGAGGAGTTCTCAATATCAAAAAGACCCTTTGTAAAGATACTTTTATTTTTTTTCTTTAGTTTCGACCGTCACTAGGCCCAATCAAAATGCACATATTTGAAATCTATGTAACGTAGTTAAAATTAACTGAGAAATAAAAATGCAATATAGAAAACTTTGAAATTTTTGTCCAGGCAGCATGGACGTATCCCATTGGTTTCTTTTTCTTGCCCGACACATGCTAATCTGCCTGACGTCAATACCTCAAGTTAAATTTGCTTGACTATGCTGGTTAGTATAGGTATACGCAGTAACTATGACTATGTTGGCATTCACATTAGATTAAATGTGATACGAAAAATTGAAATTAAGTATAATGTCAGAGAGATTTTTGACGCCCAAGCTTTGAAAATAACAATGGCAAGGAGACCGAGATCTACAATCGAGTCTGTGATTTTTTACAATGAGAAAGATGAAGGTGATAACTGGAAGCCAATAAAATATACGAAGAATTCATGGGTATTGCTGCATCCATCATCAAAGGGCAATTTTCGACAAAAGAAAAGAGCAAAAATGACTTACAAATCTTATTGGAAAGCAAAAATTTTGGAGTTTAAGACTACCCCAGGAGGTCAATCGATATCAGAAGTATTAGTACAACATGTATATATGCATTCATAAATCAAAGTACATGATATCAATCTTCATGATCATCAAAAATGTAATTGTAAGTATATCAAAACATATGCACTCTACAACAATCATAGGTGATTTTCTTTATTGATGCTCTTCAGATTATGATTTAAATGCCTCAACATTGTTGTTTTCTTTCAGATTTATATCCATCATGCATAAGTGAATCGGAGCCCGCACAATCACTTGTAGGAATATTAGACGTGATTCACTCTGATGTTGGAAAGCTACAATACAGAGGAAGAAGTCCAAAGGAACTTGCAGATTGGGGTATCTATTTTTATGAATCTTTATATACACCACAAATAGATGTAGGTTTTGGCAAGCTCGAAGCTATTCCATTGCCTAGTTTTTAAAGTGATGAGTGGACTACTCCTGATAGTATTGTTTCCGAATCCTTGAGATGCAAGCTACTCATTGATATTAGAAATGCTATGAAGATAAAGCACAGGCTCGAAAATTGTCCACCTAAGTTGGTTTATCTCATTACATATATTTGTTGATTACATATATGCAGGATTAAAAAGTCCTCAATGATCTTTCATTATCATATCGAAAAGCAAATGCTCAGTCTCACATTTAGCTACCAGAGATACAAGAAAATTGAAGGTACATGGCTACCACTAGATCAAGACTTTGAACTAAATGGTCACACAAACCGAATGGAGATAAGCATTATCTACAATGAGGAATATTTGACTATGGTTGAGGTGGAAGAGCATTGGAAGCTTGATTTTATCAGAACAGAGCTCATGCTATTACAAACCAATCTACCAACATGTTTCAGATTTATCATCAACGGAAGACTGTGAAAAAGACGGGAGCTGATAACATGCTACAAAAATCTACCTACAACAATCACCATTGTGGGAGAACATAGTTTCAAATAAACTTTAGTATACACACTTTCATTCAATAAATGAAAGCCCAAGTTGGGCATCAGTACATGTATTTTGTGCTCCCAAATTCATAAAATGGAACAGCATTTGATATATCGATGTATATTTATCTATGAATTCTATACATGTGCAATCTATTTCTATTCTATGCTATCTGTATGTGTTCTAATCTTAATTTAGTATAACTACATCATCCTTTGCACCATCATCAACAACGGGAGCTAGCCAGTATTCTCAGAATAATTTCTTGTCTAAATCTGTACACTTGGCTTGATGTGTACTCAGGAAGTGTAAACTGCAAGATAGAACATTCATGTATTATTAATGGCTAAAAACATCAACAAAATAAAAAACTAATCATCATTCTAAAAATAAGAATAAACAAAATTTATTACCTTAGAAATATCAACATATTCTTGAAGGTTGAACCACTCAAAAAATAACTTTGCATTGTATAATGTATACCACCCACAGCTAAATGAATCATTTTGCTGGGGTGATTGCAAAAAAATTCAGCACATAAGAAATCAATTATGAAACAGAATGAATTAGAATGAAACAAATACATTAGAATACTGATTTCAAACTAACAATCTGCCAGTCCACGAAATGGGGATCATTTGTAGGAATATATTTACTTAAATATGGAAGGTATATATCTACATCCTTATGCGTATTGCTCGTCGAGTTCATCTTGACACAAAAACCTTTAATAGTATTATCTACAGATTCCTTAATAGAGATCGAGTTTAAACTCCAGTGGTCACTGCAAAATAAGATTGAAATTTCTTTAGCTGCAATTCTGAGAACAATTTCAATTGACAATGCCAATGATAAGACATTAAACAACAAGAAGCATTTAATATATCTTACTTGGTATGATAATTGATGAGCAAGTATTTTGTTGCTGGTGTGAATCCACTAGTCAGACACTATGACAATGTGTCATTATTCTCCTTGAAGGCCCGGACTCTATCACAGGATCACTGATAGAAGCTCGTCTGCCTTTGAGATCCAAACAATCAAGAACTCTATAATTTATACTAAAGTCAAGTTCATCTAGTCTAAAACAAAATGGAGTACCAATTGTATCTATAGCATCAGATATGTCCTTCTCAAATTTAAGATAATAATCGAAATCTATATATGTATAAAGATTTGAAGGAGGAGGAGCAGGTGGATGTGTAGTATCTACAAGAATTACAGGGGTATCTAAAAGAGATGTATCTATATTTACAACATTATCAAAAGCAGCGTTATCTACAATTGATTCCGGGTTAGGCTTCACAGATTCTGTGGTGTCTACCCTCCTTACTTTCTTCGGAGCTCTCTTGGGGGCTGCCTGCTTCCTAGGACGCTTGGTAGGAAGATCAGTTCTATATAGAGGAGTTGGTCTGGGAGCAGCAGGCTGAGATACGTGTAACTTACAAAACCCCTCCCTCATTCTCATCAGTAGTTGAAAATCCTTGGGCATTATGGTAACTCTCTTGGAATGAATTGCAAGCAAAAATGAATTTTCAGAAAAAAGGCTCATATAATTTTCGGCAGCTTCCTGAAGGCACTGAAGAGCACTGGGTGTGAATCTAACCAGCTGTACAAGATCATTTCTAGTTATGTTTCAGACAACACGGTAGAATGGAGCTCTGGGAATCAACAGAGCGGTCGATCTCTGATACTTACATATTTCAAAGAGCCACCTGCTGCGGTTGTGCGTTCTAGGTCTAGCGGGATGTGTAATGGCAACCGCAGGAGCTGAGGACGAGCCAGCAGAGAAGAAGTCCCTCCTTCTCTGCTTTCTCCTATCCATGGAAGTGTACTATGGGATATCGGACTTGTGCGTGACGACTAGGATGAGCAGGGAAGGACTATAAAGCCCTCGTAGAGGACCGATACGTACGGACAGAATGTACGGTATATCGGATCTGTGCGAGCCGAATATCAGAGAGATAGATTAGTATAGAAGAGAGGCGCACACGTGCAATATGAGGAGACACGTAGGTAGATGTATCGGACCTGTGTGCATGGAAGGCGGTAGGCAGAATATCGATTGTGGAGGAGGCGCACAAGTGTGATATGTGGAGCGAAAAAAAAAGTGAAATAAATTCATTGAAGTTTGTGATTTTATATCGCGGTTCGCACATGCAAAAGAACTCCCTGTCACATGTGTGGGACTTGTACAGTCAAATGCGAGAGCGACACGTGTCAGGCTATCAGTTTACATGTGTGGGATTTGTACGGGCAAATGTGAGAGCGACATGCGTTGTCGAACAAACGAATGAACATGAGACATGTGTACAGGTGTCATTTCACATGTGTCCAGGTTTCACCTCACACGTGCCAGTGCCTGTAGTCCAATCAAAAGTAGACACGTTTCCATTGACTGTTGACCACACGTGTGAAAATTTAGTATAAATGGCACGAAACTCGATTAATTTTTTACTTTTTTTGTTCTCGAAATTCACGGCATATCGCTCTTGTGCGTGCACATTGTTGTCCATTTGTTTGCAACGATACCTACTTGTGCACAAGTGCAATATTCAATATCTACCTGCTGTACATATCCCTCTTGTGCACGATCTTGAGAGTTAGTTTTCATTCAATTGTTCTCCCTCGCGCACAAGTGCGATATCTACATTAGTTCCATGGCCTCTTCCTCAGGATCTTCACGAGATTCAAGCCTGAGTTCATTTTTTTACTGAATTGGGACTACTGAAAATCTAGACTACTTCCACAACCTATTTAGGCCATATCTACATGTTTTCAAGACTGCACAACCAAATTCTGATGTATTTTATGAACATTATGTTAGATTCAAAGATATACTTAGTAAGCATGTTTTCTCCATAGGTTCACTCCAGTACATGCATTATACTGATCTTGTTCATTTCTTCCCAGCTTTCAAACATAGACTAGATAGAATGTTCACCAAATTGTTTGATCTTTTCAAAAGCAATTCAATGTGTCCTTATTGCAACAAGAAATGTCGATTGGTTGAATATCATAGTGGTTTCGTACTTTTCCTACTAGTTCAGATCCCAGATGATGAAAAAGTTTCTAATGCTGACCCTCCTATGGCATCAACCTCTGTTCAGTCAGCTATTAAGGATATCAGTCACTTTCTTATCGACACCCCTGATAAGGAAAGTGACTTTATTGATGTAAATACTGATGTTCTCCAGGATTCTTTTATTGGCCAAAATACATCTGCTAATGAATTGATCCCTATAGAGGAGTCTAAATGTCTTTTCAATTTGCCTATATATTATATTGATGACGATGAATATTTTACTACTGTTGATTTATGTAAATTTTTTGACTATTGTGAAGATGAGGTTCTGTGTTTATTATTGTCATGTGCCAAATCTAAGCAAATAGCAATTACAATGGAAGTAAAGCTAAGAGCAAGAAAAGTACAAAGCATTCAAGATAGCATATCCACAGAAAGCTAAAAACAATGAGATCTCAATGGAATCACATTAGCAATGAAAAGAAGAGTACAAAGCAATGTAAATGAGCATGGATTCATGTAGATAGGGCACAAGACACCTAGCAATGGAGATCCCTATGGCTCACATTCACAAGGAAGCTAGAAGCTCTCACTTGCAAATGAGCCAAAAGATTCACACAATGATGTCTCTTGCCTAGTTATAGACAATGCTCTTACTTAACTAAACATAATTATCTTAAAGGATAGTTAGCCCTTGTTAAGTATTATTCAAACTACATTGGGCCCTTGTTGGCCTATTATCCTTATTAATTACTTTGGAGGGCCTAAAGAGGGAACCGCCTTGTTATTAAGGCTAATAGCTCCTTTTGGGCCTTCAAAGCTTACAATGGATATTATATTGCTTTGAAAAGCATTGATGTACTAAAAGTACATGACACTCCCCCTACTTAAACATTTTTGTCCTAAAAAATAAAGATGCTTGTTTGATCAGCTTGGTCACCTCGGTTAAGTAGTTATGATGGAGGATGTGCCGTCGTAGAAAAATTACTGCTTCATTACAGATCCATAGCTGTCGAATTGAATCCATTTTGTTAGCTTCAGACTGTAATTCTTGCTCCCATGAAGAATAAAAGATGGCCGAAGAAGAGATGGATGAAACACCATATTGTTTTTTTGACAATCAAATCACAATATCCTCGTTTGTCTGTTTCTTCGACATCGTAATAAATTGGATGATCTATCCAATTCCTTTAGGATCATATTTTGCATTGCATCTGGCTGCGCTGGTCTAAAAATTTTGTCATGTTGTTGGGTGGTCACTTTGTTGTTCAATCTAAATGCTTCAATGATAACCATAAGCCTTGCATCTGAACTGCAAAGATTCTGCATGAAGGAATTATTGGCATAATCAATCCCAACTTAGGGACTAATATGCTTTGATTGATCATCTTTGAAAATGATAAATGATATTCTGGATGGATTTTCATTTCCAAGGATATTGAGTGAATGAGATGCTTTCAAAGAGTAATGATATCCCTTTCACTCTAAGTCTTTACGAAAAATCTTTCGTAGGTTAGATCATCATGCTCAAAAATATTGATATTGCAAAGATTTTGAACCACAAACTGGAAAGTGTGATATAATGGATCTTTGATTGTTTGTTCCATCTCATAGCTAAGACAATTTCCAGCTTGTGTAATACAAGTTTCATCACATTTCGTTGTGCACTCTATACTGAATGTGAAACATTCATATAGATCAGTTGTATCCTTGTCTGTTAATCCCATTTCACAAGATGTTTCAGACAAGTTTTTTGGTTGAATGTGATGTGATAATTCTAGTGATCTCAAGGAAGATATGGTCCTTGAGTGATTTGCCCTATTGACAACTTCTTTGTCTAAATTGGCCCTTGTACTGCTCAATTGAAGATCAATATTGAAGACAAAAATATTGTCCTCATAATCCTCCGCATCATGTTTGTTGTCCTCAGTTGATTTTTGATGTCCTTGCATCGACATTATATTTACAATTGGAATTTTTTGGGTCGATTCAAATTGGGAATTACATTTATGTTGTCGATCTTGTGTACATTCTATAGCACTGCATTAATGTTGATTGTCCATTTTCCGTGAATTCAATGGGAATCAAGAGCTGTTGATGAAATTGGCTGATCCATCTATATTTTAATAGGCTTTTTCATCATTGGTAACTGCTTTTCCTCGTCAAATTGCACTTCTGGTTCATCCTCTGATAATCTTGATGAAGAATCATCATATCCACTTGAATTCGTTTCCTACATTGGATCTTCCATACCAGGCATTTCCTCTTGATCACTACCATTTTGATTCCCAAGGCATGATTGTAGCAAGTTCCCAATGACTGTTCCCTCAGAATCAATATCAATGTGCTCTCCTTGATTTGAGTCCTGACTTACATAATCAGATTGTTCATCATCCTCAAAATGTTGGATCCTTGAAACTTCACCTCTTTGTTGGACATTTTGATGAACATTCGTTGGCACACCTGTAGCTGCTATAGATTGTTGTGCTCGTTGTTCCAACGTTTCCTTGTTATTTCCAAGTCCAACCGGATATCCAGTATGACTCTGTAATACTTGTTTTCCCTTGTCCATTTCAATTCTCTAAACATCTTGAAAAGATTTTACATTTTGTGATGGAGACGGTAGTTGGAACGATGTACATGGCTCATTACCTCTTTGATCAGGTCCCGCAATTTTGTCTTGTCCACCAGATAGGCTAGCAAACAATCTTTCTCATTTCGCCTCGTCAGCTTGCCGATCTTGTTTCATTTTCCGCAACATTCCAACTATCAGATCTTGTGTGGCCTACAATTTACTTAATATGTTCCCTTGTTTGTTCGAAACTTGTGGTTCTTCCACCACTTCTTCAGTAGGGTTCAATTGTCAATTGAATAATAGTAATGATGAATTACAATGGGTATGAGGAGTGGCATTATTGATTGTGCTATTCTGTATGCAACGTTGCATAAGAGATGACGATTGTTCAAGTTGGCACGTAGGACTCATGTACCACAGTGCGTGCTCACCATCTTGTGAATTGCGATGATGTTTTGATTGTCGTGAATATAGCTCATCATCACTATAACTACTATAAAAACCGCCATCAATATTAGATTGATTTGACTGGTATGGCTCATGGTTTTTATTTTGGTCAGAATAGTTTTCATATGAGTCATGTTGCTCATATTGATATGAAGTTATGTAGAGTTAAAGAATGAAAGGTAAGTTGAATTTAAACAACTTAGAATTAAGGGGTTAAAGAAAAATCAAAATTGAATTGAATAATTTTTTTGGAATCCATGAAACATTCCTGTGCTCGTAAAAACATAGAAAGAACCATCAAAAATCCAAAAATTGTCGGCAAATTTTTTTTAATCGGTTGCTGTTGTGGTGTAATTTGGGTGCTCGTCAAAAAAAAAATTGTGACAACAGAATGGATCGTGGTAAAGAGAGAAAAGATAGGGAAACTCTCAACCGACTGTGTTCAAAGAGGTTTTAGTATGCCCTGGGTCTGGTTCTTGTTCCTTGTATCGATGACACTTTGTGGATGATAGTGTCATTGATGCATAGTGATTCCGTGCAGGCAACAACACAACACTGCCAATTACAACGGGCGATGCAGCTATAGATTCTGCTTTAACCGCTTGTAGATTCTTTGTAGAAATGTCATGTTGTCATAACTTTTTGGATATCAATCCAAATGACCTGCCATATGGATCAAATTTAAGCTAAAACAATGCTCTGAAATCCTATGGAAAGAAACTTGAAATAAAAACTCAGATCAAATCTTAAAAATTCAAATCAAGTGAAGGCCAAATTCTAGTCACCTATTTTGATAGCTTTTGGAAAAAGTACAATAACTTTGGCATTTCTTATCCAAATGCCTTGCCAATTGGTGCAAAAGAAAGCTACAACAAATCTCTACAGAGGTATTGAATCAAATTGGAATAAAAAAAAAAAATTGAATGTCAAAAATTTGTCTGAACAGAACTGAAAAACTTAAAGTTAAAAATTAGCAAAAAGAAAGCTAGAAAAACAATAAACTCATCAAATCTAATGGAATTCTCATAGAATCATCATGAATCATGGATCTGTGCTCTGATACCAAGAAATGTCATGTGCCAAATCTAAGCAAATAGCAATAACAATGGAAGTAAAGCTAAGAGCAAGAAAAGTACAAAGCATTCAAGATAGCATATCCATAGAAAGCTAGAAACAATGAGATCTCTATGGAATTACATTAGCAATGAAAAGAAGAGTACAAAGTAATGTAAATGAGCTTGAGTTCATGTAGACTTGGGCACGTGAGAGCTAGCAAAGGAGATCCCTATGGCTCACATTCACAAGGAGAAAACTAGAAGCTCTCACTTGCAAATGAGCCAAAAGATTCACAAAATGATGTCTTGAGGGATAGTTAGCCCTTGTTAAGTATTGTTCAAACTACATTGGGCCCTTGTTGGCCTATTATCCTTATTAATTACATTGGAAGGCCAAAGAAGGGAACCGCCTTGTTATTAAGGCTAATAGCTCCTTTTGGGCCTTCAAAGCTTACAATGGATATTATATTGCTTTGAAAAGCACTGATGTACTAAAAGTACATGACAATTATCTGGCACAATTTTTGAATTCTTCGACTTTGTAGATTTTGAAACAGATGACCTTGTTGCTAAAATTGATTTTGATGATGAGGAGGGACTTATGATCGGTGAAGAATGTCTGACTAAGACTTTATCAAATATTGTTGAGGATGGGTGAGGCAGACCATCCGATGAAGAATTCACGACATTTCAATCCCAGATGGGCTTCCCTCGTCCATCATTAATGCATTTCTCTGATGATTTCACTTCAGTACGTGGTCATTATATTGATCATCCTGATCTGGTTGCTGATGATGATGAAGAATGTGTAAGTGTTTAAAGTTTCTTGTATTAGAATGTTTTTAACCACTGAATGTGTTTTTTCTAGTATATTTCTTATTGTAGGATGCTCTCATAATTGATGATTTTGCTGCGAGACGAGGTGGTTTCAAGCAACACGCATCCTCGTTCCAGAGGGATAGTGGACTTCGCCACTATCTTAGGTATTTCCTAAAGAATGAGATCTGTATTGCTCATTCCAAGCTGAGCCCAGTTGGGGAGAGTCTTATAATGGCAGTTAAAGCTTTATCCTTTTACCTAGGAGGACATAAATTTGTTAAGACAAATAAGATCATTTTCGTCAAAAGTTCTTATGTTTTGAACATTCTAGGTTTTACTGATGGGAATGTTCCTTTAAGGAGCTCCCATTATTCATTGTATTCCACTTATATTGACCTTAGTGTGGAAATAAAGATAATGCACATCTATTAGATGCTTACTCTAGCAGAGAATTTCTTCATGACAATACTGCCATAGAATCTGACACACAAGCTGATGATGAATAGTGGACACTTTGTATTTTGTTATAATACAATCAATACATTTACATTGAGTATTTCTCCTCTCTTGTTCAATGAATTTGCAAAGCAATTCTGAACATGTCATAATTTAATGACAATGATGATCTTCTACTCAGCAATCATCTAATTTTCTCTTTCTGTATGAACTTGCATGCTTTTCTAAACTTGTTGTATTGTGTGGACTTTGTTATATGTCGAATCTGAACTCTGTGGTAGAACCACCAAAACAATTGACAAATGTAGTTTTGTTTTTCATTGGTTCCTCCATGTTGTGTATTTCGATGAAATGCTGCTCGTGCTTGCCAATGTGACTTCTCCATCCCTTGTGATGACCATACACTCAAGCTTCCATATGTGTTTGCAAAAAATGTTGTATGATCTCTTAGTATGTGTTGCATATGTCAAGATCATAATGTTAGTCTTATGTTTGGATCTAAATATATATGAAAGATTGAAAGCATCTTGAGGAATTTATACTAACCATGTAATGAGTGATGTGATTTTCTCCCCATGCTTTTGATATTGCATTAACAAACTCGACACAAGTCCTTTGGACAGCTTTCTTATCAATATCAAAGTATTTTTCTTTTCTTAAAATAGCAATCATACTATCAAGCTTCTTCCATACATCAACTTTTAGTACTCTGGTTTTGCCGTCTTTCTCAAAGTCCTGAGTGGCAGCAATAATATTTGTCTAGAATGAGTGTTGAATATTAGAAGCCTTACCAGTATGATTTGATAGGAAATGACGTGCTTTTGCTCCTCGTATGCTTGGCTTAGTTGGCATGTTCCCATTCTTTCTTGAAAGCTTTTCATCTTTTTGAATTTTGGCATGTCCCTTATAGAGTCCTACTTTTGATAAAACATCTTTTAATCGAGAGATAGCTTCCTTTGCTAATGATGTTGGCTTAGTATTCCAAGCAAAAACTATATGAAAATAAATGATCTTTTCTGTTAATCGAACTTCTGCATGAAGAGTGCAAACATGCACATTTTTCAAGGGGATAGGCAGCACAGGCTTCCAGTTTGGATCTGCATATTCTCTAGGAATTCTTGTACTCCTAGTTACATCTTTTGCCATTTTCATGCAGTACAAACAAGGGTGTTTTGATGTAGCACTATGAGAGACATTATACATAAATTTCAATGTTTTCAAATCACTTGCTAAGTGCCATTCAACATTGAAGTCTCCAACTCCTGGAACATTGAGAAGTCCTCCATCCATATGGTCCTTGATGATCCTAGGATAAGATGTCCTTGAGAATATCCATGACAATATATCATGATCCTCCTTTAGCAATTGTCCAAAGAAATAATCAAACTTAGTTTACAATGAATTAATACTATTCAATGAATGTAATGTAATAATGAGGCTAGTTACCTGAAACGCTGCCAATCACCATACATCATTTTCTGACTGGACACTGAATCTGAAATTTTCTTGGTCCTCTGTTTGTAACAGAGCACCATTCATGAGAGTTATACTAACCCTCTCCATCTTCTACCCTTTCACAATTTTTGACTCATCTAATTTAAGTACTATGATTATTTTGTCATTCACTTTTTCATAGGTTATATCATAGAATGTGGCGATGTATCTTAGGAAGTAATTTAGATCAACAAATAAGTTGTTTGATGAATTATAGAATATCGATCTTCCATCAGTTTCATACACCTCCTCAATATGAAATGGAGTTCCAGTGATCTTATGCATACCTATGTTTGATATATCCTTCTCTTTCTTCAAGTGATATTTCCTAGAGATTGGGACTTTTCTAATTTTAACTTGGTTAAAAGCTTCTCTGATTAGTTTAAATATTGTTGCATATGCTTCCCTGCTAATACCTGCAAAATCACAAGCACCCTGAACTATAGTCCTATCTGAAAAAATTTGAATGTCCACCATCAGAGACTCTGTTATTTTACACTTTACATTTGAACTCCTATTGTTCATCATGATACACTCAGTGGATTTGCATGTCAATATTGTGCCCAATGACATTCCTAGTGAAGCATTGTCTTTAATATTCCTAGGAGCTACTAATGTAGATCTGCAAAAAAAATAGATAGTTAATTGAATATCACCATAGCTGAAATTAAATCCAAATGTCATTGAAAAACTTACAAAAATCAGAATATACTTACTTGAATGCACGGATCCTTCTATTTTGATAACCTCCTTTTGAAAGCGTTTGAATATCCTTGCAACTTTGTCGCTTTCGCTTCTTACTTTCAACCTTCTTCTTTGCCAAATCCACATCCTTCAATAATTGTAAGTTTTCAATACGAATAGACTGTAAGATTGATTGCATTTGCTCTAGTTCTGATTTGATATTGATTGTTATCTTTTGTAATGATTCATTATTTTTTTTAAGGTGTTCATTTTCTTCTAACGTCTTTTGGAGATGACAATCTCTATTTTGACAATAAGAGGATAGTCGCATTAACTCACCTTCTAAAAAGTGAACTTTATTCATATAAAGTTGTTTTCCATGGTTCTGCAACCTTTCACAATATCCTAATAATCTAGTATGCCCATTGCATATCCATGTAACTAAATGAGTTATTGAAGAGAATGTGGGATGTGTCAAAGTGCTTGGACCTTGTGGATATAATGTTCCATCTATCCACAAATCCAAGTTTTTTTTTCCTTCTGCCCTGTAATGAGAACGATCCTCATTTGAATTCCTTTGTCTCCTCTTCTTTGCAAAGGTGCCAAATCAATAGGGATATCCACATGTAGATGATGCAATATCATCATCAAAAAACAAATAGAGTAATCAGTTGCATCAAAGTACTATGACCAGATTCTATGAAGCAAAACAAAATACTCATCTTTGATTATATTATATACTCTATACGATCAATCCAATCTCCATGCTTGTATGCTTGATTTTAATTTGGAAATGCCGCTCATTGTTTCATTCCAATAGGTAGTTGGTGCTCATATTTCCATTCCAAGGTGATGATGGCATTCATATTTGGAGATGGCACCCATGTTTCCATTCTCGTGGAAGGAATGCATATGTAAACAATTTGCAATTTTTTCTGATTTGAATTTGGGGATGGCGGTCATATTCTAGATCCAGTGAAAATATTGCCCTTTTTGTAACCAATGGAGAGAATATTTTTGAATTTAGTCAAGTTACACTGCGAACTGTTTACAGTTCTTAACTGTGACTATAGACACTGTGGTTAGATCATTGGGAGTTGGGGAGGCCTCGGGAGTGGTGGGGGCAAGCAAATAAACAATATTGTTTTTTTTTATTTTGATATTTTTCTATATCCTACATGGCATTCCTTAAAGGGTCTTTTTGATATTGAGAACTCCTCTAATGATAAATAAATTTATGTTTCACAAAAATATCATGACCACAATTTGTGTAATCACAAGTGTCGACTTCTTGTTTGATGTCAACTAGTCAAATAGTAAAGTGCAATTTCATCTGTGAGCAATCTGATTAATATTACAATGAGTTGAAATACATTGTACTATCTCGCTTATTCATTTGGTGGCTCCTTGTTATCATTTGTCGCATCATCATGCGACAAATCCATCAAACCAAAAAAAATATCTCCTATAGTTTCATTATTAATAAGTTGATCTTCACGAGCTAATGGTGACGGTGACAATGAGGGAGATCGAGATGTGTTTGTAGGGTGTGTAGGCTTGAAGATGAGCAGCAAGGCATGGAGGTGCGGTGCATTGTCGGGTTACAAGAGGGCTAGCAGAAGTGGAGGCAACGCCACACATACGTTTGCTGGCCGGTGAGTTAGTAGCAGCAGAATGGGTAGAGGTAGTTGTAGTGGAAGGAGGAAAGAGGTTTATTCGTGGAATGGTGGTGGATAGAATGTCAAAGCGTTTGAGATCTTGAAGTTTCTGCTCGACAAGGGTATAGGCGAGATTGAAAAATAGAGGCCTGGTGGCTATTCGGTCACACGAGTTGGGTTGTATGGCAAGAATTAATTCGTTGAGAGTAAAGGTGTGCCAATCATAAGGCACCACGAGGGGTTAGAGAATTCCTTGTAAGATTCTACAGTTTGGCTGAGGAGAATGGATTGAATACGCTCCTTCTTGCGCAAATCGTAGACGACTAGGAAATTGTTTAGCTGGGTGGTGGTGGCTTGAATGATGGGGTTATTGATAGCCTCTATCAGATAACTATTGTTAGTATTCGACTGTATTTTGGGATCAAGGGGTGTCAGATAGGATTTGTTGAGGTTAGGGCCAGTAAAGATAGCAGGAATGTAATTCATTACCACTTTTGTGGTAATGAAAATTCTAGATTCTCCTTCCACCTATCACATTTTACTCAGAAGACCTTGGTTGAGAGTCGCGCAAGTGGTTCACAACTGGGGGACTAGAAAACTCACCTTTGAGAATCACGAATAGGCTATAAAGGTCGATCCAACCACATGGGCGGTGAAACCTATTACACCCAAAGTTGATGATGGATCGTGCACCACTGATCACCTGCGACAAGCCAAGAGAGGTCACTTTGATTCACAAAAAGATATATTGCATTGGATGGACGCATTAGCAACGGTTGATTGCATGGCTGGGCATGCATGTCATCTAGATTCAGATCCAAAACCCAACACATCCTCGTTGAAAGGTTACACCCTAGATACGCTTATAACTTTTGGGGTGAAGATGATAAATGTGGCATGGTTAGCAGTGGAGCCGATACCAGAGCAAGTCAAAGATGATCTAGTCCCCTGACAACATGTCTTTTCTTATGATGAAGAAGTTGAGCTGACAAACAAATAGGTCCTACAACACATGGATCCCGATAGATATGGAATGAGAAAAATCCTAGCTCAATCACCTCACAAAGCACCCATAGCTAAAGTTTCCAAGGTGGGATCTTTGTTCCTAAAGATCTGGTACTCATGTATAAAACCAAGGCGATCAAAGAAAAACTGAAGTTCATAGGCGAAGGCTGTACCGAGTCAAGGACATCCATAGCCATAGAGTCGTGAATCTCAAACAACTTGAAGGGACACCATTTGATAAACCCATCAACAGTAGCCGACTTCACAAGTACTGGCCACCACAGTGATGCAGATCCAGCTTGATGATGACAATTCGTGCTTACATGGAGCAGATCCTGCCTATTACAAGTCATCACTGCCAAATCTAACATAATCAAGCCAGATCAAGCAAAATCCATCAAAATTTAATAAGATAAGATCCGAACAGATCGGACAAGATCTAACAAGATCCAAGCAGGATCCAGATCTAGGTAGGATCAGAAGGGTAGTAGATCACCATCAGATACCACTTAGTATCAAAAAATAAAGATCTGAAATGAAGATCTCGAGAAAAAATACCAAAATATAGGGGTGAAAATCACTTAAACTGATGGATCAACAACCAAAGCTTCATAAGAACTCTTGCAAAAGCCTCCATAGTCAAATCTGACCCAAATGGACTTTTAAAAATCTCTGCGAGAATTATTTGTGAAAAATCAGTCAAAATTGAGTGTCTGTGAGGGTTCAAAGAAGCAAAATCTATGAAACCTTCTCATGTCATCAAGATCTCCAAACCAACCTTCGAAGATAGCAAAAAAGAAATCAGTGTAGTGAAATTGATTTGCCTACATGGTCATATCTTAAAAATTGGATGTATAGAGCAAGTGGTGCGAAAGTTCCCTTTCTATGAGAGTTCAACCCTCGCAGAGCCTGCTGAACCGTCGCAAAACCTTTGCAGGGCAGTCAAATCAACTCATGAACTCTCGCAAACTTCTCTAGGTCTTAGAATTATGTGAAAAAGGTCCCTACAAAATTTGTTTTGGAACTGAACAGTGGAAAGTGCACTTGTCCTAATGCGCACTCTAATTTCCTCTATATAAGGGAAAAGTTTGATTCATTTGGCACATCACACAACAAAGCTCTGCCAAATTTTCTAACAAAAAATCAACTTTCTCTATTTGCGACGAAACTCCTCACACATGTCTGTTAGCCCTCACAATTGTCATACTATTTTCAGCTCTATTCACACGACCTTTCCAATTTTTAAAGTTTTTTTCGCTGTTTTTAAAACCTTTTCACCTTCTCTGACAGCCTTTTTATTTTTCTTTCCATCTTCATCACTACCACATTGTATCTAGATCAGATCCCACATGAAATATTTTTTTCTTTGTCTACCTCAGCTAGATTCATTGATTGTATCCATGCAGGTCCTTCGAATGCGCTTGCAAGATCTGTGAACCACTTGCATGACTCTCAACCAAGGTCTTTCTAGTAAAACGCGATAGGCGGAAGGAGACTCTAGAATTTCCATCACCATGAAGGTGATTACAAACTACACTCCTGCTATCTTTCTTGGGATATCTTTATCTACACCTTTAGGTTTCACACAGGACTGATCAGCCAGTTTGATAACAAATCTTACCAGCTTCAGTCCTTGCAGTCCCCATTTTTGGTATAAAGTAGTGGATATCAAGCTGACTCTTGATCCTCCATCTACCACTGCAGCTTCATCCTCGTATCTCTTGTGTTTGATTGGCAAAGTGATATTATGTTGCTCACTCTCCCATGCTGATCCAATGTGGAGGACATTGTTGGTTCTTTCATAGCCCACACAATAAAAGGGTTGTTTTGTAGTTTGCTTAGGTTCCGATTTGATCCAATCTGTCATAATGCTCTTTTCTTGAGGTGCAATCCACAAGAACTCTTCGAGGGATAAGTTTATATGGCTAGTCAGTAGATTTGTGAGCACTCCCATTTTTGGAACCTCAAGCTCTCCCATCTGGAAGGGTATTTCATGATGGTTTAGACAATCGTTAAGATTCATTTTTGGGCTCGCATAATCGCTAACATCGGAACATGGGGCATTGAAGTTTTCTGTGGCAACCTTCTTGGAACTTTTGTTGGCTGCATTGTGATTAGATTTATGGGTGCACTTGCTCTAGGTCTCAATGGGCAATTCTTGCAATAGTGCCCGTACCCGCATTCTCAACAGAAGGGTGTAAATATGCCCTTATGAGGACATTCTACAATTTTGTGCCCTTCATCGCACCCAGCCGTAGATTCTTCCACCTTGACATTGAGATTGGGCAATGTAGATCGCACAATATTCATTTTAGCCGGATCGACATATGGCTCGTCCGGACCATAGCTCTGGTTGGGGTGCTATCTCATGCTCTAATGTTGTTAAGTTTACGTGGGCCACTTGGTTGTAAACCTAAAAAATAGCATGAAATGATCATGAACATTAATATTAAGCTACCACACATTAAAGTAATAAATGTATATTGTGTATATACCCAAGCAATTGTAACATAGCTATAAACACTAATTACAAGTCAATGTTTATGGTAACATCGATCAATTATAGGTGGTCTTTCACCTCGAACATTCAGATCCCAGATGCTTCTCAGAAACAAGTGGGAACTAACCTTCGCATGACTGGCAACAACTCCAAGATATAGTTCCAGATCAATTGATACTTCAAAGTTTTAGGGTTTAGGGTTTAGGTCTAACTCTCATAGACTTCATCACTGACGGAACATGACATTCTGAAGACAATGGGATGGTCTGCAAAGGTAACTTTTGCGAGGATTCTCTAGATTTGTTGACTTTAGTGATTTTTAGACACTCAAATTTACTTTTCAGCTTACTGTAATCAAATTGACTCTCGTAGGCTCTTTTGTGTTCTTGTCTCAATGAGATGGAACTTCAGACTTCTCTGCTAAGGTTACTTTCTATTGGAACTAAAAATTTTGCTGTCTCCGAGAGTTCAACCTTCATTCTTCGTCTTTTTGACCTGGGAAACCTTCGCACATAGATTTAAACATCAAACTAACTCTCGCAAGATTTATTGTGTCCTTGTCTCAATGA
This sequence comes from Diphasiastrum complanatum, assembly GCA_029204225.1. Taxonomy (NCBI): domain Eukaryota; kingdom Viridiplantae; phylum Streptophyta; class Lycopodiopsida; order Lycopodiales; family Lycopodiaceae; genus Diphasiastrum; species Diphasiastrum complanatum. Next base: position 48,660,841 of record CM055102.1, read on the forward strand.
GATGGAACTTCAGAAGTCTCTACGAAGGTTAGTTTTCAGTTTTGAATTTTTTTTTTTCTTACAAGAGTTTGTTGAAATTTTTGGGTTCTTCTCTGTTTTTCAAAAAAAAGAATTGGAAGTAATTCTCGCATGTTTCTCTACAGTTTTGAGCAAAAAGTGGTTTTGAACTCTCACAGACATCAATAAATTTTTGATCTGTAAGAATTAACCCTTTCCATTTTGAACAGAGCCAGATCCAAATCAGATCCAATCTCTTGATAAGCCTGCAAGAGTTAGTTCTCAATAGATCTAGAGAAATCAGAGTTTTGACTGAAAAATGATGAAAGAACTCTCGTACAACCAACCCTCGCATGAGTAACCTTCCTAGATAAGACCAATAGTCAAATCTGCACCAGATTCAACTATTGTGAGAATCTTAGGGCAATCAGAACGAGTAAAAACTTATTAAAAAACCCACCATGAGGGGGCTAGAATCATATTTTTTTAGCCAACAAAACTGATCAGATCCCTAAGAATCCAAACTGAATTCCACATATCCGTCAAGATCCAACTACACTAGATCTCCCTGCTAAATGAATCTGAGATCCGGACGATCAATAGCAGCTAGGATAGGAAATCAAGCACCAAACCATCCCAAGGTTGCAACAACACGAATTGAACCAGAAGCAAGGCCAGCAACAATGAAACCAATGGGTCAACCTATACCTGTCACAACCTTGCAAGCAGTTTGGAGGGCACCACGTCTTGAAATGCCAAAATATGATGGATCAGCAGATCCTATTAGGTTCCTCAAGATCTATGACCAAGCATGAGAAATATATGGAGAACGCACTCTGGAGGAAAAATTGATGATGTTTCTCATGTCATTAGTTACTGCATCCCAAGACTGGTTCTTCAATTTGCCACTCGAAGAAAAGATTACTTGGGAAGGGGTTAAGGCGGCTCTCATCACGCATTAAATCCAATACTAAATAGTGTCTGTACTATTTTGGGCAAGCAGATAAGTGGATGAGGTTGAGTTTGGACCCATTCTAATTGGCTAATTTTGGTGCATTGCATCTAGACTAGAACTTCTAGGTTTTTGGTTAATTACCTAGAAGTTGCCATTATAGGACACACTTAGGTAAAGTGGCCAAATGACATTGTGGCTATTATAAATAGTTGTACCTACATGGAAAACAATCATTGTATTCTATTATGATGTATAAATTCATCTTTATTGATTCTATGTCCATCTCTTGTGAATTTCTCATGATATCTTAAGTTTCTATGTGTAGAATGTTAATTTTCTTGTTGATCTAGCTTTCACATGTGTGAAGTACTATACTGTACTGCTGCTGTATGGGGGGTCGAATGAGAAGAAGGTGGGGTGAAGGGAGGTGGAGCGAGCAGTGTACAGCAATGAGGGGGGAGGGGATCGAACAAGAAGGAGGTGGGGTGAAGGGAGGTGGAGCGAGCAACGTACAGCAACGAGGGAGGAGGGGATCGAGCGAGAAGGAGGTGGGGTGAAGGGAGGTGGAGCGAGCAACGTACAGCAACGAGGGAGGAGGGGATCGAGCGAGAAGGAGGTGGGGTGAAGGGAGGTGGAGCGAGCAGCGTACAGCAAACGAGGGGGAAGCGGGTAGGGAGAAGGGAGAAGCGAGGGAGGTGAAGGAGGAAGTGAGGAGGAAGGTAGCGTGGGAAGCGAGAGATGAAGGGGGACGGCGAGGAGAAAGGTAGCAAGGGGGGGGGGCGCAGCGAGGAGGATGGAAGGAAGAGAGCGATGGGAGGGAACGATGGGAGGGAACGAGGCAGGGAGCATGAAGGGGTGGTGAAGGGAGAGGAAGCAAAGAGAGAGGGGTAGCAAAGAGAGAGATTTTTTTTTTTTTTTTTAAAGGAGGGTTGATCCATATCAAAACTGAGATCAGGGCAATAAAAAACATTCAGCAATTTGAAAAAATCAGACACAATATATAGCTTAAAAAGAAAACAAAATTAATCCCTTGAGGGCTTGGGTTTCTTGTAATGGACTTGGAAGATTCTGAAGAATGGGAAAAAAGAGGAGGTGTGGGGAGGAAGTAGAGAAGAGTGGAAAAAAGAAAAACAGCTATGCAGTGAGCAACGTTAGCGCTCCCCGGCAACGGTGCCAATTGTTGTCCGTCGTAGTATAGGGGTCCGTTCATTGGGAGCCGCCCGTGACACCTGCATAGCTTTGGACTTTTTAATTAAGTTATTCTAACTAAGGCCCCAAGTCTTTTATTCAAGTTCTACCTAACCATTTTGCGTGCTCATTGGGTGGGCTTACACATGCAGGACGCGAGTGCCCTCACACTTATTATTCTAACTGTACACTGCATTGTGGCGGGGCCCACTAGGTAAGGCTTGGCCAGTAAAATTTCAAGTGGTGGGACCCACTTGTTCATTATTGTGCAGGAAATACCCACAACAGGGTCCACGGCCCAAAGTAGTGCCGGTCCCTCGGCACTAGGCTACAACTGTCGTGAAGGGGCATTGTTGTCGGTTCTCTTATTGCTGGGACATGGGTGCTTCATCAAAAGCGTGGATAGAATTCGCTTACGTAAAACCTGAGGCTTTATTGGATGATGGCGATCAGGAAGAACTTGGACTTGGCAAATTTTCAATAATACCCATAAGTGTTTGGTGGCCATTCTGGATAGCCTTGTTTATTGACAATTGGGTAGTCGAGGTATGCCATCTGAGGATCCCAAGATAAATCTTGCTGATATAATGGATCCTCATAGATCGGCATAACTGTTCCCAATGTCATGGACTCTCCCAAATCATAATGTGGATATGACGTGTTTGCTTGATGATCTTGTCTGTCCAGGTATTCAAAGTATGCATCAGCCTGACGACTTTCCTCAACAGTCAATATCAGAGATTTAGGACAAGGCTTTATCATTATAGGTTCTGGTTCTTGTTGTGCAATTGGCCATTTTGGGCTTGGATTCCTCGGATTTGGCCGTCTAAGCAATGTGATGTCCTGATGTAGCTTTGTGGTGGCCAGATGTTGAGTGGAACATTCGGACTGTGGTTGGATCTTGTTTATGACTGGCGTTGAAATCTAAGGACAATCTCCCACCTTAGTCTTTCCTTTCTCAATGGACTGCTCTCTTGATGGTGGTACAGATGGATCGTTGCGTTGACTGGTAGTCAGTTTGTCTTCAAGTTGCATGGTTGACGTGAGGCCCCTTTGTAGTTCATCCACCAGAAGTTGTGGCAGCATTTGTTTAATGAGGCTTGCTAGAATCTGCTAGATTGCATCTGTTGCCAATTTCTTGACTTCTTCCGCTACCCCTGTTGGGCTAGATTTTACCCACTTTATCTTCTGTGGTGTTGGTGATTCATGTGTGGCCGTGTCAACTTGTTTCTGGATCTTTCTCTCATTCCTTCCATCTGCATCTGATTCGTAACCAGGTGGAACTAGAAGTTTGCATTTGTAGTGCAACTTCTCGGTTAGTGAATTTGCATGGTCATATGTAGGTTGCCGATTCAAGCAGGTAGGAGTCATAACGACTTTTCTTGGGTCTCTTAGTGGACAATCATGACATGGGTGATTGATGATGCATTGTTCACACCAATGATAACAGGAGAACAGATCATTTCGGTGTGGACATTCTGATCTACGATGTTTACCTCCACATCTGAAACACCGTACCGTGTGTAAGATTCCGTCACCTCTCAATTGATGTGCATACACCGGTATCAGGTCTCCTTTGATCCCTTCCACTTAATATAGTGGTGAGCCAGTTTGAACTTCCCCTGAATGGGATGGTCCGCTCACTAGTATAACCAATACTTCCACCGAACCTTGCTTAGCCACTAGAGAAGATTTTGAAAGTCTTGAGACTGATCCATTTTCTTTGGAAGAGCGATCTGATGGCAAGCTAGATGACATAGATGAGGGTTTTGTTGATTGATTTCCAATCTCCAGAATTTCCTTATTGGATTGATTTCGTAATCTCAGATTTCAAACAACATTGGGGTGTTGGATGTTTTCTAAAACAATAATGGCACTGGTCCAGTGGTCGGATCTTTAAATTGGCAATTTGTGGTTCTGGGAGGTAATCAGATTGACTGCACATCTCATTTGTGTCACTGACAACTTGCATCTGATTGTCCATGTTGCTAGTACTTTGGCTAGCGTTGTCTATGGCATCTTGTGGATTAGATGCTCTATCATCCCTGATTGTTTGAATGTTGGATATGGGCTGTGATGGTGTGTGCAAGATCTGTGCTTCTACAATAGCGGCTGTCTTACAAAGTTTGTTTGGACTGGTATATGTTGTAAAGGGTGACATACCAATCTTGATCTCGTGCGGTAATCCGGCATAGAAAAATGCCATTTTGTGGTGACTAGGAAGACCAGAATTCCAATCTCCCACCATTTTGGCAAATCGTGTAGTGTAGCCCTTGAGAGTTTCTCCGGAAAGCATCGAGATTTGGGCAAGCTGCTCATAAATTGCCATGGCCTATTGTGTGCAAGATGAACATATATGGAGTGGTGAGGTGATGTACAAGAGAGAGATTGGGGGATGCAGTTTTTGAAATGTATATGAGAGAATTGATGATGAGGAGATGGAAGAAGAAAAGAAAAAGCAGAAATATTCCTCAGTCTAGAACAGTCACGGTTTGGGCAAGGGTAGATTTTATAAATAAATTCAATTATGCCCTTCCAGCGAAAGTCTTATGACGAGGGATGATAATTGGAAAAGTACTTATGTAGGTTTTTATGGCAAAGGGTTAGTTTTGCTTCCAAAAACTACTTTTTGGCACCTCTCCGAAAGTTTATAGAAGGATTTTTCAATACCAACTATAACTTGTTTTAGCGTTGGCAGTCTTGGGAGGAGTCTATCAAAGATAAAGTCACTCACCAAAGAGGCTTGGGCTAAAAATTATTATAATATTTTTTATAGAAAAGGGCCTTCGACAGTCGTGGGAGGAGCTATCAGAGATAGGGTCACTTCCCAACGAGGCTAATGGCCCAATTCGTATTTTTATTTTTATTTTTATAGAAAAATAAACCCTCGTAGATTTCTCTGTGTCCTGGTCTTAGTGAGACTAAGATAGAACTTCAAAGGCCTCTACAAAAGTTTGTTGGTTTTTTTTTTTTTTGACAACAAACTCTTGCAGATTTCTCTGTATCCTGGTCTTAGTGAGACTAAGATGGAACTCAGAGGCCTTTACAAAAGTTTGTTATTTAATTATTTTATTTTTGTTTTTTGATTGACAACAAACCCTTGCAGATTTTTCTGTGTCTTGGTCTTAGTGAAACTAAGATGGAATTTCAGAGGCCTTTACAAAAGTTTCTTATTTATTTATTTTTATTTTTATGGTTTTTTTTTTTTAAAGAAGAGACTACAATAAAATAAAATAAAACACAGCGAGGGTAACTAGATCGTCAAAAGTTAAGGTTTAAAAAACATAGCAGATGAAATGAAATGAAATGAAAAACACAACTCCGAAAAAGGTCTCAAAGATAACGTAAAAGGAGAAGGGAAATACTAAAATTAAAAAAAAAATTAGAGAAGAAGAGAAGGAATGGTATACGCAGGAGTATGAAAAACGTAGTTTGGGATGCCGGTTCTTTGGAGTGCAATAGTGAGAGAAAGGAGAAGGGGGCGGAGCAGCAAACAGAGGGGAAGGGAGCAGGAGCGAAGCAAGCAACTGAGGAGCAGGGACGGAGCAGACGAGCAGGGAGGTGAAGCGAGGTAGGAGCGGACAAGAGCAGAAGGAAGGAGCAGCAAGCGAGTAGGGAGGGGGAAGGGAAGTGAAGGAGCGAGAGCAGCAGGTGAGTGAGGAGATAACGAGAGTGAAGAGGGCAGGTGAGCAGCAAGGAGGAGCACGGGAAGGGATCAGAACAACAAGGAGGCAGAAAATCGCAACAGGAGCAAGGGGTTGTGAAGGGAGTGGGCAGGGGGAGGGATCAGAGGAGAGTGAAAGGAAGCGAAGGAGTAGGGAGGAGTAGGACGAGCCGGGAGGGTGCGAGAATGGGGAGAGGAGAGCAGTAGCGAGGGAGGGAGTGGACCAGGAAGGGAAGGGGCAGCAGGCGAGGGAGGAAGCGGCGGAGCAGAAGGAGGAAGTGGAGTAGCAGGCAAGCAGGAAAATCACAGCAGGAGCAGCGGTGGAGCGAGCAGCAGACAGGAGCAGAGGTGGAACGAGCAGGGATGAGCAGCAATGGAGGGGGAGCGAGCAGGTACGAGCAGCGGGGAAGGGGAATGAGCGAAGGAGTAGGGAGGGGATAAAATCACTTCAGGAAAGCATGGATAAAATTTGCTTACATAAAATGGATAAAAGCGTGGATTTTTTTTTTTTTAAAGGAAGACTGTTCCATATCAAAACTGAGATTACGGCAATAAAAAACACTAAGCAATTTGAAAAAATTTGACACAATATATAGCTTAAAAGGAAAAACAAAATTAATCCCTTGAGGGCTTGGGTTTTTTGTAATGGACTTGGAAGATTCCAAAGAATGGGGAAAAAGAGGAGGTGAGGGAAGGAAGTAGAGAAGAGTGGAAAAAAAAAAAAGCAGCTATGCGGTGACCAACGTTGGCGCTCCCCGGCAATGGCGCCAATTGTTGTCCGTCGGGTGCGTTCACTGGGAGCCACCCCGTGCACACCTGCATAGCAAGAGAGAGAGAAGAGAGATAGAGAGGAAGGAGAGAGAGAGAGAGAGAGAGAGAGAGAGAGAGAGAGAGAGAGAGAGAGAGAGAGAGAGAGAAAGGGAGAAGAGAGTTCACCATGGATGGTTGGGGCTATAGGGGCTCGAGTGCCTACCCATAGCTATGCACCAATCAACCTTGAAGAGAGAGAGAGAGAGAGAGAGAGAGAGAGAGAGAGAGAGAGAGAGAGAGAGAGAGAGAGAGCTAGAAGGAGAGCTTTATTGAGAAGAATAGAAGATATGTACAATCGAAAATGGCCTCCTTATATAGTTGAGGAGAGAGGGCCATCTTGGCTCTCATTGGCCTATTTACAATGGCATCCTAGCCCTTCAAACTAATTGAACTTCAATCTAATGGTTCATTAGGAAAAGGGCCAAACTCACATGATTCATGTGAGTTTGAGAGATTCCCTTTTAACTTAGAACCTTATGAACTTGACTTTGGGCTTTTTAATTAATTTATCCTAACTAAGGCCCCAAGTCTTTTATTCAAGTTCTACCTAACCATTTTGTGTGCTCATTGGGTTGGGCTTACACGCGCAGGACGCCAGTGGCCTCACACTTATTATCCTAACTGTACACTGCACTGTGGCGGGGCCCACTAGGTAAGGCTTGGCCAACAATATTTCAAGTGGTGGGACCCACTTATTCATTATTGTGTAGGAAATACCCACAACATGTTTCCGTGTAATTAAATAAATTCGTCGGTTGTAGTAGAAATAAGTTGTGAGGGTCGTGGCATCCTACGTGCGTAAGCCCATGGCCCACTGAGCACTTGTAAATAATTTATTTTTGAGTAAACTTGACTTTGGGCCATGTAAAAGAATAATATTAAAATGCCAAAGTTTAAGTTAAACTTAAGTTCATAAGTTTTGTAATTAGTCAAAAGTTAAATGGTGGTAGGTGGAGTGTGCTTCCTTCTACACCATAGATTAGTTTGTGTTTCTTTTGAAGGGCGTGGATTTCAATTCCACCTTCTTGAAAGTAGCCAATAGGAAACAAGGGTCAAGGGCCACCCCAAAGATAAAAATGCACCTATTGTACACCATTTTACATGCCTCTACCAAATTGGAGAGCCAAAGTATTCTCATGTGCTAATCATTCTTGCTTGTTCTTTTGTTGTGTTTGCTTTTGCTTTCATTTCCGTGGTTATTGTTTTAACTAGTTATGGCTTCTCCATTAGCATGCATATTGAGCACATGAACTAACCTCCATCTCACCTCTCTCTCTTTCCTCTTTCACCTACTATCTTGATGATTGCTTGTGGTTAGGGTTAGTGAAAGTAGAGTTAAGGTGGGGTAGTGTTGAAGTAGAGTTAGGAAAGCATCTAAACTAGCAACTAAACATAGTTAGGAACCTATCTTTGCGTTCTAACCCTTTTGACAGTGGAGGGCTGCTCACCATCAAACCACACACCCTACAATTGTTGGTTCATTAGGAATATCGTGAGCTCCAAACCTGGTAGGATCTATATGATTTAGAATCTGTTCATCAGTAAGTTCAACATTTTCGTCATAAAATAAGGCATGACTAACGTGAATGAGTTCATCTTCAATAGGATCTAGAATTGAATTTGTTGATATCCATGCCACATTCATCATATTGACTGGAAATGTGATAGGCATATCCAAAGTACGATCAGGCATAGAAATGTACCTCAACTTTGAATGATTTCACACATATATCCTGCTGTACAATCCACAATTGCAAGAGCTTGATTTCAATTCACATTATCTGTTGAGAGTCATAGTGCACTCCCAAAGCTTTTACTAGTCGATCACAAATATGATCCTTTGTTGATGAATCATCATCTCCTTTTCGGACTACTGGTTTGATTTTCAACTACTGGTTAATGGATCAACTTTAACTGCATGCTCACAATTGTCAAATGTATTTTTTTTGGTTTTCCAGTTATGAATGACTTACGCAACTCGTAACCATGGATGTCCCAATAGAATGTGATAAACTGATGGTGCTTCCGGTAAGTCCATTACTACAAAAGTAATGACAAATTGAACTCCAACAATCTTGATATGTATATGTTACACTATGCCTTTAGGACGATCAACTACCTTGATAGCAAAAGTTGTAGGTTTCATCCTTGTGAGACCTCATTTAGCACATAGCTTTGTTGAGATCAAATTAACTCCTGAACCTCCATCTATCACGGTTATCTTTTTACCAAATTGTTTATGTTGATAGAATATTCATGATAGTTTTGTTTGTGACACTTCAGGTTTTGTCATCTTGAAAGCTTTTTGTGATGGTGCAACTTAGTATTAATATCTGTTCGTGGATTATGTGAATCTGTTGGCAGCACATGTGAAGAATGAATTTCGGCTATAGCTTTGGTGGCTTCCAATGCCTCCTCTTCTTGCAAATCTTTGATCCACTGCCTCATGTTGTGGTATTTCTTCTTCTCAAAGTCAAGATTCAGCAGGTGTTGGATCAACAACAACTCCTTTTGGTTTCTGAGCTTGTGTAACAGCCATCAATGGTGCACTTGGTTCAATGGGTTGGACTACTGGCCTTTGCTTGGTTGTAATCATATTCAATGGAGCAGTTACGTGGTGGTTTGGTTCTTGCTGGAAAATCCTTATAACAATGTCCATGACCGCATTCCCAACAGAATGGGTTAATCTTTTTCTTATTTGGACATTCAGCAATTCTATGATTTTCTCCATATCCAAAGCATTCAAGTGGTGCTCTAGCCCACTGTCTAGACTGTTGTTTTTGCGTAGCAACATAGATAGCGTATTACTCTAAAGGACCGATATCTTGATCAATATTGTAGTTCCATTGGTCATTACCAACCGAAGGTCCTGGTTCCATCATATTCGCAGAAGGAACATGTTTTGCTGGAGGAACTGGCAAAGCTAATCATTCTGTAAATCCAAGATCGTGGGTCTTACCATCAGGTCCCTTCCAATTTGGATTATCTCTATATTGATATTAAATGAGCAAAAAGATGTATCATGTTCAGTAGAATTGCATAGATGACAATAAGTATCCTTCACATGTTGTTTCAGTGTTGGAGACTCATTTATGGTGTGATTTCTAGCAAAGATCACACACCACACATTTTAATTTGCTAGGAAATGTTTTAACCATTTTATTACTTGTTTTTTTAATCTTCGCATTCTACATTTCCAAAGCTTTCAACTTTGCATCGAACTCTGACTACATCTTCTCTAGCTGCATCTTCTGCTTCTAACCAAGTTTCTCAAATTCATCCATCATCAACTCAATTGTTGCATTGATGTTTGTAGATGCAATAGTTGCGGATGTTGTAGTGTTTTTCTCCGTAGTATATGACAACATTCCCACGTTTGTTTCATCATCTAAATCTTCATCCTCTTCACATATTGCATTGTTCATAGCATTTCATAATGACGTATAATCTGCTTGATGTTTGAGTTCCCATCTATTTTTTTTAGGTAGACCTACTAAAAACCACATAATCATAGCATCATTTGTAATTAGCTCAATATAATCTCATACCCATTCTCTCTTTCCCATTTTTACTTAAAAGTATGACAAGATCTTCCAAGAACTTTCTGGATTTAAATTTTGTAATTAGGCCACCTTTAACCACTTCCAAATCCATACGTTCAGTCTCAGCTTGGTTGTAAAACCAATATTGTGCTACTCTTGTTAAGGCAATAGGAAACAGCTTAAGTTTATCCAATGGAAAAACTTCCTCATAAACCTCATACGATTTAAGAGATTTTGAGAAATCTGACTGAATCAAATAACCCATTATACTTTTGGTAACTGTAGACGACCCATTATACTTTGGTAATTGTAGAGAGGTGATCTTCTAACAATAACTTGTGGAGCAACAATCGGAGGATTCGGTAGCTCAAGTTCATTATTTGAATCAGCCACTCTTCCAAATCACTTCAAAAGGACAATGAGATTGGATCTAGATTTTTCAATTAACTCCTATTTTTTATCAGATCAGAAAAAAAAACTTCATCACTTGATTTCAATTAAAGTTTGATTTTGAAAAAAAGATCTTAATCAAGCAATCAACACTTCTAGAAATATAAATTTCTCATAATTAATATCAAAATGTAATAGAATCTTTCAAAAATTTGATAGTAACTAGATTTGATAGATTGGAACTCAAAAATAGCACAAGCAAAGGTTTCCTAAGTGAAAGTTGACTCAGTGAAGGTTCTTTCATTACTATTTTGGATAAAAAATCACTTGCTTGACTATTTTTAACAAATCTGGTAAAACTAATCTTCGACTGATTGATAATAGGTATATCTAATAATGATCATTCTAGGGTAGAACTGGCGAAGGCTCTTTTTTGACAAACAATGACTTTTTTGCAGCTTGGCGAGGATTAAGATAGACTTTTTGGGTAATCCAGATGGAGTTAACCTTCGTCGAACTCAAAAATGACAGATTACTATATTTGAAAACCTCAGACAAATCGGTGGATGTTCAGGCAAAGGATCAAGAGTGATATTGTTATTTTTGCAAAAAAGAGCAATTTTTGACAAAAGTATCTCAATATAACAATTGAACTTGACTTAACGTTCGCCCAACTTACTGATTACCAAAAATAGTATGATGAACTGACTGTGACTCAGGTGAAGGTTCAGGTGAAGTTTCCTTTAAGAGAAAAACTTTCTACAAAAGGTATCCAACAACTTGTGGAATGGTCACTTTAGCCTTCTATTTTTTGAATTAACCTTCATCGACCTGGCTATAGATAGATCTGGGTCAGATCTAGGTACAATAGACCAGACAAAGATTGGTTTTTTGTATTTTTTTTGGTTTTTTGGAGTTTTTTTGGTGATTTTTGTTCAATTTTTGGAGATCGACTGGGAAGTAAACTTTGCCCCTTCAAATTGTAGTTTCATTGAATCAAGGTGGTACTGTCTACAAGTCGGTGAAGGTTGATTGCTAGGAACAGAAAGCTATCAGTGTCTGATGAATATTTTGTCCCTTTTGTCACCAAAATGGCAGAAATGAACAATTTTTATTGATTTCTTTGATTTCTTCAGATCCAATAGATCTTAGGAATGGTGATCTATCTGGGTTTCTCTGCTCAACAATGAAAACAGATTTCAAGCCAAAAAAAAATCTACACAAATCAAAATCTCTCTCAAATCAACACTAAATTGCAATTTTAACCCTATTATGCCAAGACAAGATGCCTAAATGCAAGCTAACATCCAAGCATGGATCAAAAACATGCTAAAAAATGAAAAATTGGCGTAGCTTCCTGGCAAAACACTTGGGTTTATCGAAGACTCCTCAATTTGAGCAAGGTTTGAGTTGAGTTGAGGATAAATTCTTAGTGAATATGCTTCATGCCACTGTACACCTATTAATGAGTTGGGTTGATCAAAGACTCCTCAACTCGATGAAGGTTTGAGTTGAGTTTAGGATAGATTCTCAGTGAGTATACTTCATGGCATAGTACACATATTAATAAGTTGATTTAAGAGCCTCAACTCGAACAAGGTTTGATTTGCGTTGAGGATAAATTTCTAGTGAGTATGTTTCATGGGATAGCACACCAAATTTGAGACTAAATAAAGAGTCTCAATGACAATTGAAGCATAGACTCTTTGACCTAATTTGATTACAAAAATTACATCAGAATTATAATGGTTCATTGACTTGATTGAAGATTCTCAACTCAAATCAGGTTTGAGTTGAGGCTAATTAAAGGCTCATTCACTCGAACCAAACTCAAATTGGGTTGATTGATGACTCAACTCAAACCATTTTTGAGTTGAGTTGAGGCTAAATTATTAGCTAGTATGGATAATGGAATAGTACACCTATTAATGAGTTGGCTTGATTGAAGACTCCTCAACTAGTACCAGGTTTGAGTTGAGTTGAGGATAGATTCTCAGTAAGTATGCAAATTCAAGAAGAAATCACAAAGATTTGGAAACACTCTAGCCTCTTCTTTTCTCTCTCTAGCAAATCTTGCACATAGAATGTAGATTTCTTGATCACAATAGATCAAACCTCAATGTAGTGAGCTTTTGCTAACATCTAAGATTGAAATACACTCTTGAAATTGTCCAGCAACTTAAAATTGAGAGATCCTATCAATTTTAGAGTTTCTTAAAAAATGCAAAATATTGAATCAAGCAAAATCTTTATGCAAAAGCTAGAACCTTGGTATATCATCTATTAGAATGCATAATCCTCTATGATGAGAAATTTTTGTCTCCACATTCCAGCAAGTGGTTTCAGCCATCTACAAGTGATTTGGCCTAAAATGATTCCCTGCTTGTCCCTACTCTTTCGCTCTCTCCCACTTTCTCCGATCCCTTCCCTTGCTCCTTCTCAGCACCTGCCTGCCTGCTCTCCTCTCTCCTCCGCTTTTTTCCTGCTCGCTGCACCTCCTCCCCTACTCTCTCTCGTCCCCTTCCCCTCTCTCTGTTGATCCGCTCCTCTCTCTCCTCCGCTTCCTCCCTACTTGCTATTTTTCCCTCCTCTTTCTCTCTCCCTGCTCCTCCGTTCCTTCTCCTTCCCCGCTGCTCGTCCCTACTCGCTCCCCCTCCTTCATCCCTGCTCATCCCTGCTCGCTCCACCTCTGCTCCTGTCTGTTGCTCGCTCCACCGCTGCTCCTGCTGCGATTTCTCTATTTGCCTGTTACTTCGCTCCCTCCTTCTGTTCCACCGCTTCCTCCCTCGCCTGCTGCCCCTTCCCTTCCTACTCCACTCCCTCCCTCGCTACTGCTCTCCCCTCCCCCTTCTCACACCCTCCCGTCTCGTCCTGCTCCTCCCTACTCCTTCGCTTCCTTTCGCTCTCCTCTAATCCCTCCTCCTTCCCACTCCCTTCACCACCCCTTGTTTCTGTTACGATTTTCTGTCTCCCTGCTGCTCCGATCCCTTCCTCTGCTCCTCGTTGCTGCTCACCCGCCCCTTCAGTCTCGTTCTCTCCTCACTCCCCTGCTGCTCTTGCTCCTTCGCTTCCCTTCCTCCTCCCTGCTCGCTTGCTGCTCCTTCCTTATGCTCTTGTCCACTCCTACCCATCTTCACCTACCTCGCTTCACCTCCCTGCTCATCTGCTCCATCCCTGCTCCTCGGTTGTGTGCTTCGTTCCCGCTCCCTTCCTCTCTATTCGCTGCTCCGTCCCCTTTTTCTTTCCCTCAGTGTCGCACTCTAGAGAACCGACATCCCAAATTGCGTTTTTCATACTCCTGCGTATATCATTCCTTCTCTTCTTCTCGTCTCTTAATTTTTTTTATAATTTTAGTATTTTCCTTCTCCTTTCACGTTATCTTTGAAACCTTTTTTGGAGTTGTGTTTTTCATTTCATTTCATCTGCTATGTTTTTTAAACCTTAACTTTTGACGATCTAGTTACCCTCGCTGTTTTTTTTTTTTTTACTATAGTCTCTTCTTTTAAAAAAAACAAAACAATAAAACTAAAAATAAATAAATAACAAACTTTTGTAAAGGCCTCTGAAATTCCTTCTTAGTTTCACTAAGACCAGGACACAGAGAAATCTGCAAGGGTTTGTTGTCAATCAAAAAACAAAAAATAAATAAATAAATAAGAAACTTTTGTAAAGGCCTCTGAGATCCATCTTAGTCTCACTAAGACCAGGACACAGAGAAATCTGCAACAGTTTGTTGTCCAGAAAAAAAAAAAAAAACCAACAAACTTTTGCAGAGGCCTTCGAAGTTTCATCTTAGTCTCAATAAGACCAGGACACAAAGAAATCTGCAAGAAATTTTTTTTCTATAAAAATAAAAATAAAAATACGAATTGGGCCATTAGCCTCGTTGGGAAGTGACCCTATCTCTGATAACTCCTCCCACGACTGTCGAAGGCCCTTTTCTATAAACAATATTATAATAATTTTTAGCCCAAGCCTCTTTGGTGAGTGACTTTATCTTTGATAGACTCCTCCCAAGACTACCAAGGCTAAAACGAGTTATAGTTGGTATTGAAAAATCCTTCTATAAACTTTCGGAGAGGTGCCGAAAAGTAGTTTTTGGAAGCAAAACTAACCCTTTGCCATAAAAACCTACATAAGTACTTTTCCAATTATCATCCCTCGTCATAAGACTTTCGCTGGAAGGGCATAATTGAATTTATTTATAAAATCTACCCTTGCCCAAACCGTGACTGTTCTAGACTGAGGAATATTTCTGCTTTTTCTTTTCTTCTTCCATCTCCTCATCATCAATTCCCTCATATACATTTCAAAAACTGCATCCCCCAATCTCTCTCTCGTACATCACCACACTACTCCATATCATCTTCATCTTGCACACAACAAGCCATGGCAATTTATGAGCAGCTTGCCCAAATCTTGATGCTTTCTGGAGAAACTCTCAAGGGCTACACTACATGATTTGCCAAAATGGTGGGAGATTGGAATTGTGGTCTTCCTGGTCACCACAAAATGGCATTTTTCTATGCTAGATTACCGCACGAGATCAAAATTGGTTTGTCACCCTTTACAACATATACCAGTCCAAACAAACTTTGTAAGGCAGCTGCTATTGTAGAAGCACAGATCTTGCACACACCATCACAGCCCATATCCAACATTCAAACAATCAAGGATGATAGAGCATCTAATCCACAAGATGCCACAGACAATGCTAGCCAAAGTACTAGCAACATGGATGATCAGATGCAAGTTGTCAGTGACACAGATGAGATGTGCAGTCAATCTGATTACCTCCCAGAACCACAAATTGTCAATCGGAAGATCTGACTACTGGACCAGTGCCATTATTGTTCTGGAGAACATCCAACACCTCAATGTCCAATTCGGAATCCGAGATTATGAAATCAATCCAATAAGGGAATTTTGGAGATTGGAAATCAATCAACAAAACCCTCCTCTATGCCATCTAGCTTGCCATCAGATCGCTCCTCCAAAGAAAATGGATCGGTCTCAGGACTTTCATAATCTTCTCTAGTGGCTAAGTAAGGTTTGGTGGAAGTATTCATTATATCAGCGAGCGGACTGTGAGAGATTTCAACTAGGTTAGTCTAGTTTAGTCACATTTTGGTAAATTGTCAATCAGAGGCCAAAACTCATTTTAGACTTAGAGATAAACTTTTTGAAGTTATATTAGTTTAAAATACATTCAATAAACACTTTTGAAAAGTGTGGGAAAGTTGGTAGTCGAGTTTGAGAGAGATTCAAATTTGAACTTTGGGTACATTGAATCTAGACCCAAAAATAGTAGGGTTTACATTTTGGAGGGAAAGCCAAGTGGCCAAATAGGGTTTGGAAACTCTATAAAAGGATGTAACTCGTGGAGAGACACATCTTCTCTCTTCTCTCTCTCATTTCATCATTATATATGGTTCTCTTTGGGTTCTACTACTCATTGGTGCACTATCTTGGTGTTATCTTGCAATCTTGTGTAGAGAATGCTCATTTATTGCTATTTTTGGTTCCACACGTGTGAAATACAGTAGGGTACTGTAATTGTACGGACAAAAAACATATTCTATGTTTTGGTTCATGTTTGATCAATATCTCTTAGAGTTTGCATCTCACTTTGTATGTAGATGCTGATTTTTCTACATTGGCAGGATTGTTGGTTTGCTCCTTATTGTAACCAAAGATTTGGGACATGGATTGGATCTTGAATGATCTGAAATCCTTCACATGGTATCAAAGCTCTTGTGTTTCAGGTTATGAAAGGACCAGCCATCTTTAGCAAGGATTTTGGAGGAGTTACCAATGCTAGAGCATGCTAGATTGATTTCTACTCAAAATTCAGCATTTTTGCATGTGTAGAATTGATCTTTTGTAGGTCAAAACTCAATATAGGGTTATATACTTGATCAATTCCGATTTCACACTTGGTTTACTGGAATTAGATGATTTTTGGTGCATCAGGAAGGTCTCATTGGAGTCTACAAGAAGATATACCAAGTTTCTAGAAATTGCATGTAGAATTTGCGATATTCAATTTTTTGTGATTTTGTCAAAACCCTAATTTTGATTGGATCTCTAGTTTGTGAGGTTACTGAACTTCATTTGAGTGTGTTTCAATCTTAGGAAGTGGCAAGAATCATTAGATTGAGGATAGATCATAGGTTGATCAAGATTTCACTATTCTATGTGTTGATTTTCTAGTTAGAAGTGCTAGAAGGGATTTGAGAGGTTCTATATCTTTGTGATTTCTTCTTGAGTTCATTTGTTGACATTTGAGAGAGTGCTTTGTGCATTGGAACAGGTTGAAAGAAGAAGATCAGGTCACTTCAACATGGCTACAAGTGGAGGCTTTATGTTGGAGAGCAATGATAGGCTTACCTCAATCAACTATTCTACTTGGAAGGTGAGGATGGAGTCCTTATTGGAGATGAATGAGTTGATGGAGATTGTTGCAGGTGTGGAGGAGAGGCCTCAAGCACCTCAAGATCAAGTGAGGTATGACAAGAGAGCAAAGAAAGCTCTACACATGATCAAGATGAATGTTACCAATGAACTTCTCAAGGAAGTTGGTAAGTGCACATCATCTTTGGAGGCTTGGGAAGCTTTAAAGAAGCTTTATGAATCCAAGTCTACATCAAGAGTGCTTAATCTTAGGAGGCAAATCTTTCAAAGTTTGCAAAAGAAAGAAGAGAGTACTCATGCATTTGTTTTGAGGGTTAAAGCATTCAATGATGAGTTAGCATGTATTGATGAAAGCATTAAGGAGGTAGAACTTGTTCAAGTTATACTTAATGGCTTGTTGGATGATCATGCTAATCTTGTTCAAAGTTTTTCTATTCAAAAGACTTTGCCAAGTATTGTGGATTTGCAAGAGATCTTGGTGAATGAGGATTATAGGCTTCAATCAAGAAGAGGTGATCGACATCTCATTATGAAGAGGATGCTATGTACATCAAAGGCAAGTTCAAGGGCAAAGGCAAAGGCAAGTGGTCTAAAGGGCAAGATCAAGGTGAGACTTCTTCTTTTGGCAAAAAGAAAGATAATTCTAAGTTGAAATGCTTTTATTGTGGAATCAAAGGGCATTTTGCAAATGATTGTTTGAAGGAGCAAAGAGATGAAGGTAGCAAGCAAATCAATTTTACTACTAATGATGAGGATCTAGGTGGTGGTGATTCTCTTTTGATGTGTTCTTCAAGTCTAATATCAAGTGAAGGTGACAAAGATTCATGGTGGATTGATAGTGGAGCTAGTTCACACATGACTAGTCACAAGGAGTTCTTTACTTCTTTGGTCACTTATGATGGAGCCAAGAAAGCAATTCACATGGCCAATGGTGGTGAGTGTGTGATTGAAGGTATTGGTTCAATTCCTATTTGTCTCTCTACTAATAGGAAAGCAAGACTTGATGGTGTTCTTTACATTCCTTCACTTTCAAAGAATTTTCTAAGTGTTGGTCAAATGATAAAGAAAGGATACATGGTAAAGTTTGGTGGTGATGCTTGTTTCATTACAAAGGAAGAAATCTTGGTTGCTAGGGGCAATAGACAAGGTAAACTTTTCAAGCTTGATGCTTTTGTTATGGCTAACAAAAAGGATGGAATGGAAAAGGAGATTGGTCTCAACTTTCCAAAGTTACCTTTTAGCATCAATAAGATTGGTGGATCTTATGCAAAGTCTAACTTATGTTAGATCTAGGTCAAGATCTAATATGCTTCTTAGAGATGTTCATCTTTGTGCTAACTTGGCTAGTCTTGAGGATAATGATGGTGTTTCAAAGGTTCTTCATGGCAAGTGCAAGCATGCAAAAGGTAAGGAAAGAGCTAACTTCATCAATGGAGGTGAAGTTTCTTTCTTGGAAAAGATTGTTGCTAATGATTTTTTTGATCATATGGAAAAAGATGTTGCTAGGTGCATTAATGAAGGAGGTGGTTCTTCTACATTCTTTTGTGATGATTCCAAGAAAGTCATTTTTGCAGCAAGTGGAGTCACATTTCTTCATAAAGAAAGTAGATCAAATGGTTCTATCAAGAGACTTGGTGAGGGAGATAGTCACAAGTCAAGAAGAAGAGAAGTATGTGAAGAGTTCAAAGTAGGATGTACTTTGAATGATGTCATTGTGAATGATAGTGAGGAGGAATCATTATCATATGATTCATTACCTAAAACATTGGATAGAAGTTCTTGTTTGAAGAAAGAGAGTACTTCAATCATCCTTATGTTGAAGGTACTAATCATTTTTTTCATGGCTTCTAATGTCTTTGAGGTTTCTACTCCTTATGATGCAATCATTAAGAGGGAGTCTTATGAAGGAAAGAGCAATGAAAGATTGGTTCTTGGGAAGATCCAAGGCATGGATCTCACATCTCTTCATCAACTCAAAGGATTCTATGATTGTGAATTGATCACTCATGATCGAGAAGGCAAAAGGTTGGTTGGAGAAGACTACATGGAACAAATCGAGAGGCAATTTCTTCAAGACAAGGGAGATCTCATTGGTGAGCTTATTGAGGTTTTGTATGAACTCAAGAGGGCTGGATTTCTTAGTTTTGATACTCATCTTCACCTACTCTACTTCATGTTGGATGGAAAGTTTGGAATCTTTCTTTTGATTTATGATGGTGACATTGGCAACATTGTTTTCACTAACCTTTGTGGAAATTCGACATCAAGCACTGATGAGTTCTTGTTGGATCTAGATCATATGTTTGAGAGGGAGTATTTCCAGAGGTTCAGGTCTAAATATATTCATATTTTTGATATCTTTGATGACCAAGAGAAAGGTAAGCAAGTGGAAGCGACTCATTTTGCCTTACTCACATGTTTTAGAGAATTTTCTTGTGTAGATGATGCTATGCAAGTGGATATTGGTTCTCATGGTTTTCATACTGGAAAAGCAAGTAATGGATCTGGAAAAAAAAGTGTGTTTAGTGACTTTGATGGTCAAGAGGAAGATCAAGAGGTTGGTCTCAAAGGGCTTCAACGACACAAAAGGAAAGGTGGCAATTTGGAGCTAGTCAAGAGCATCAAAGGAAGGTTATTTGGCAAAGATGTTATGGATCTGTTCTTGAAGCTTATTTAAGACTCAAGTAAGGTCAAAGGAGCAACAAGGAAGTGTTGTTCAAGTTTACTATACTTGTTCTATCTCATGTTTGAGCTATTTCATGTGGATGTGTGCAAATTGTCAAGATATGGACAAACTAACTACATTGCCTTGCAATATATTATTGTTGG
This sequence comes from Diphasiastrum complanatum, assembly GCA_029204225.1. Taxonomy (NCBI): domain Eukaryota; kingdom Viridiplantae; phylum Streptophyta; class Lycopodiopsida; order Lycopodiales; family Lycopodiaceae; genus Diphasiastrum; species Diphasiastrum complanatum. The sequence goes on from CM055102.1 coordinate 48,680,630, forward strand.
AATTGTACTAGCATTCTTGGCTGGTTTTGCTGATGGAAATGAGGCTAATGGAGGCTCATTATATCACTCATCCATGATCAAGTTCTCAAGTGTTGAGCCACTTGGTGCCAATACTTGGAGATTGTCAATTTTTGGTGAATTCATGGTCATTTTCTTGTGTCAAGTAGATCTTGAAGATGGACTAGTGCAGCCTACTTGGTTTATGGAGTCATGTGGTGCTGGATTTGCATCATTAATGTACTCACCTACTCATGGATTTCCAATGTTTGATGGTTTCTTGTGGCAAGACGGAGATGGAGGCTCATTCATGGAGTTTTATGGTGGAGACATATCAAGAAAGGACAAAGTTGGAGGAGACAAGCAAGCAAATGGCCATCACTCACATTTATTGTTTGGTTGCTGTAATTTTCCAGAGAGTTCAAAGCTTGAAACATGGAGGAATCATTTCATTCACATTCTATTTGGTTCTTCATGTTCTAGTTATATCTTGATGTGTAAAATTGATGTAAGAAATAGTGAAGCATCCAATTTGGACACTATTCTCTATATCAATTGTGAAAGATACTTTAGAACCTTAGAAAGAAGATCTATACTTAGGATGGAGATCATTCTAAAGTTGGATCAAAGTTCTATTGTCAAAACTATGCCAAAACTAGTTGAAGAGGGAGTGTGAGAGATTTCAACTAGTTTAGTCACATTTTGGTAAATTGTCAATAAGAGGCCAAAACTCATTTTAGACTTAGAGATAAACTTTTTGAAGTTATATTAGTTTAAAATACATTCAATAAACACTTTTAGAAAGTGACCTGGACTTAGTTAGAATAAATTAATTAAAAAGCCCAATGTCAAGTTCATAAGGTTCTAAGTTAAAAGGGAATCTCTCAAACTCACATGAATCATGTGAGTTTGGCCCTTTTCCTAATGAACCATTAGATTGAAGTTCAATTAGTTTGAAGGGCTAGGATGCCATTGTAAATAGGCCAATGAGAGCCAAGATGGCCCTCTCTCCTCAACTATATAAGGAGGCCATTTCCCATTGTACATATCTTCTATTCTTCTCAATAAAGCTCTCCTTCTAGCTCTCTCTCTCTCTCTCTCTCTCTCTCTCTCTCTCTCTCTCTCTCTCTCTCTCTCTCCCCAAGGTTGATTGGTGCATAGCTATGGGTAGGCGCGCGAGCCCCTATAGCCCCAACCATCCTTGGTGAGCTCTCTTCTCCCTTTCTCTCTCTCTATTCTCTCTCTCTCTAAACTCTCTCTCCTCTCTCCTCTCTCTCATCACTCCTTCCTCTCTATCTCCCTTCTCTCTCTCTTGCTATGCAAGTGTGCACGGGCGGCTCCCAGTGAACGGACCCCTATACTACGACGGACAACAATTGGCGCCGTTGACGGGGAGCGCCAACGTTGCTCACCGCATAGCTGCTTTCCTTTTTTCCACTCTTCTCTACTTCCTCTCCTCACCTCCTCTTTTTCCCCATTCTTCGGAATCTTCCAAGTCCATTACAAAAAACCCAAGCCCTCAAGGAATTAATTTTGTTTTTTTTTTTAAGCTATATATTGTGTCAGATTTTTTCAAATTGCTCAGTGTTTTTCATTGCCGTATTCTCAGTTTTGATATGGATGTTGCAACCCTCTCTTAAAAAAAAAAAAATCTCTCTCTTTGCTACCCTTCTCTATCAAAATTGAAATTACGGCAATGAAAAACACTGAGCAATTTAAAAACATTTGACACAATATGTAACTTAAAAAAAAAAAAAATAATCCCTTGAGGGCTTTGGTTTTTTGTAATGGACTTGGAAGATTCCGAAGAATGGGGAAAAAGAGGAGTTGAGGGGAGGAAGTAGAGAAGAGTGGAAAAAAGAAAAGTAGCTATGCGGTGACCAATGTTGGCGCTCCCAGGCAACGGCGCCAATTGTTGTCCGTCGTAGTATAGGGGTCCGTTCACTGGGAGCCACCCATGCACACTTGCATAGCAAGAGAGAGAGAAGGGAGATAGAGAGGAAGGAGTGATGAGAGACAGAGAGAGAGAGAGAGAGAGAGAGAGAGAGAGAGAGAGAGAGAGAGAGAGAGAGAGAGAGAGAGAGAGAAAGGGAGAAGAGAGTTCACCAAGGATGGTTGGGGCTAGAGGGGCTTGAGCGCCTACCCATAGCTATGCACCAATCAACCTTGGAGAGAGAGAGAGAGAGAGAGAGAGAGAGAGAGAGAGAGAGAGAGAGAGAGAGCTTTATTGAGAAGAATAGAAGATATGTAATATGTGAAATGGCCTCCTTATATAGTTGAGGAGAGAGGGCCATCTTGGCTCTCATTGGCCAATTTACAATGGCATCCTAGCCCTTCAAACTAATTGAACTTCAATCTAATGGTTCATTAGGAAAAGGGCCAAACTCACATGATTCATGTGAGTTTGAGAGATTCTTTTTTAACTTAGAACCTTATGAACTTGACTTTGGGCTTTTTAATTAATTTATTCTAACTAAGGCCCCAAGTCTTTTATTCAAGTTCTTGGGGCCTTAGTTAGAATAAAAGACTTGGGGCCTTAGTTAGAATAAATTAATTAAAAAGCCCAAAGTCAAGTTCATAAGGTTCTAAGTTAAAAGGGAATCTCTCAAACTCACATGAATCATTTGAGTTTGGCCCTTTTCCTAATGAACCATTAGATTGAAGTTCAATTAGTTTGAAGGGCTAGGATGCCATTGTAAATAGGCCAATGAGAGCCAAGATGGCCCTCTCTCCTCAGCTATATAAGGAGGCCATTTCGGATTGTACATATCTTCTATTCTTCTCAATAAATCTCTCCTTCTAGCTCTCTCTCTCTCTCTCTCTCTCTCTCTCTCTCTCTCTCTCTCTCTCTCTCTCTCTCTCTCTCTCTCTCTCTCTCTCTCCAAGGTTGATTGGTGCATAGCTATGGGTAGGGGCTCGAGCCCCTATAGCCCCAACCATCCATGGTGAACTCTCTTCTCCCTTTCTCTCTCTCTACTCTCTCTCTCTCTCTCTCTCAACTCTCTCTCCTCTCTCCTCTTTCTCATCACTCCTTCCTCTCTATCTCTCTTCTCTCTCTCTTGCTATGCAGGTGTGCACGGGGTGCCTCCCAGTGAACGGACCCCTATACTACGACGGACAACAATTGGCGCCGTTGCCGGGGAGCGCCAACGTTGCTCACCGCATAGCTGCTTTTCTTTTTTCCACTCTTCTCTACTTCCTCCCCTCACCCCCTCTTTTTCCCCATTCTTCGGAATCTTCCAAGTCCATTACAAAAAACCCAAGCCCGCAAGAGATTGATTTTGTTTTTTCTTTTAAGCTATATATTGTGTCAGATTTTTTCAAATTGCTTAGTGTTTTTTATTGCCGTAATCTCAGTTTTGATATGGATCAACCTTCCTTTGAAAAAAAAAAAATCCACGCTTTTATCCATTTTACGTAAGCGAATTTTATCCATGCTTTTCCCGAAGTACCCATGTCCCAGCAATAAAAGAACCGACAATAGCGCCCCTTCACGAGAGTTGCAGCCTAGTGCCGAGGGACCGGCACTACTTTGGGTCATGGACCCTGTTGTGAGTATTTCCTGCACAATAATGAACAAGTGGGTCCCACCACTTGAAATACTGTTGGCCAAGCCTTACCTAGTGGGCCTCCCCACAGTGCAGTGTATAGTTAAATAATAATTGTGAGGGCACTAGTGTCCTGCGTGTGTAAGCCCAACCCAATGAGCACGCAAAATGGTCAGTTAGAACTTGAATAAAAGACTTGGGGCCTTAGTTAGAATAAATCAATTAAAAAGCCCAATGTCAAGTTCATAAGGTTTTAAGTTAAAAGGGAATCTCTCAAACTCACATGAATCATGTGAGTTTGGCCCTTTTCCTAATGAACCATTAGATTGAAGTTCAATAAGTTTGAAGGGCTAGGATGCCATTGTAAATAGGCCAATGAGAGCCAAGATGGCCCTCTCTCCTCAACTATATAAGGAGGCCATTGTACATATCTTCTATTGTTCTCAATAAAGCTCTCCTTCTCTCTCTCTCTCTAAACTCTCTCTCCTCTCTCCTCTCTCCTCTCTCTCATCACTCCTTTCTCTCTATCTCCCTTCTCTCTCTCTCTCTCTCTTGCTATGCAGGTGTGCACGGGGCGGCTCCTAGTGAACGGACCCCTATACTACGACGGACAAGAATTGGCGCCGTTGCCGGGGAGCGCCAACGTTGCTCACCGCATAGCTGCTTTTCTTTTTTCCACTCTTCTCTACTTCCTCCCCTCACCTCCTCTTTTTCCCCATTCTTCGGAATCTTCCAAGTCCATTACAAAAAACCCAAGCCCGCAAGGGATTAATTTTGTTTTTTCTTTTAAGGTATATATTGTGTCATATTTTTTCAAATTGCTCAGTGTTTTTTACTGCCGTAATCTCAGTTTTGATATGAATCAACCTTCCTTTAAAAAAAAAAAAGTCTCTCTCTTTGCTACCCCTCTCTATGTGCTTCCCCTCCCTTCACCACCCTGCCTCGTTCCCTCCCATCGCTCCTTTCCTTCCATCCTCCTCATCATCAATTCCCTCATATACATTTCAAAAACTGCATCCCCCAATCTCTCTCTCGTACATCACCACACCACTCCATATCATCTTCATCTTGCACACAATAGGCCATGGCAATTTATGAGCAACTTGCCCAATTCTCGATGCTTTCCGGAGAAACTCTCAAGGGCTACACTGCACGATTTGCCAAAATGGTGGGAGATTGGAATTCTGGTCTTCCTAGTCACCACAAAATGGCATTTTTCTATGCCGGATTACCGCACGAGATCAAGATTGGTATGTCACCCTTTACAACATATACCAGTCCAAATGAACTTTGTAAGATAGCCGCTATTGCAGAAGCACAGATCTTGCACACACCATTACAGCCCATATCCAACATTCAAACAATCAGGGATGATAGAGCATCTAATCCACAAGATGCCACAGATAATGCTAGCCAAAGTACTAGCAACACGGACGATCAGATGCAAGTTGTCAGTGACACAGATGAGATGTGCAGTTAATCTGATTACCTCCCAGAACCACAAATTGCCAATCGAAAGATCCGACAACTGGACCAGTGCCATTATTGTTTTAGAAAACATCCAACACCCCAATGTTGTTCGGAATCCGAGATTACGAAATCAATCCAATAAGGAAATTCTGGAGATTGGAAATCAATCAACAAAACCCTCATCTATGCCATCTAGCTTGCCATCAGATCGCTCCTCCAAAGAAAATGGATCAGTCTCAAGACTTTCAGAATCTTCTCTAGTGGCTAAGCAAGGTTCGGTGGAAGTATTGGTTATACTAGTGAGCGGACCATCCCATTCAGGGGAAGTTCAAACTGGATCACCACTATATTACTTGAAAGATATCAAAGGAGACCTAATACCGGTGTACGCGCATCAATTGAGACGTGACGGAATCTTACACACGGTACGGTGTTTCGGATGTGGAGGTAAACATCGTAGATCAGAATGTCCACACCGAAATGATCTGTCCTCCTGTTATCATTGGTGTGAACAATGCGGCATCAATCACCCATGTCGTGATTGTTCACTAAGAGACTTAATAAAAGCCGTTATGACTCCTACCTGCTTGAATCGGCAACCTACATATGACCATGCAAATCCACCAACCGAGAAGTGGCACTACAAATGCAAACTTCTAGTGCCACCTGGTTACGAAACAGATGCGAATGGAAGGAATGAGAGAAAGATCCAGAAACAAGTTGACACGGCCACACATGAATCACCAACACCACAGAAGACAGAGTGGGTAAAATCTAGCCAACCAGGGGTAGCGGAAGAAGCAAAAAATTGGCAACAGATGCAATCCAGCAGATTCTACCAAGCCTCATTAAACAAATGCTGCCACAACTTCTGGTGGATGAATTACAAAGGGGCCTCACGTCAACCATGCAACTTGAAGGCAAACTGACTACCAGTCAACGCAACGATCCATCTGTACCACCGTCAAGAGAGCAGTCCATTGAGAAAGGAAAGACTAAGGTGGGAGATTGTCCTCAGATTTCAACGCAAATCATAAACAAGATCCAACAACAGTCGGAATGTTCCACTCAACATCTGGCCACCACCAAGCTACATCAGGACATGCTCCTGTCTACTGCTCGCTCCACCGCTGCTCCTGCTGCGATTTCCCTATTTGTCTGTTACTTCGCTCCCTCCTTCTGTTCCACCGCTTCCTACCTCGCCTGTTGTCCCTTTCCTTCCTTCTCCACTCCCTCCCTCGCTACTGCTCTCCCCTCCCCCTTCTGACACCCTCTCGGCTCGTCCTGCTCCTCCCTACTCCTTCGCTTCCTTTTGCTCTCCTCTGATCCCTCCCCCTTCCCACTCCCTTCACCACCCCTTGCTCCTGTTGCGATTTTTTGCCTCCCTGCTGCTCATCTGCCCCCTTCACTCTCGTTCTCTCCTCACTCCCCTGCTGCTCTTGCTCCTTCGCTTCCTTTCCTCCTCCCTGCTCGCTTGCTGCTCCTTCCTTCTGCTCTTGTCCACTCCTACCTCGCTTCACCTCGCTGCTCGTCTGCTCCATCCCTGCTCCTCGGCTGTCTGCGTCGCTCCCGCTCCCTTCCTCTCTATTTGCTGCTCCGTCCCCTTCTTCTTTCCCTCACTATCGCACTCTAGAGAACCGGCATCCCAAACTACGTTTTTCATACTCCTGCGTATACCATTCCTTCTCTTCTTCTCGTCTCTTAATTTTTTTTATAATTTTAGTATTTTCCTTTTCCTTTTACGTTATCTTTGAGACCTTTTTTGGAGTTGTGTTTTTCATTTCACTTCATCTGCTATGTTTTTTAAACTTTAACTTTTGACGATCTAGTTACCCTCGCTGTTTTTTTTTTTTTACTGTAGTCTATTCTTTTTTTAAAAAAACAATAAAACTAAAAATAAATAAATAACAAACTTTTGTAAAGGCCTCTGAAGTTCCATCTTAGTTTCACTAAGACCAGGACACAGAGAAATCTGCAAGGGTTTGTTGTCAATCAAAAAACAAAAAAAAATAAATAAATAACAAACTTTTGTAAAGGCCTCTGAGATCCATTTTAGTCTCACTAAGACCAGGACACAGAGAAATCTGCAACAGTTTTTTGTCAAAAAAAAAAAAAACCAACAAACTTTTGCAGAGGCCTATGAAGTTTCATCTTAGTCTCACTAAGACTAGGACACAGAGAAATCTGCAAGGGTTTATTTTTCTATAAAAATAAAAATAAAACGAGTTATAGTTGGTATTGAAAAATCCTTCTATAAACTTGCGGAGAGGTGTCGAAAAGTAGTTTTTGGAAGCAAAACTAACCCTTTGCCAAAAAAACCTACATAAGTACTTTTCCAATTATCATCCCTCGTCATAAGACTTTCACTGGAAGGGCATAGTTGAATTTATTTATAAAATCTACCCTTGCCCAAACCGTGACTATTCTAGACTGAGGTGGAGGTAAACATCGTAGATCAGAATGTCCACACCGAAATGATCTGTCCTCCTGTTATCATTGGTGTGAACAATGCGGCATCAATCACCCATGTCGTGATTGTCCACTAAGAGACCCAAGAAAAGCCGTTATGACTCCTACCTGCTTGAATCGGCAACCTACATATGACCATGCAAATCCACCTATCGAGAAGTTGCACTATAAACACAAACTTCTAGTGCCACCTGGTTATGAAGCAGATGCAGATGGCAGGAATGAGAGAAAGATCCAGAAACAAGTTGACATGGCCACACATGAATCACCAACACCACAGAAGACAGAGTGGGTAAAATCTAACCAACCAGGGGTAGCGGAAGAAGTCAAGAAATTGGCAACATATGAAATCCAGCAGATTCTACCAAGCCTCATTAAACAAATGCTGCCAAAACTTCTGGTGGATGAATTACAAAGGGGCCTCATGTCAGCCATGCAACTTGAAGGCAAACTGACTACTAGTCAACGCAACGATCCATCTGTACCACCTTCAAGGGAGCAATCCATTGAGAAAGGAAAGACTAAGGTGGGAGATTGTCCTCTGATTTCATGCCAATCATAAACAAGATCCAACCACAGTCGGAATGTTCCACTCAACATCTGGCCACCACAGAGCTACATCTGGACATCACATTGCTTAGACGGTCAAATCCGGGGAATCCAAGCCCAAAATGGCCAATTGCACAACAAGAGAGAGAGAGAGAGAGAGAGAGAGAGAGAGAGAGAGAGAGAGAGAGAGAGAGAGAGAGAGAGAGAGAGAGAGAGAGAGAAAGGGAGAAGAGAGTTCACCAAGGATGGTTGGGCTATAGGGGCTCGAGCGCCTACCCATAGCTATGCACCAATCAACCTTGGGGAGAGAGAGAGAGAGAGAGAGAGAGAGAGAGAGAGAGAGAGAGAGAGAGAGAGAGAGAGAGAGAGAGAGAGAGAGAGAGAGAGAGCTTTATTGAGAAGAATAGAAGATATGTACAATGTGAAATGGCCTCCTTATATAGTTGAGGAGAGAGGGCCATCTTGGCTCTCATTGGCCTATTTACAATGGCATCCTAGCCCTTCAAACTAATTGAACTTCAAACTAATGGTTCATTAGGAAAAGGGCCAAACTCACATGATTCATGTGAGTTTGAGAGATTCCCTTTTAACTTAGAACCTTATGAACTTGACTTTGGGCTTTTTAATTAATTTATTCTAACTAAGGCCCCAAGTCTTTTATTCAAGTTCTACCTAACCATCTCATTGGGTTGGGCTTACACACGCAGGACGCGAGTGCCCTCACACTTATTATTCTAACTGTACACTGCACTGTCGCGGGGCCCACTAGGTAAGGCTTGGCCAACATTATTTCAAGTGGTGGGACCCACTTGTTCATTATTGTGCAGGAAATACCCACAACGGAATAGCCCCAACAGGGCATCCGACGACCTATAGTAGTGCCGGTCCCTCGGCACTATGGTGTTTAGTAAGGCCCCCGTTTCGCTCGTCGTTGTTGGATGATATAATCTGTAACTTCCTCCATGAATGCTAGTCTTTTCGCATTCTTGGGAGTTAGGAAAATTTGTGGACGTGTGTGAGCCAAAATTTGTCATTCCACACTTGGAATCTGCTTGTCCAGTAATGCCGCTCTATAATACAGTCGAGCCGCTAGGAGTTGGTTTTCCTTTTTCAGACGCCAGGAAAGTGTTAGGATCAAAACAGATGGGGGGTAAGAAGTCATTCCATTTGGTATAGATGTGCACTAGGACCTACCCAACGAAAGATCAAACTAGCAGATTCGACAAGGAGGAAGCCTGTTGGAGAATTGAAGGAAGTCACAATATATATACAAGACAAACCGTTCATTATAAATTTTATTATAATTTAATGTCGACCAGTCGGACTTGCCTGCTATTATGTTCTTATTGGTCGTCGACCCTGGCTGTACCAAGCTAATGCTAGTGTCCATTGGAAGAAGAAAGAATTGTGTTTCCATATTAGCGAACATGACGAGAATGGAAAGTTGCATGAACATCTTATTACATGGCAGCGAGAACGTTATGAAGGTAAAAAAGTGCTATCAACCAGTTTTACTTCAGAGCAGTCGTCCTACGCCTTGAATATCTTTTTGGAGGAGGAAATTAAAACTAACTTTATGGATTGTTATGAAATTGAAAAACTAGACATATCTAACCCTTTTCAAAGAGAAATTCAAGGCTATTCATCGAATAATATGACAATTGGTATGATTGACTCAAATGATACCTTATCTACTAAAGTCGTACCTGGAAAAGTCTTAATGATCTCTAAATTTTTATCTGAAGAAGAGGTTCGACAGTATACTGAATTGCTCAGAGAATATAACGATGTATTTGTCTGGTCAATGGAAGAGCTTAAAGGCATAAACAAGAAATATGGTCAACATCGTATCGACTTGAATGAAGGAGTAGTTTCAATAAGGCAACGACAGTATTGGTTGAATCCAAAATATTCGCTTCTGGTAAAAGATGAATTGGATAAGTATTTGGAGGCATGTATAATTTATCATGTTATCAGTGGTGAGTGGGTTTTATCTATTGTTGTTGTACCCAAAAAGAAGACTGGAAAGATACGAGTTTGTCAAGACTATTGGCAGCTATAATTTACCATGTTCTCAGTAGTGAGTGGATTTCAACTATTGTTGTTGTACCCAAGAAGAAGACTAAAAAGATACGAGTTTTTCAAGACTATCGGAATTTGAATGTCGCAACTCGGAAAGATCATCATCCATTACCATTTACATATATGATACTTGACCAAGTTGCAGGTCATGCTAGATACAATTTTCTTGACGGATTTTCAAGTTATAATCAAATATCGATTCGGGAAAAATATCAGTCCAAGACCACTTCCAAGATTACTTACGAGTATTCCTCGAGATATTTATTGACGACTTTTGTATATATAAACTGCAAAAAACATTGCAGTGTTGCAGAGAGACCTCCTTGTGTCTTCACCATGAAAAATGCTTTTTCGGCATGCCCGAGGGCATACTTCTAGGACAGAATATGGAAGCAAGGAATTGAAGTCGACAAACAAAAAGTGGAGATTATACATAACTTGAAGGAACTGACAAATCCACGTGAACTCTAAGGATTTCAGGGACATGTTGGATATTATCAAAGGTTTATTCAAGACCATTTGTCTATTGCATCTCCACTTACACAATAAATAGAAAGAAAGATGTTGAACATGAATGGTCTGTTGAACGACAACAATTCTAAGACCGTCCCAATTCGAAAGATGTTGAAGATGAATGGTCTATTGAACGACAATGATTCTAAGACCGTCCCAATTTGAAGATCACTTGATTGGGTAAGAACCTTTCCTGTCTATGTGGATGTTTCTTCATTCTCAATTGGAGTCATGCTCAGTCATAAGAATGATGAGAAGAAAGACTATTATGTGTATTATTGCGAGCATCAACTAAGTTTGTCAGAAAAGATCTATTCAGCCACCGAACATGAAGGACTTGGGATGTTTTTTGTTGTGAAGAAATTTTGACACTATTTGCTGGGCTATCATTTTGTCTTTCATGTCGATCATTACACACTAAAATATCTGGTAAACAAGCCAGATCTATCAGGTAGCAAGGTGGGTATTTCTACTTCAAGAGTTCAAATATCAAGTGGATGTACAACAAGGAAAGTATCACACAAATGCAGATTATTTATCATGCTTAAATACTAGATCTGTTATTGAGAACTTAGGCGATGAATTTTGTGATGAGAACATTATGTTTCTATCAATTGAACATTCGTTATATCCAGAAATTATTTATTATTTGCAAAATCAGAATCATCCTCCTGGGTTTGACTTAGAACATAGAACTCTATTTCAACATAAGGTTGGACCGTACACAATAAGAAACAATGCACTATACAAAATGGGAGCATATGAAGAACTTTGACATTGTCTTGAATAAATTGATAAACAAACGGTTATTCGAGCCCTACACTCAGAAGATGTTGGTGATCATTTTGTAGTTGTAAATACTGTTGAAAAGATATTAAATGCAAAATATTGGTGGCTGACTATGTATAAAGACATCACAACTTTTCTTAAAATATGTGATCCATGTCAACGACTCAGTAAGCTCACATCTTCGATGCATTGGCCACTCACTCTGATTCTTCTTCTTGTACCTTTTGAAAGATGGGGCATTGACTTTGTCGGACCTATAAAGCCAGTCACACGTTATATAAAACGAAGTTATATTTTGGTAGTGACTGATATGCAACAAAGATGGTGGAAGCAAAAGCCACTAAGCGAAATGATGCTAAAACTATTGCAAAGTTTCTATTTCAAAACATCGTTACCCGATATGGTTGTCCTTTGGAACTTGTAAGTGACAGAGGGACACAAGGCTAATGCTTTGACTGAGAGAGTTAATGGCATATTGTATAAAATTTTGAACAAGATCACAACAATCTTGAAAAAGTTACCACAAAACAGACACCTTTCTATTCGGTTTATGGCATGCATCCGGTACTCTCTATAGAATTTGAAGTACTGACTTATTGAGTGCAATTCGAATCACAATCTAACGAAAACTCTAGTCTAAAAGAGATGTTTTTATCGATTGAGAAGCTAGAGGAAAAATGAAACTAAGCTCTTATCGATAAAGCTTTGATGATTCGATAAAGATAGTTGTTTTACAAGAAGGAGATTATGCTCTTATGTATGATAATCGACATATCAGATTTCCAGGCAAATTGCATACTCGCTGGATGGGTCCGTACAAGGTTGTTGAAATTTTCGACAATAAATTTTTTCAACTAGTTGATCTACAAGGAAATTTGCTACCGACAAGAGCTAATCGCTCCCGTGTGAGATATACTACTTGTAAATATTTTTAGTTTTTGATTTTTGTGTTATTGATTATTTTATCTATTTATTTATTTTGATTAATCAATTAATTAATCTATTTATCCACCTATTTGACGAATGTTTGCTAACTTTTCTTTTGAATGTTTGCTCTTTAGTGTGTGTCATGTATTGATTGATTTATTTTTATTTATTTTGAAGCCTTCGAACATTAGGGTATATAGAAGAATATTCTATAGCATCGAATAGTCGAAGCCTTGATTCTATATTTATTTCAGAGATTTGACCTAGAAATTTTAGTCAATCCATGATGGCAGATGTTTTTTGTATAGACACATGTAGTCATGAAACTTCGTGCCATCTTTATTACTCATTTTTGTATGCACTTACACCAATTTCCTTTGTCATTTCCACTTTACCACATCCATGTTTATGCTTTTTTGATCCATTGCTTTCTTGCTTACTTCCTCGCTAACATTGCGATCCAGCACACTATTTTTACATACGTACGGTCCTGTAATCAACACTACTCAACAATGGCAACTTATGCACTGACACCAACTAATGTCAACTGGAAGGTCAGGATCAAGGTGAAAATTAAACAATTTTAGAGGCTTGCTAATTAATGCAGGTTGGGATTTATGCACTGGCAACTGATGCACTGGCACCAACTAGAAGGTTAGGATCAAGATGAAAATTAAAGTATTTTAAAGGCTTGCTGATCAATGCAGGTTGAGATTTATGCTCCATATTGATCCCTCCACTATTCTGATCAAAGTAAGTATTGAGTTTGTATGCGACATCATGGATGTTATGGATGTTGTTGATGTTGTTGTCATAGCACAGATTTGTAATATTCAGATGCATATTTCTGCGACTACCTTTGTTGCTGCGCTTCAAATGTCGAATGATGGCACGGTACCTCCAGCTTTATCATTTTTTCATGCCAAGCAAAGGGCACAAAATATTCATAATCAACGACCTGGCTCTCATAAAAATTTGTAAATATTGTAATCATATTCTTTTTCGTACGGATGTGGATGCAACAATTTTGGTTACTAATATCGGACATTTGCTGGTGGCCATTAAAAGTGAGCACATAAATTTTAGAAGCATAGCCTTCAAGGCATTCCATCATTGCATAAAGCATGGAAAATATGCAGCACACATTTCTCACATCTGCCACCATTATAACATTTTAATGGCAAAAGAGTTGACGTTGCTAGAAGGAAGAAGATAGACACTTGTAGCTCCACTACAAGTGGATTTATCATGTATGGTTATTATTTCGAAAAACACAAATGATGATCAACAAATGGAAGTGGGGCCGAGTCAATCTACACAGGACTCAGGGCCTAAAATTTCATATATGACTCTTGATATTGTTGCTGACACTACTCAGGGTGTAGAAATGTTGGATTATGACACCTCAGATGCTGCAAATTTTCTATTTGAATTAGCCCAAGTTGAAGCTACCCAGTTCCCTATTCTTATAGTTTATGTTCCCACTGGTGCTACTGTTATCGGCCCTCAAGCCACAAAAGCCGATATCAATACTTCATAGAGAGACTACACACTAGAGCTAGAGTCATTGGCCTGATTTACTTCTTTGTATCCTGCTGCTCAACAAAATGTCATGTATATACAAAATGTCGATGCTGTGAGACAAGGATACGACAATAAAATTTTCAAAATATAGAGGCAAAATGAAGTCTTGAAGAAGAACATGATGAAGCTGTTGTCTCAGCTCAACACCATCGAGCAGAGCAACAAGAAGTTTGAAATCACCCTGTGCAAGGCGCATGACTATTCCTTATCCCTTCAGTCCGAATTGGACAAGGAAAAGGAGAAAATAAGTGCTGCTCAAAAGCACATCTCCACATTTGAAGAGGAATGAGAATCACTAAACAATAAGGTAGATTATTACCAACTATAGTGTTGCACCGACTCGGGCACCATTAAAGTCGACGCTCGCAAATGGTAGTAGGCATCGACCGTTTTGCAAGATGCCTTCAAGAAAGAGCTTCTTCAGCCTTTGTACCAAGAAAAGTATATGTTTGAAAAAGAGCTAATTGATTTGAAAGAGTTGACCAAAGCCAGTTGTCCTGAAGTGGAGGCACATCCAGAATACACTCAGATAGTCAAAAATATTGAGGAACTCATGGTTGAGGTAGCTATCTTGCAAGAGGGCAAGAATGTACAAACTGTAGATCTCGACAGCACGCTTCTCAGTTCTATAGGTGTCGAAGCACACGAGGAATTTTGCAACTGTGTAGTAGAGAACGATAGGCTGAAGAGGGAGTACGAGGCCCTGCAGCTCGAAACGAAGGATGCCAGAAATGCCAAGGAGCTTGAAGTCGAGCCCAACACTACAGAGGGTACCTAGAGAGCCAAACGAACCAGGTCGACTAAGACGAAGAAATCAGACAAGGTACTTGCAACCAAATTCAAGATTTTTCTTAATAAAGTTTGACTTTGGCTGCCTCTGCAATTTAACATTGAGTTACAATGGCATGTGGATTATTGTTTTTTGCCAAGCATAATGGGTTATTCTTGGGCCGACTGGGAAACCACGTGGGAAAAAACAAATTTTTTGATTCTTTGGAATAAGCTCGACGTAGAGTAGAAGGGATGCCTCTGTTGGGCAAATTTATAGGGCAAATTTTTGGCTATGACCTTTGGTAGTGTAGAATTGTATATAGGATATACATTAATGTATGCCTTACATTATTTAAAACAAAAAGAGATGGATTTTTTAATTATCACAAATGAAAAATTGATTATTGTGGTACCATTGCCAATTCAATCTCTTTAAGCCAAATGAGAAATCAGATTTTACAGTGTTCAAAAAAGAACTTGTTGCAGGATATTGATGTTTCCTATCCAAAACTCTGGAGTCTACACATCAACGGGGAGGATGACTATCATCTGCACTACGAGAACATGGCCTACAATATTTGGGATAAGTGAGTCGATAAATACAATAGGAAATTCATCACTTACTCAGTGAATGGACTCGATAATTTTGTTGCGAAAGTACTAAAAGATCAAGGATGGATCAAAATGGATAGATCCCAGAGATGTGTCACTCTTCACACATGTGAAGACCTACTGGACTGTACCAGACTCATGGATGTACTTGATCCATAAAAAGATCATCATTTTGCTAACCCAAAAAAGTTGTTGAGCCCATTAGATGACATTCGTAATTGGGAAGCCCTCTATAGATATCCCCCTTGGGGAGCCACTAAAAAGAGTTGAGCCAACCCCATGAGAGAATGGAATCCAGAGAAGTGCGATAGACCCGATGAAAGATGGAACTCGCTTCTTCGTGGGGAAGGAAGGGGGATAGTGTTAGGGGGTTTGGGAGCCTAAGATGCAATATATATGGAATGCCTTACACACCCTCATCACCATATGGTTTTGAGATTAGTGGCTATGAAGTATGTGTTTCATCCCAAAGGTCTCAAGTTCCAATCCCACCCCTAAAAGTGTGGTCAGTGGTGGATGAAGTTCTCTCCTCTACTGGGCTAGCATGCTTGATCGTCCAAGTATTTGGATCAACCCTTATAGCTCGATCTCGATTCTCAAGTGTGATTCAGTCTGTACCCCAGTCATGGCATACTTTGGCTATGGATAAATCCTTCTGGTTCATGGGTGAAGTAGGTGCATTCACGACTTGATTAGAGAGATTAGCTGAGTCCATAGGTTCTATTGGTCGATTAAGATCACCAACAGGAGCCTTAGCTTGCTCTTCATGTATCCACTCTCTTACTTTTCTATAACACTTTTTCTCCTTCCGTGGGTTTGGATACTCTCCAGGTCCAGTAGATCAAGTGTAATGGCTTATTGTGGGGTTGACTGTGCCTCATCCAAGACTCTTTCTACGATTGGGGGCTCCTTATGAACATAGACAAGGACTTCTAGTTTTGTGGCCTTGCCTCTCCTATCATGTATAACGGTTGGAAGATTGATAGGTGTATCAACTTGCAGCTCTACAGGTCGGGATGGACAATCTTTGTAACAATGGCCATGGCCACACTCTCTACAAATAGGGGTGTAAGTGCCTTTATATATCATGACAGTTAGTGATGTAGTGATTCTCTCCACAACTGTAACACTAGATAGGTGCTCTGTTCCCGTAGAAACATTGTTGAGCGGTTACAAGGGATAGATAGAAGCTTAAGTTCCATCCGCATAAAAACAAGAAAATCCTCATGTACGTACACATTTTCCAAGCTGAATTCTAATTGGATTTGGAGATCTTGACTTATTGTAGCAAAATTTGTTGGAATGATCTAGCGGTCAATCTGACAACCAGGTTTTCGTATACTAAGACTAGTGCTACATTATTGGGTCTAGGTAGTGCTAGATATTGTTGGGGTGACTTTTGGAACACGGGCCTCTGATAACTTGTAACATGAGATTGTTGTTATTGCATCCTCCATTGATATTGTCTTGCAACGACTTGTATTCTCAGATTATAGATACAAGTAGATGTATCATGGTTATTGGTGTTGCAAAAGATGCAAAACCTTTGGGCTACGAATTAGAAATGGGAAATTTAGAAGTGGATCTCAGATCTGGAAATCAAATCTTGGGAGTTTAATGGTAAGATCTGGGAAGTGATGAAAAATGTAGGTTTGTGAACAAGAGAATTTGTAAAATTGGGAATGTGAGAACAAGGTGAGTGATCTGGGGAATCTAAAATGGTGAATTGGAAAATGTAGATCTTGAAGAAAAAGTGGAGAATATAGGTTGGGGAATAAAGATGGGAATGAAACAAAGCATAGATGGGAAATTTGAATAGAAAAAATGGAAATGATGATTTGATGATGCCTTGGTAAATTTCCAAATTGGGATCCACCAGCTAGGAATGCTTTTATAGTTGGGGAATTCAAATCTAAGAATGTAACTTGAGAGAATAAAAAAAGGATGATGGTTGTTGATGGGTTGGGAATCTAGATTCACCAATTTGGCCAGTGATGTAGGTAGGTTGGATGAGTTCAAATTCTTGATGGCAAACTCAGATGGCCAAAATTGAAAACTTGGGATGATTTTGGGAATTTGAGGTGCTGGGAGTGAAGTTTTGCAAGATCAAAAGATCCCATAATAGTCTATGTTCACCCTTTTGTAGATATAAATATCCATATCAGATCTCTCAAACCTTAGAATGGCAAACCTAGATCTTGAGAATTGAAGCCTATGGATCAGAAACTATGTTTTTTGAGAATATACAACTTTCAGGCTGATTCTGTGGGAGTTTAGGTTCGCCTGACTGAAGTTAAGCTCATCATGATTGGGGAATTTAATTTGAAACTCGGAAAATCTAGATTTCTAGTGAATCTTGAGAAAGTACAGTTGGGGAATGTACAAGCTTCAAGCTCACTTGACAGACTGATACAGATCTGGGAATGTACAAATTTGACTTTTGGCTTGCACTTGGGAAATGATCTAATGGAATCTTTACTCCCCTTGACTACCGTGTAGGTGAAACATGTTTGAACTTACTCTTTGGTAGGTGAGAAAACTCAAAATTATTGTTGGTAGGCCAAAAGTGCAAAAAATCAAGATTTTCACACTTTTCAATGTACAACAATGGATCCTTGGGATCTGGGTTCGCCCTCTAGACAGTGTACTAGTCTCAGATGTATCTATCAATGATGAAGGAGGCAAACCAAGATGGGCTAATGATGATGCTGTAGAGACAAGAACATCCACAACTTTGAGTTCAGTTGTCGGAAGCATGGTTAATGTTCTGGGTTCGCCCTCTAGATAATAGTTTCAACAAGTAATGATGGCCTAAATCTGAAGTGGAAAAACTTAGATAGCAAGTTTTGCACTCATGGGAAATGCAAACAGGTTCTGGAGGTTTTTCCTTAGTAAAATTTTCAATTTTCAAGTTTCAGATTCACCTCTCAGATATATTATGTAAAAAGATCTACCTAATCAATGGTGAAACAGGATAACCTACTTACTACAATTTGTGCCTCCAAAATGCCCTCCAGAAATATGAAACATGTTTGGTGCTTGCTTCTCAATGCACACAGATAGATCTAGAAAGGTGTTGAATTTCACACATGTGGGAGTACCCTAAAGTGTGATAATGATCTCCTAAGACTTGGTGATTGCACAAAGATCAAACATAGATTGATAATCGAGATCTATCTCAAAAAAACAAGGCAAGAGCACTTGGTTATATGTATATATCAATCCAACAACAAGTACATACGCGTGTGGAGACTTGTACTTGAAAAAAATATTATGGAAAAGCCTTGCTATCGAGTAGAGAGAGAAATCAACATGCAAACCTCGGGTAGAGAGAGAATGCCAAATTGGCTCAAAATAATGTATCTCACATTAGGCCCGAAAAACTTACATTGAATTGATCTAAGTCAATCTAGGGTGAAGGGGAGTGAAACATGATTGAACCCCTTCTTTTCCTCCTCTAAACATGGTTGGTTGAGTGACTTATGAGCCCTCAAATTTGATTGGACCAATTTGGGGGATTTCTAGCTTTTTGATTGGTCACTAGCTCTCATGCCAACACATAGATGTGAGTCACTCATCCAACCTAACTAAGACACTTGTAGCAAGCCTAACTAGCTCGAGACACATCAAATCCTACTTTAGGCCTAATCATGACTTGACATGTGCACTTGCCTATTTTGCCTCTAATGTCGTACTTGCCTATTTTGTCTCTAATGCCAATATTGGCCCTATCTCCAACTGACATGTGGATAGATGTCTACAAAACTTGAAGTACCCCTAACTCAACATTGATCTAACATGACCACACGTCGGACCATGCTCCACACGTGTGAGATTTCCATACTTACAAGAAATTGTAAAATATTCAAGCTATATTTTGCCAATTTTTCACACTCCTCCTCAAAAACCAGCTTGATGAGATACTAGATCAAATGGAAAACATGTGAAACTTGTTGAGTGGATCATGTGGTGTAAGTGTGATGTGAAGACCAGACAAGGGATCCTTCATTACAAAAAATTCACCAAATTCATGATAGGATTTCTTTGGTGGAAATCAATTGCCAACTCCTTTGATGAGCATTCCACCAATGTGCCACCATTTCCTTTTGTTCCCTCATGCTTGAAGTTGATGTTGGGCTTGTAGGCTCCACTTCCTTGAAAATAGCTACAACATAAGGAGAGAAATCCGAGGCCTCCATGCCTCATGATGATCATAAAGATCAAGATCAGAAGATAGGAAAAAGTGTTGATTACCAAGATGTTGCATACTAGCTTGACTAGTTACTGTAACTTTTTGCATGATAGATCTAATTTTGAAATAAAAATGCATCTTGGTCTTATTGAGGCTACATACTTTCTAAAGTATGTAAGTGTCCTTCATGGATGATTCACTTAATCTAAAGAGAAGTTTAAAAATCGCCTCACAACATGTAAAAACATGATTTTTCACATTATGAGTAACAAACTCATTATTACTCTTACTAGTTCCAAGAGCATACATTTGATGACACAACCACTTGCCTTCTAAGTTATTTTGTAACATATCTAAGCCATTAATGACAAGAAATATGTCCATACACTTCTTGCTTATTATTAAAAAGTTTAATTCTTTTGGACATGGCATACTATTTTTTTTGAGTCAAAATGCATGTTTTTATATTGGAGTTTTTGTGAAATTTGAAATTTTATGCAAAAGAGCATGCTTTTGGGCAAAATTTACAAAACTACTAAATGCTTACTCCTTTTTTTGGATTTTGACCCATTTCAAAAGATTTTGCATTAATACCATAGCAAGAAAATAAAGTGAACCTAAAGTGTAAATGTTGTACATGATAATTGCTAGTGGAAAGCATTGGGAATACCCTTAACTCGTGTAAATGATGATGCTTGGTGGAGGTAATTGGAAGAGGGTATACTCAAACGTGTCAAACAATAGGAAATGCATGCACTCAATTATGAAGGGTGTAGGTAGGATTTGGTCTCGTACACCTAGATGAGTATGCTTGAAAGATGGGATGGAGCAAAAAGTGTTAGAGGCCAAATGCATGCCTCAAAATCATAGGTATCACAATGCAAAACATTGTGCTCACCCTCCTGGAGGGATAACAGCCTTGGCAGCATTGAGCTCCATTGAAGTATGTCATCATGATCTTGCCACCATCATGGAGGCATCTCGGGGTAGACCGTTAGGCAAGGTTGCGTGTGCTAGGCTGCACAAAGTAGTACCATTGCAATTTTTCTTAAAGACAAGTTGCTAGAATATATTCTTTACTTAAGGGTGTGCTAGGCAGCACAAAGTAGTACCATTGCAATTTTTCTTAAAAACAAGTTGCTAGAATAGATTTGTTTGCTTAAGGGTGGATTGAATTTGGTGTAGAAAGACCTGCCAATACAACATCTTGAGGTGCTGCCAACACAGCACCATAAGAGTAAAATATTCCTCATGCTAATAAGCTACCTGGACCAACCTTATTTCCACTTAAACCGAATTAAGGAACGGTGCAAAAATTGATCACAAATTTCTTCTTGCTTGCTAGTTCAAAATCTATGTGGGTTTAGGCTAAAACTTTCTAAACTTTCGGCCGATACTACTACGTCATACTGTTTTTTCCCAGCCCGGCGTTGGTACAGTTGGCTTCATATCCCATTCTGATCTTGATCTAGATTTGTAAAAGCAAGTGTTCACGTGCCAAATGAAAGTAATTTCATGCCGATGAAAGGATAAGGAAGCATGCAAGCACAGTAGCACTTCAAGCTGCAACACTGTCCTGAACAAATCTGTATGCTCTATTTATTTGCATACAACCACTTATTGTTTGCTCAAAGTAGGTAGCATGGGGTAGAAGAAGGCCTTCTAATATTTTAAAGCCGATGGTGGCTTCAATTATTAGTTCCTGATGCACTGAAAGTAACTATATGTTTGCGGTTTTGATCCTTCATTTTCTAGTTCTAGTCAGACAAGCCACATTTAGAACATAGGGTGCTTCTTCAGGTAGATTCTTTGCATTTTCTGCTACCCTGTGCTCCAAGCGCTTGAAGAACACCTGCGCGAGATGTGGGCCGATGTGAGCCTCCACCAGTCCTCCTAGAACACTTTTGAAGAAGTTTGAGCGCCTCCTTGCGAAGGCCTCAGGATCTGTTACTCTTTCCGTTTCTTCGTGAGTAGGAGCGAAGACTTTTGTCTGATGCAAGCTCTGAACTATGAATAATGAAGACTCGTTCACTGCCTGCTGAAACTCGTCCACACTTCGGTAATACATTGGAAAATTGAAAGAGTCTCTGGTATCGGCATCGATCAAACCCTGACACCATAGAGGTAAGATATGCTGAGTAAAGCGGCTTGGAAAGAGAGGACTATGGTGATATTGTACGTAAGGTTAGTGATACAGGAGATGATGACATTATCATACCTCGTTTGCAAGATCCCTCCAGGCTTCATCAAGCTCAGCTGTCCAAACGCATGCATGAGTGCTACCCAGTTGCTTTTCTGGATGGCTGGCGTCCTCCCGACCTCCAAAAAGTAAGAACAACAACCCACCGGGTGCCAATTCAGTTGCACGGTGTACTAGAAACATGCTTAGATCTTCCTTTGCCTGTTGCTCATACGCTTCGGCTACTGCTCTATTTGGGTGATTGATCCAGCTCTCCCCTTTGTTCCACGCAGGAGAATTCTTATCTTGTACAGCAGGAGGAATCTACAACAACAATAGTTATAACAAGTTATGTGTCTGGCATAGGTAGCAGCCAAACCTCTCGAGTATCAATGCAAATTTTCTCATCTACATTAGCTTAACCACAAGACTTCGACACGACTTAGTCCAAGCTCTGGCGTGGGTACCAGCAGCATACCTCTAGAGTATCAATTAGGCTAACTTACGCATTTAATTGGCTTTAGTTTGATCAGTAAGCTTTTGGAATCCACATGAAAGCAAGTTAAAGCATCTCATATGAGTGAAAAGAAAGACCTTGGACAGCCAATGTAATGAATGAAAAGAGACAATCACATGAAGGCTAGATCTGGGAAATAATCTCTTGTAAAATGATCCCGGAACTCCTGCAACAAAGTAAGATCCTCTGGGCCTGAACCCCTCTATGCATGGAGATTCATCCTCATTGTGAAGAGCACACAACATTTGAAATAAGGTGTTGAAATCGTTGGAGGGAAGATCTGAGAAGAACGCTTGAAAATCAGGCATATTCGACTTCATCAAATCAGAATCTGAGTCCATGAACCTTTGCCTCAATCTGCCAACCACAAAATTGACCACAGAAACAGTATTGGGCCCCGTAGAGCAACCAAGGTCAGCAACAGCCACTACAGTGCCATCTGTTGGAAGCTCAAGGTTGAGCAAGCCTTTGGCCAGCACCTCCTTTACTTGGACAAATGCAGTGGCTTGCAGGGCAGAATTGCGGGCATAGCTGCAATCCCCTACCCCCCCCTCCATCCTGAACTGATTTTCAATAATGGGAATGACAACCATCCTGATCAGTAACGTGTCTAAACTGATCTGCTAGCTGATTTCTTCTGCTGCTGTCAGTGAGGCAAGCAGACCAGCTCCTGATTTGGTGTCTAAGAAGCAGCAACACCTATATATATATATATATGTGTGTGTGTGTGTATACTCAATTCACCATCGTCCAATAAAAAATCACATACGCTCTATCAGAGCTATCTATGTATGTGTCACCCACCAGCCCTTTCGGATAATGCAGAATTAACGCTATGGAGTAAAAAAGTGCTCTGCTAGAGCAAGATCAGAAAACACCGACAGCACTTACTCGCACGACATCTCTTCAGGCCGCTTACTTGGAATCTAGCCACGTCTCAGAACTGCCACGAGGGATGTTCTGAGTGCCTAGCTAATAGCACGTGGAAAAATCTGAATGCTCTCAGGAATATCCCACGGTGGTGGGCCTAGGACTTTGGCGTGCCACAGAGATGCTATTATTTTCTACGTGTTGGGTGAAGAGGGGCCAAAGGTTGCTCGCACGCCGCCAGGAGGCAAACCCTCTTTTTTGCTGGGCCTAAAACTTTGGGGTTGAATTTTTTGTGGTCTATTTCTGCCAACTCACATATTCCTTTGTTATACAAGGGCCCCCCTCTAGCCCATTTGTGGGACACCTTGAAATAGCTTTCTTCTACCTTTACTTTAGCTATCTTGATGATTCTCTCAAAGATCGCATATGTGCCAATGTCTCACTCCACTAATTCCTCTACATGCACATCAATCTACTTGAGGTGCAAGACTTTTGTCTTTCATTCTCCAACATGCAAGATCACAAGGTGGTTTCACATTAGCACACCTTGATCAAGGGTGGTTTCACATTAGCACATCTTGATCAAGGGTGGTTTCACATCGATGACAATTGCCTTTCTTTGGTCCTTTATCTTGCCAGCCATTTCTTAGGCCTTGGCTACTGAGATGGTGTGCAATGGGTCATTCCTCTTTCATACCTAGGTGATAAGTGTGAAGAAACAAAGTGTTCCAAGTTGATTGGCCAGTTTGAATCTTTTTTTTTTTTTTTTAACTCCCATAGCAACTCGACTTGCCAAGCGATGTCGACAAAAATGGGCTTGTGTTCCCCTTGCTTGGCAAGGGCCCCTATCACCTCACGTGTTCCCCAACAAACCAATGTGATCATTTCACGTTAATAAGGGTTTGCCACATGATGATAATAAGGGACGAGGCCCTTTTTTCCAACTAACATGTATGCACCATAGTCCACTATAGTGCACATAACTCCATTGTTTCAATCAAGCTATTGAATATAAGAACTTTGAAGGTTCTAAATTATTCTAGTAGTCTAAATCATGAATGTTCACAACTAAGGTTCGAGTAATTGAAATCTCCCCACATACTCAAGATGTTCTAAAAAATCATATTGTCAATGATCTCGAAAACTACTTTGACAATCGAAATGAAATACGTCATTACACCACAATCATCTATTGATTGTTTTATATTACACTACAACAAGAAGCGGGAATTACAGCAAGTGCTTCCGATGAATTTCAAAATTTTTCAAAACCTGTTAGATTTTGACGTGTCGAAATCTGACAGAGTCATCGAATAAGCCTGAAAACAAACTCGGCAACGTTCGGCAATGAGCGTGAATAAATTTTAAAATTGGATGTCGGATCCGACATCCCATGTGGCAGCCATTTGGCAACTGTTCACCAAGGTGGCATCTGACCTGGATTTCGGAGTCTGACAAAAAGTTTAGAGTGCATATTTTGACATCCATCTCAATGATCCACGACCTTCATGATTTGACATTTGTACTATTATCAAAGATGTTGGAATCTGATAGATAGATTATCCGTCAGATTCTGACACTATTTTTGTTTCCAACTCCTACGAACCCATTTGTCAATTACCTTTGCAAGATAGGAGAGTGCACGACTTGGGAGCGATGTGGGAGCAATTTTGGGCTATTGATCTCTCTTCTTTGCAACTCTCTCTCCTTTGATCAGAGGTTGGTTATGCATTATTTGTTGTGGCTATGGTTTTTAATTTTGTTTTTTGGTTATGATTTTGCTTTGAGAAAAGGGATAAGGAGGGAAAGAGAGAGAGGAGAGGTAATGTCAATGAGTTACACTTAAAAATATTCCACTTTCAAATCATTATTTTTCCTTTGTTCATTAAAGTTTCACAATGTTATGTTATCTATTGTTTTTTATCAATCAAAATTATTCAATATCCAATTAAAATATGCAATGAAATGTTTGTGGGCATCAAATATCTTACCTTATATTATACTATGAAAGTATGGGCATATTTTTAGTCTAAATACGTACCAAATTCTCATTGGCTACTCATTTTTTGCAAGAGGAATTGTACTCTGTATAGATTTGTTGGCCACTCATTCTCATCAAAAGGAGTTGTACTCTCAAAAAACATTGATTATTGTCAGATTTGGCGTCTAGTATCAAGTTGTGACTTTATTTTATTGAAGATATGATTTATTATTCAAAATACTATATTGTGTAATATTTTTGGACGCCATATATTCAATCCAAAAGATCCATGAAAGCTTGATGTCATTGTTCCTTATGCGGGAAATTTAACCCAAAAAAAGTTTGGTGACAATAACATATTTTGAAAATGAACAACACGTAGCCCATTATTCATGTTAGCATCATTACTCTTGCATTTATCACCACAACAACACTTGAAGAAGGGTCTTTTCCAATTCCATATGCGGACTAGAAAGCTTTGAAATGTCACTTTTGTATGTAATTTTCTTGGTGGGATGGTCACCAAATGAACATAGCCCATTATTCATCTTAACATCTATAATTATCTCGTGCTGCTAATCAAGCTTTGAAATGTCACTTTTGTATCTAGTTTTCTTGGTGGGATGGTCACAGCACAATAATGTGTCTCAAAGTTGGTGGTGGTAAAAGATCTTAAATGAGTGCTCATTTTTACGTAGCACATAGTAGGAACTTCTAAGCCCTTACAAAGGTTTCGATATAGTGATAAAATTCTTGAGACACCCCGTCCTGGGTTTTGATAATCCATCATGTGCCTCATACCTAAACCAACAATAATCATAGGATTAGCACAGTCATCTAAGATGATGTTCAAGACATGCACACTTAAATTTTGACACTTTTTTATTGTTATGGTCTCACATTCTTATTTCCAAGGCTTAAATATTATTTTAGAAGATACCTTTGGGCTGAAGCTATTCTGTTTCTTGGTTAATTTGGCCTTTTTAGAGGTCAAGTATAAATTTTTTTGCTTTAGTACTGCATTTTGCTTTATAGCTATATATCTTACCTTGTTAGCTTATAAATAAAGGTTTCAAAGAGTTTGGTCTTGCTTAAGCAAGAGGAACTATGTGAATGCTTTTATCTCTCTCACACACACATGGAGATTTTGATGACACTACAACATTCTGGAGGATTTCCGACCCTATTACCGAGGCTTTTATGAAGAATTTTCTTTTTTTTTGAAAAAAGACCCTGAACCACGGTATACACCCTGAAGTATACCTCGGAACGAGATCCTCGATAATTGCCTCGGTAATCGAGGCTTTTTCACCTCATTTTTGCGTTGTTTATAGCATGGATATATCGAGGGATATACCAAGGGCCCTCGGTATATTCCTCCCAACAAGCTATTGGCGATATGTCGTTTCCGAGAAATATACTGAGAGGCATTTTTTGGTATATCTCTATCAAAATGTCACTCTTTTTCGAGGGTTATTCCAAAGTTTAAAAATCAAAAAAAAAAAAAATTAGGGCAGAATGGAACTGGCTCCATTCTGCTCTAAAAATGGACTCCATCCGACCCCAGGAGTCTTTTGCACCATTTCTTATGAAGTTGGTAAGCACAATCATTTGTTCATTATTGTTAATAAAAAAATTTGCAAAATTTATTTGAGTTACATTTTAAGCACTTAAAAATTGATTATTGGAAACTTAAATTCATACATAAATGTTCCAAGTATAGAGATATGTTACAAATTAAATTACTGAAATATACCTAATTATAATTAGATCCAACTGAGTCATCCTCATCCTGGCCATTGACGTTGCAATTGGACTCATGTGACTGCGATGCATGGGATTGTGACTATGATACCTGCATCCAATGAATATGATTCAGTTATCTGAGAAATGTGGTGAGAGTGAAAAAGTCAGACCACATGAATGTAGTGAAGTTGAAGTATATCTTGAAGCCATATATACCTCAAATCTAGAATATCCATCTGAATCAAGGCACAAGGAAGACTTGAAGTTTTTGATGAGAGGGTTCTCCGAAAATTCAGATCGTGTCAAACAACAACGGGAGGCTGCTAAGAAGCTACAGGGGACTTCAGGGACCATCTCACCTAGGTAGTGGTGGCCAAGGTTCTCCCATGGACATCATTATAACCCTAACAAATGGCTCCATTCTATCCTAAAACTGGAATACTACATGCAATTGAAGATCCATCTAGAGAACTTAAGTTAAACAAATTATATATATTGATATATAAATTTGAATTATGAATATATATCAGAATGAAATGCCTAATTATTAGATCCAGTTGAATCGTCCTCGTCCTGGCCATGGTCATCAGACTCATGTGACTGCGATACATGAGACTAGGACTACGATACACGGATGCAACGAAGATGTGTAAATTTGTAAGTGATGTTGTTAGAGTATCTGACCGAATGAATGTGGTGAAGTCAAAATATATGGTGAAACCATAATACATACCTCAGAATATTTATCCCAATCAATTCTCACTCCTTGTCTGTCCAATAATCCGAGTAATGATTGTAGGTTGTTGGAATATGCATACTTGTACTTCTCTTTTGTGGGAGACCGCTTTATGGCAGATTTCTACATGAACCGACAAATCGGTGATTATCCACAAATAAAATATAAATTATGACAAAAGCAAGTTCAACTTATGGGTGGAGAGACTTACAAAATGGGCATGAAAAGGACCTTGGACACCACTGCCCAGGTGTGAGGGCCCTACCGTCTCCATTCGCTTCTTAGCTGCCTCTCTTTGTTGCTTGAAACGATCTAGATCTTCTCGAAATTCTTTCTTTGCAAACTTCCAATCGTCCTTGTGCATGTTGTATGGCTTACATTTGCCAACTCTCACTGCATCTCGAATCTCTGATTTGTGGTGGCTCATCACGTTTCCCATGCATTTTCCCATCCATATTCGATCAAATTCCAAATCATGGGAGGGGATTGACTTCCTCATCACTTTGTTTGTGCCTTGAAAATGTCCCTGTTGAAGACCACATGCGTGAGTTGCCTCATGCGAGTGATGACACGACCACCGCAGTCATCCTCCACTATGTTCTTTTTCGCATCTACGTCATAGGGTGGCAAGACATCAGCTGATAAAGAGGTGGCAAAGGGAGTGTCGAGAGGAGTGGGGGAGTTGACTACAATGGGAATGATTTGGGGAGGAGTTTGAAGGCGATCACAAGAAGAGTGGGGAGGGGTATGAAGAGGAGAAGATTGGGAGGAGTTTGAGAGGGAGTGTAACCAACAGAGGTTTGAATGGGAGAAAAAATGGGTGGAATAGCCTGGCAAGAGAAATCACGGTGCCATGGAGACACCATAGGGGACGTGGGTACCAAAGAAGGACAAATGCGAGGAGAGAGTGTGGGGGTGTCGGGATAATTAGGTGTGATAGATGCAGGAGTCAAAGTATCACGCACCATCTGCGTTGCTTCCTGAGTTAGGGTTTCTCAAAGTAAGGAAGACCTATGACGAGGCCTGCCATATGGATGTGCTGGACTCGAGGCCGCATGAAGCACGACATCATCGGCTTCACCGCCACAACAAGAGTCGTCGTTGAGGTGACTTCTCCTACGATCGCTCTTTTCTCGGCTGGAATGTCGGGAAGAGGCACTGGCATTAGAGTGCGCGAGGGAGAGACTCCCACCAAATAGACCCTCGTGAAAGGGGGGAACACCTCAGTCGGAGGGGTGTGGGGACTAGATCTCCTCAGAATGATAAGATGCGGACAACCTACCTGAACTCTGTGAAACCCAACGAGCCCGTAGTCTCTCCATGATCCTGCCTCCACGCAAGAGAGACATCCCATCCATATAATTGAGGACCTCATTGTCATTCATGGATGAAAAATGGGATGACCCGCGACTGCGGCCAGATCCATGACTTGGAGATGTGTCATGCGACATTGGGAATGCGATTTGGGATAATCTCTGCAAGCAATAAAATATATTTTCAGAACATACGATCATTTAGAGCTAATTAGTGCAAGAAATAAATTCAAATAAATGAGTTAAGGGTCTAAGGTAGATCAAAAAAAGTGATTCTTTGCATTCAACCATAGTTGAATATATTATAGTACGCCACAATAATCACACATTAACCACAATAATTACACTTTATAATAAATAAATTAAACATTTCTACATGGTTTTAGGGCCAACTACATTTCAATTACATGACTAGTCAAGGTTCAAGATTACATAAAAAACTAGCTGCATCAAAAGATGGCTGGCAAATGTATGAATAAAAATGATAGATGTAAAAACATGTACTCAAGTGTCTGTAGACATGGAAAGGCTAGCTAAACACTAGCTAGACCTATCCTATTCCTCCTCATCATCTCTGCCATGTGGAGCTTGTTATTCCTGCATGCGTAAGACACATGAAGTAGTCTTCCGAACAATCGTATGGGAGTGGGAGAGAATAGCAAGTTTAAACAACATAAAATGGATTTGATGTCGTACCTGAGGAGCAGCATCCCAGTTTATACGCATGCCCTGCCTCTCAAATAGCTCAAGTACTGCTTGCGTACCGTGGGAATACGCATACATGTACTCGTCATGTGTAAGAGAATTCCCCACGACAGATTGCTGCACAAACATTTCAAATTTTGATCATATAAAGAGAGCGTTTTATTCCAATGTGTCTTACAAAAAAACTCCAAGAGAAAAAAAAAAAAAAAAAACAATTAATAGTCAAATTACACAAATGGGTATAGAGTAGACTATAAAGTGGGCTCAAAATTATCCCTCACCACCATTGCCCAAGTGAGAAGGCCCTGTGGTCTCTAGTCGGGGACTCTGGCTGCCTCTCGCTACTGTTTGAAGAGTTCTGGATCATCTCGATACTCTTTCTTGGGTACTAAGGGGAGAACAACCAAGGGGAGGCATGGGGATGGGAGAGTAAATAGGGGGGAAATGGAGGGGAGTGGGCTAAAAACCCATGGTGAAACATGACCCCACGACGTATAGTCGGAAGGACAAATCTTAGTGGTAGTGGGTCCAAAGGGAGGGAAAACGTGAGGGGAGAATCTGAGGTGTGACAGATGCAGGAGTCTCGGTATCATGTGACGTACATGCTGCTTGTTAGGTTAGTGTATTTTGAAGTAGGGACCCCCCACGATGAGATGTGCTACGCGGACATGCAAGACTCATGACCACATCGAAGATATCAGGGTCATCGCCACATCCTCCATAATAGGAGACAACGAGACAGCTCCTCCTCCTCTCCCGAGAATGTCGGGAGGAAGCACTGACAGTAGCGCCATGGGTGGAGGTGCGACCCTCATCGGAGTGACCCTCATGGGAAGGGAAAATATGTGACTGGTCTACACGAGGAGTCGACTAAATCTCCTCGGTTGATGATGTCTACTCAACCAATCGAGAGGAGCTATGAGCCTCACGTCGAGCCCTCAATCATTGTAAGACCCTCTCCTGCTGCAAGGAAGGCAACTGATCAAGGTAGCTAATGAGATCACTCTCGCTCATAGAGAAAAGACGGGATAACCCGCGACTATGGCCTGACCTCTGACTAGGGGATCCATCATCTGATATAATGGGTGCAACGAAATAAGAGGGATAAATACTACAAACAACCAAGGGGAGTCTCAAAAATAGTTTAAAAAAAGAACATCACCATGTCCATCTCTCTCTCTCTCTCTCTCTCTCTCTCTCTCCTCTCTCTCTCTCTCTCTCTCTCTCTCTCTCTCTCTCTCTCTCTCTCTCTCTCTCTCTCTCTCTCTCTCTCTCTCTCTCTCTCTCTCTCTCTCTCTCTCTCTCTCTCTCTCTCTCTCTCTCTCTCTCTCTCTCTCTCTCTCTCTCTCTCTCTCTCTCTCTCTCTCTCTCTCTCTCTCTCTCTCTCTCTCTCTCTCTCTCTCTCTCTCTCTCTCTCTCTCTCTCCTCTCTCTCTCTCTCTCTCTCTCTCTCTCTCTCTCTCTCTCTCTCTCTCTCTCTCTCTCTCTCTCTCTCTCTCTCTCTCTCTCTCTCTCTCTCTCTCTCTCTCTCTCTCTCTCTCTCTCTCTCTCTCTCTCTCTCTCTCTCTCTCTCTCTCTCTCTCTCTCTCTCTCTCTCTCTCTCTCTCTCTCTCTCTCTCTCTCTCTCTCTCCCTCTCTCTCTCTCTCTCCCTCTCTCCCTCTCTCCCTCTCTCTCCCTCTCTCTCTCTCTCTCTCTCTCTCTCCCTCTCTCCCTCTCTCTCTCTCTCTCTCTCTCTCTCTCTCTCTCTCTCTCTCTCTCTCTCTCTCTCTCTCTCTCTCTCTCTCTCTCTCTCTCTCTCTCTCTCTCTCTCTCTCTCTCTCTCTCTCTCTCTCTCTCTCTCTCTCTCTCTCTCTCTCTCTCTACAAACAAGCATCTACAACAAAAGATAGGAGATAAACATTAATGTAAAAATTTATGAGTTGAGGTATATAATCTAGCATATATTAATCTGTTTATGAAGTATAACAAATGTATGAGCAGAGGTCAAAATGGACCTCAGAATAAGAGATGGTATACAGTCTTAAATAGATCTAGATATTTCAAAGTCTGTTCCGACCTCAACTGATTTCCACCCCAGTTGATAGATGTACCCATTATCAACAGATTTATAAATAAAATATAGATTTGTTTCTAAGATGTGTAGATCTGTTTTCATAAAACCTAATATAAATAAAACTAAATGTAGTCCTACACTACAAAACGTGCATCTACAACAAAAGATAGTAGATAAACATTTATGTAAGAATTTATGAGCAGAGGTATATAATCTAGCATTTATGAGCTGGTAACAGTCTAGCATATAATCTATTTATGAACTGTAGCAAATGTATGAGCAGAGGTCAGAATGGACCTCAGAATAAGATATGGTATACTGTCTTAAACAGATCCAGATATTCCGAGGTCTATTCCGACCTCAACTGATTTCCACCCTAGTTGATACATGTACCCATTATCAACAGATTTATACATAAAAGTACAGATTTATTTCTAAGATGTGTAGATCTGTTTGACCCAAACTTTGTCCTTGCTCCATCTTGGGATGAGATTTCGATCTAGTTTGAGAGAGATACTGAGATAGGTCCACACCTAGTTGCAAGATCTCAAATTGGAGATGGTAAGATACCATTATTAAATCTTTTATTGAGAAAGAGAGAGAGAGAGAGAGAGAGAGAGAGAGAGAGAGAGAGAGAGAGAGAGAGAGAGAGAGAGAGAGAGAGAGAGAGAGAGAGAGAGAGAGAGAGAGAGAGAGAGAGAGAGAGAGAGAGAGAGAGAGAGAGAGAGAGAGCAACACTTTTTGATCCATTGCAAAACAATTTTTCAAAGAAGATGGCTTCATTAATTTCCTTTTTATTGGAGCATGGTGAGAGATTGAACACCTCCAATTATGCCATTTGGAAGGTGACGATGGAGAAGTGAAATATTACTTTTCAAAGGACAAGCCAAGAGGAAGGGACAAAGAGCAACATCAACATTTCAAGAAGGACAAGTCAAAGGAGGAGAGTGATGAGGATACATCACCCTATTGATGGTAAATGCAAGATAGAAGGAATTGGTAGTGTACCAATTGGTGTTGAATCCACTATGATTCTAGAAGATGTACTTTTTGTGCCTAATTTCACGATGAATCTCACTAGTGTTGGCAAGATGATATATGATGGTTTCCAAGTTGATTTTGGAAAAGATGCTTGCTTGGTTAAGAGGGATGGTGATGTGGTAGCAAGAGGAACTATATGTGGGAATCTTTTCAAGTTGGAATCTAATCCTTGTGAAAGTGTAGTCAAGAGGAGCTTGGATCATCTCAAGGAGGAGAAGGCAATTGGAGTATCTCAACCTATGTTCCATGATGGTAAGGCTCATGAAGGTGGTGCTTTGGTAAAAGCACATGGAGAGATATTGCCAAGGTATTGTACTTCTCATCAATTGTCTCATCTGATTCATGTGGATGATCTTGTCTCATCAAGTAGAAGCAAAGATGGTGCTTTTTTATGTGACTTCTTATTGAAGACTGCAATTGGAGGTATCTCTTATCAATGGTTCTTGATATGAAGATTGCAATAGTTGATACTTTGGGGATATTTAGATCCATATGCTTTGTCAATATTCATTTGCAAATAAGGATTAAGGAGGATTTAATATCAATCAAGAGGATGATGGTAGAATTCTCAAATCTATCAAAAATCCAAGGGCAAGACATGAGGAGGAGTTTTCTCAACACATGGTTCCAAGGAGATCTTCAACAGGCAAGGCCGAGTCTATGTGGCACACAATTCATGGTAAAGAGGGGCAATTTTCAGGTGGTATATACTTCAACATATTCACTTTTGCTTATCTTCCATTATTTGATGTACCATCTTGCTTTATTGAGATTTCTACATCTCAAAGTTGGAGTAAGACAATACTAGTCTTTTTATGATGCCTTTTGTATGGACATATTTCTTGTCATTAATGGCTTAGATATGTTACAAAATAACTTAGAAGGCAAGTGGTTGTGTCATCAAATGTATGCTCTTGGAACTAGTAAGAGCAATAATCAGTTTGTTACTCATAATGTGAAAAATCATGTTTTTACATGTTGTGAGGCAATGTGTAAACTTCTCTTCAGATTAAGTGAATCATCCATGAAGGACACTTACATACTTTAGAAAGTATGTAGCCTCAATAAGACCAAGATACTTTTTTATTTCAAGATTAGATCTATCATGCAAAAAGCTACAGTAACTAGTCAAGCTAGTATGAAAAATTTTGGTAGTCAACACTTTTTCCTATCTTCTGAACTTGATCTTTATGATCATCATGAGGCATGGAGGCCTCGGATTTCTCTCCTTATGTTGTAACTATTTTTAAGGAAGTGGAGCCTACAAGCCCAACATCAACTTCAAGCATGGAGGGAACAAAAGGAAATGGTGGCACATTGGTGGAATGCTCATCAAAGGAGTTGGCAATTGATTTCCACCAAAGAAATCCTATTATGAATTTGGTGAATTTGTTGTAATGAAGGATCCCTTGTCTGGTCTTCACATCAGACTTACACCACATGATCCACTCAACAAGTTTCACATGTTTTCCATTTGATCTAGTATCTAAATCAAGCTAGTTTTTGAGGAGGAGTGTGAAAAATTGGCAAAATATAGCTTGAATATTTTATAATTTCTTGTAAGTATGGAAATCTCACACGTGTGGAGCATGGTCCGACGTGTGGTCATGTTAGATCAATGTTGAGTTAGGGGTACTTCAAGTTTTGTAGACATCTATCCACATGTTAGTTGGAGATAGGGCAAATATTGGCATTAGAGGCAAAATAGGCAAGTACGACATTAGAGGCAAAATAGGCAAGTACACATGTCAAGTCATGATTAGGCCTAAAGTATGATTTGATGTGGCTCGAGCTAGTTAGGCTTGCTACAAGTGTCTTAGTTAGGTTGGATGGGTGACTCACATCTATGTGTTGGCATGAGAGCTAGTGACCAATCAAAAAACTAGAAATCCACCAAATTGGTCCAATAAAATTTGAGGGCTCATAAGTCACTCAACCAATCATGTTTAGAGGAGGAAAAGAAGGGGTCCAATCATGTTTCACTCCCCTTCACCCTAGATTGACTTAGATCAATTCAATGTAAGTTTTTTGAACCTAATGTGAGATACATTATTTTGAGCCAATTTGGCATTCTCTCTCTACCCAAGGTTTGCATGTTGATTTCTCTCTCTACCCGAGAGCAAGGCTTTTCCATAATATTTTTTTCAAGCACAAGTCTCCACACATGTATGTACTTGTTGTTGGATTGATATATGCATATAACCAAGTGCTCTTGCCTTGTTTTTTTGAGATAGATCTTGATTATCAATCTATGCTTGATCTTTGTGCAATCACCAAGTCTTAGGAGATCATTATCACACTTTAGGGTACTCCCACATGTGTGAAATTCAACACCTTTCTATATTTATCTGTGTGCATTGAGAAGAAAGCGCCAAACATGTTTCATATTTCTAGAGGGCATTTTGGAGGCACAAATTGTAGTAAGTAGGTTATCATGTTTCACCATTGATTAGGCAGATCTTTTTACATAATATATCTGAGAGGTGAACATGAAACTTGAAAACTGAAAATTTTACTAAGGAAAAACCTCCAGAACCTGTTTGCATTTCCCATGAGTGCAAAACTTGCTTTCTAAGTTTTTCCACTTCAGATTTAGGCCATCATTACTTGTTGAAACTATTATCTAGAGGGCGAACCCAAACCATTAACCCTGCTTCCGACAACTGAACTCAAAGTTGTGGATGTTCTTGTCTCTACAGCATCATCATTAGCCCATCTTGGTTTGCCTCCTTCATCATTGATAGATACATCTGAGACTAGTACACTGTCTAGAGGGTGAACCCAGATCACAAGGATCCATTGTTGTACATTGAAAAATGTGAAAATCTTCATTTTTTGCACTTTTGGCCTACCAACTATAAGTTTGAGGTTTCTCACCTACCAAAGAGTAAGTTCACACATGTTTCACCTACAGGGTAGTCAAGGGGAGTAAATACTCCATTAGATCATTTCCCAAGCACAAGCCAAAAGTCAAATTTGTACATTCCCAGATTTGTATCAGTCTGTCAAGTGAGCTTGAAGCTTGTACATTCCCCAACTGTACTTTCTCAAGATTCATTAGAAATCTAGATTTTCCGAGTTTCAAATTAAATTTCCCAATCATGATGAGCTTAACTTCAATCAGGCAAACCTAAACTCCCACAGGATCAGCCTGAAAGTTGTATATTCTCAAAAAACATAGTTTCTGATCCATAGGCTTGAATTTTCAAGATCTAGGTTTGCCACTCTGAGGTTTGAGAGATCTGATATGGATATTTATATCTAGAAAAGGGTGAACCTAGACTCTTATGGGATATTTTGGTCTTGCAAAATTTCACTCCCAGCACCTCGAATTCCCAAAATCATCCCAAGTTTTCAATTTTGGCCATTTGAGTTCGCCATCAAGAATTTGAACTCATCCAACCTACCTACATCACTGGCCAAATTGGTGGATGTAGATTCCCAAGCCATCAACAACCATCATACTTTTTTTATTCTCTCAAGTTACATTCTCAGATTTGAATTCCCCAATCATAAAAGCATTCCTAGCTGGTGAATCCCAATATGGAAATTTACCAAGGCATCATCAAATCATCATTTCCATTTTTTCTATCCAGATTTCCCATTTGTGCTTTGTTTCATTCCCATCTTTATTCCCCAACCTATATTCTCCAATGTTTCTTCAAGATTTGTACTTTCCAATTCACCATTTTAGATTCTCCAGATCCACTCACCTTGTTCACACATTCCCAATTTTACAAATTCTCTTGTTCACAAACATACATTTCCAATCACCTGTCTTTCCCAGATCTTACCATTAAACTCCCAAGATTTGATTTTCAGATTTGAGATCCATTCTAAATTTCCCATTTCTAATTCCTAGCCCAAAGGTTTTGCATCTTTTGCAACACCAATAACCATGATAGATCTACTTGTATCTATAATCCGAGAATACAAGTCATTGCAAGACAATATCAATGGAGGATGCAACAATAGCGATCTCATGTTACAAGTTATCAGAGGCCCGTGTTCCAAAAGTCACCCCAACAATATCTAGCACTACCTAGACCCAATAATGTAGCACTAGTTTTACTAGTACGAAAACCTGGTTGTCAGATGAACCGCTAGATCATTCCAACAAATTTTGCTACAATAAGTCAAGATCTCCAAATCCAATTAGAATTCAGCTTGGAAAATGTGTACGTACATGAGGATCAAGGATTTTCTTGTTTTTATACGGATGGAACTTAAGCTTCTATGTACTCCTTGTAACCGCTCAACAATGTTTCTATGGGAACATAGCACCTATCTAGTGTTACGATTGTGGAGAGAACCACTGCATCACTAAGTGTCCATATAAAGGCACTTACACCCCTATCTGTAGAGAGTGTGGCCATAGCCATTGTTACAAAGATTGTCCACCTTGACCTGTAGAGCTGCAAGTTGATACACCTATCAATCTTCCAACCGTTATACATGATAGGAGAGGCAAGGCCACAAAACTAGAAGTCCTTGTCTATGTTCATAAGGAGCCCCCAATCGTAGAAAGATTCTTGGATGAGGCACAGTCAACCCCACAATAAGCCATTACACTTGATCTACTGGACCTGGAGAGTATCCAAACCCACGGAAGGAGAAAAAGTGTTATAGCAAAGTAAGAGAGTGGATACATGAAGAGCAAGCTAAGGCTCCTGTTGGTGATCTTAATCGGCCAATAGAACCTATGGACTCAGCTGATCTCTCTAATCAAGTCGTGAATGCACCTACTTCGCCCATGAACCAGAAGGATTTATCCATCTAGAATTCAATGAAAGACCCTTCACTTTCCTAGAATTGGAAGGAAGTGAAACTGAGGCCTTAACCCCCCACTACCCAGTCAAGTCACCATACCCTTAGGTGATGTATTGAATAATTCCTAACCCTGATGCCAAGCCTTAAGCACCTGCTTATGAGCAAATGATACACCTATAAGACCCTCCATGGATGGAAAATGTAACAATGACCAATTTGTGATGGCCAATTTGTGATGGCCATAGGTGCCACTTGGGAGAATGAAAAGAGTAATGTTACCTTAACATTCAGCACAAGTGCTTTCCCTCAGTATCTGCCATTATTGATGGTGGCTGAAGAGTAAACATTATGTCTTCACATGTATACCAAGAGTGGGGACTAAGTGCATTAAAACCCGTAGGTTTTACTATAAAACTTATTGATCATATTTGTTTCAAGCCTATGGGAATCTTGGAGAATGTATATGTGAAGGTCACAGATCTCACTTTGTCATCAACTTGATTGTTTTAGATCTTCCAAAATCAATCTCATCCTATCAGCTTGTTTTTAAAAAGACCTTGGCTGTGACTAGGGTATAGACTGAATCACACTTGAGAATCGAGATCGAGCTATAAGGGTTGATGCAAATACTTGGACGATCAAGCATGCTAGCCCAGTAGAGGAGAGAACTTCATCCACCACTAACCACACTATTAGGGGTGGCATTGGAACTTGAGACCTTTGGGATGACACACATACTTCATAACCACTAATCTCAAAACCATATTGTGATGAGGGTGTGTAAGTCATTCCATATATGTTGCATCTAACACTATCCCCCACCCCTTCCCATGAAGAAGCAAATTCCATCTTTCATTGGGTCTATCGCACTTCTTTGGATTCCATTCTCTCATGGGGTTGGCTCAACTCTTTTTAGTGGCTCCCCAAGGGGTATATCTATAGAGGGCTTCCCAATTACGAATTTCATTTTTTGGGGTCCATACGGTCGACCATACATTCCATACAAATCGTCCGTATGACATTCCATACAATGTCTGTGTAGTCTAGGATGACAAGTCTACAAGCAGAAACTGATTTGGGCTTAAACGGATTGTATAGACCAAGCAACGTAGGTTCAAAGGTAACGGAACCAAAGATGTTAGGGGTGGGATTGGAACTTGAGACCTTTGGAATACAACACATACTTCATAACCACTAACCTCAAAACCATATCGTGATGAGGGTGTGTAAGCCATTCTATATATGTTGCATCTTAAGGCTCCCAAACCCCCTAACACACACAATTGACCGAGACCAAAAGAAGCATCACAAGCCATTGGGGAATCCATCAAGATTCTGATACTGATATCATCAATTGGATTGAGGTTCTAGCTACAGTCAATTGTATGAGTCATGTAAAAGGATCTATCTCCCTACTTTGAGAAACCAAGCGAGAGCCTTAATTGAAACCTACAAACCCAAGACCTATCACCATTGATGACGAGATCAAAATCGAACTATCATGGCTCCTATTAGAACCACTCCCCGAACCCTAACCAACTGCCAAAATACTTGCCAATCTAAATGGAAAGGCTAAGATGGGTTGTGATCGTCCACAGTTCATGAATACCAAACTTCAACTGGAAAATGCTTCATCAAAGGCATAAAAAATAATCTCAATGACATCTACCTCACCATCTCAAAATTAGAAGCCAAGACAAGATCAAGGTTCAAGAATTGAGCCATTGCATTATGTCGAAAAGAAGAAGGATTTTTCCATTCGCTTTGTGGGCCGACAACTTATTGAAGCATAAACTAACTATACCACCACCGAGCGAGAGGCTCTTGCCATGACTTTTTGCATCAAGAAATTTCGACATTACCTTTTGGCCAACCCTTTCATCTTTTATGTGATCATCAGCCCTTGTTGTATTTGGTTAATCGTGTCGCACTATATTTATCTCAAAAGTATAAAAATGTAGTATAAAAGATTGTCGAATCCCAAAGGGACTGCTTATTGATGTGATTATAGATGATTTTGGATCATTTATTGTTCTTTGTACTTAATTTGGTTGTCGACAAACATTCAGTGAAATTGACAACCAGTATCACTAGTTAAAATGTGAATTTTACATGCAATAACCAAAGGACAATTGATCTCAACAATTCTCATATTGAACATATTTCATTACTGGTAAAAAACAACTGACTTATCGGCCAAATGCATATATCGGTGTGTGTTCCTAATAAAGTTTGTCAGACAAGAATAACATTGTTGCATCAGTAACTCCGATATAAAGAAACTCACAAACGTCTTAGAGAAATGTAAATGAGATCCGACAATCAATCATCAACAATCGTCGTTCATTCAGGCGAACAATTGATCACAGATCTACAATGTTCGAGCATCCATAAGTAAACTTCAATCAATACCAACTTACAACAACACGGTGGATTATTTAGGATGTGTAAGAACAAACATTCTACGGTGATAATGAAATAGTGATTCCAAATGTCATGATCATAATTAAGTTCAAAACAATCAGTTAGTTCAATTACTCAAGCAAGTAAACAACTCATGAGTTTAAAGACAATTCCAGTATCAAATTTACGGTTGAACACTTATGGTAGTATCGAGACTAAAAGTATTGTCTGACTAGAGTAATCAAGCACATGACAAATCCGACAAAGCGAGACTATCAACCATAAAGACATAAATACTCAACATCAGATAGCGTATGAAAGCAAAGAGCAGGAAAAAACTCAAAGACTCAAGACTTCTCTCTGTTCTTCTGAAAATTCGGTGGTTATAATGAAACATGTATGGAGTTTTTTTCATTCATATCTTAAAGGATCCCAAACATTCATAGAACATAAAGTCTTTTCTATTGAATATATACAAGAGTATGTACATATAGTCAGGTGCATTTTGAAGTCTCTAAGAGAGCTTCTCATCAATTTCTATCTGTCTTCTGATCTTTAGTTGTTTGGCCTCATGGAACTGCCCAATAATTCGATTGCCGAATACAATCAATCTGATTTGTGAAATTGTTCTGTTGTATCAACAGCTACAAGTGCTTCGTCTTCAGACATACCCCTTCGTAGTAAGATATTCTACAGTAGTTCAGCATGAATATTTAGAAAGGAACCTTTGAGATACAGGCTTTGCATAGCTTCTAGTACCTTCACAACAAAATTATCGAGTCCATTCACTAAGTAAGTGATGAATTTCCTATTGTATTTATCGACTCACTTATCCCAAATATTGTAAGCCATGTTCTCGTAATGCAGATGATAGTCATCCTCCCAGTTGATGTGTAGACTTCAGGGTTTTGGATAGGAAACATCAATATCCTGCAACAAGTTCTTTTTTGAACACTGCAAAATCTGATTCTTGATTTGGCTTAAAGAGATCGAATTGGCAATGGTACCGCCAATAATCAATTTTTCCTTTGTGATAATAAAGAAAATCCATCTCTTTTTATTTCAAAGAATGTAAGGCATACATTAATGTACAACCTATATACAATTCTACACTACAAAGGTAATAACCAAAAATTTGCCCCATAAAATCGCCCAACAGAGGCATCCCTTCTACTCTACATCGAGCTTATTCCAAAGAAGTAAAAAATATGTTTTGTCCCACGTGGTTTCCCAGTCGGCCCAAGAATAACCCATTATGCTTGGCAAAAAAGAATAATCCACATGCCATTGCAATTCAATGTTAAATTGTAGAGGCAGCCAAAGTCGAACTTTATTAAGAAAAATCTTGAATTCGGTTGCAAGTACCTTGTCTGATTTCTTAGTCTTAGTCGACCTGGTTCGCTTGGCTCTCTAGGTACCCTCTGTAGTGTTGGGCTCGGCTTCAAGATCCTTGGCATATATGGCATCCTTCGTTTCGAGCTGCAGGGCCTCGTACTCCCTCTTCAGCCTATCGTTCTCTACTACACAGTTGCAAAATTCCTCGTGTGCTTCGACACCTATAGAACTGAGAAGCATAGTGTTGTCGGGGTCTACAATTTGTACATTCTTGACCTCTTGCAAGATAGCTACCTCGGCCATGAGTTCATCAATATTTTTTATTGTCTGAGTGTATTCTGGATGTGCCTCCGCTCCAGGACAACTGGCTTTGGTCAACTCTTTCAAATCAATTAGATCTTTTTCAAAATATACTTTTCTTGGCACAAAGGTTGAAGAAGCTCTTTCCTAAAGGCATTTTGCAAAAAGGTCGGTGCCTGCTACCATTTGCTAGCATCGACTTTAATGGTGCCTGAGTCGGTGCAACACTACAGTTGGTAATATTCTACCTTATTGTTTAGTGATTCTCATTCCTCTTCAAATGTGGAGATGTGCTTTTGAGCAGCACTTATTTTCTCTTTTTCCTTGTCCAATTCGGACTGAAGGGATAAGGAATAGTCGCGCGCCTTGCACAGGGTGATTTCGAATTTCTTGTTGCTCTGCTCGATGGTGTTGAGCTGAGACAACAGCTTCATCATGTTCTTCTTCAAGTCTTCATTTTGCCTCTGTATTTTGGAAATTTTATTGTCGTATCCTTGGCTCACAACATCGACATTTTGTTGAGTAGCAGGGGACAAAGAAGTAAATCAGGCCAATGATTCTAGCTCTAGTGTCTAGTCTCTCTATGAAGTATTGATATCGGCTTGTGTGGCTTGAGGGTCGATAACAACAGCACCAGTGGAAATATAAAATATAAGAATAGAGAACTGGGTAGCTTCAACCTGGGCTAATTCAAATAGAAAATTTGCCGCATCCGAGGCATCATCATCCAACATTTCTACACCCTAAGTAGTGTCAGCAACAACATCAACATCAAGAGTCGTATATGAAATTTTAGGCCCTGAGTCCTGTGTAGATTGACTCGGCCCCACTTCCATTTGTTGATCATCATTTGTGTTTTTCGAAATAATAACCATACGTGATAAATCCACTTGTAGTGGAGCTACAAGTGTCGATCTTCTTCCTTCTAGCAACGTCAATTCTTCTTCCATTAAAATGTTATAATGGCGGCAGATGTGAGAATTGTGTGCTGCATATTTTCCATGTTTTATGCAATGATGGAATGCCTTGAAGGCTATGCTTCCAAAATTTATTTGCTCACTCTTAATGGCCACCAGCAGATGTCCGATATTAGTAACCAAAATTGTTGCATCCGCATCCGTATGAAAAAGAATACGGTTACCATATTCACAAATTTTTATGAGAGCCAAATCGTTGATTATGAATATTTTGTGCCCTTTGCTTGGCATGAAAAATTTGCCATGTAATAGGCTGTCTTCATCAATATCCTCCCTTGATAAAGTTGGAGGTACCATGCCATCATTCGGCATTTGAAGCGCAGCAGCAAAGGTAGTCGCAGAAATATGCATATGAACATTACAAACTTGTGCTAGGACAACAACATCAACAACATCCATAACATCCATGATGTCGCATACAAACTCAATACTTACTCTGATCAAAACAGTGGAGGGATCAATATGGAGCATAAATCCCAACTTGCATTGATCAGCAAGCCTCTGAAATTCTTTAATTTTCAACTTGATCCTAACCTTCTAGTTGGTGCCAGTGCATCAGTTGCCAATGCATAGATCCCAACCTGCATTGATCAGCAAGCCTCTAAAATTGTTTAATTTTCATCTTGATCCTGACCTTCCAGTTGACATTGGTTGGTGTCAGTGCATCGATTGCCATTGTTGAGTAGTGTTGATTATAGGATCGTACGTATGTAGAAATAGTGTGCTGGATCGCAATGTTAACGAGCAAGTAAGCAAGAAAGCAATGGATTGAAAAAGCATAAACATGGATGTGGTAAAGTGGAAATGACTAGAGAAATTGGTGTAAGTAGCAAAACATACAAAAATGAGTAATAAAGATGGCCGAAGTTTCATGAGTACACGTGTCTATACAAAAAACGTCCGCCATCATGGATTGACTAAAAGTTCTACATCAAATCTCTTAAATAAATATAGAAGAATCAAGGCTCCGACTATTCGATGCTATAGAATATTCTTCTATATTCCCTAATGTTCGAAGGCTTCAAAATAAATAAAAATAAATCAATCGATACATGACACACACTAAAGAGCAAACATTCGAAAGAAAAGCTAGCAAACATTCGTCGAATAGGTGGATAAATAGATTAATGATAATAAATAAATAAATAAAATAATTAATAACACAAAAATCAAAAATTAAAAATATTTACAAGTGGTATTTCTCACACGAGAGCGATTAGCTCTTGTCGGTACCAAATTTCCTTGTAGATCAACTAGTTGAAGGAATCCATTGTCGAAAAT
This sequence comes from Diphasiastrum complanatum, assembly GCA_029204225.1. Classification (NCBI taxonomy): domain Eukaryota; kingdom Viridiplantae; phylum Streptophyta; class Lycopodiopsida; order Lycopodiales; family Lycopodiaceae; genus Diphasiastrum; species Diphasiastrum complanatum. Next base: position 48,724,340 of record CM055102.1, read on the forward strand.
TTCAACAACCTTGTACGGACCCATCCAGCGAGTATGCAATTTGCCTGGAAATTTGATATGTCGATTATCATACATGAGAGCATAATCTCCTTCTCGTATAACAACTTTCTTTATCGAATCATCAAAGCTTTATCGATAAGAGCTTAGTTTCATTTTTCCTCTAGCTTCTCAATCGATAAAAACATCTCTTTTAGACTAGAGTTTTTGTCATATCGTGATTCGAATTGCACTCAATAAGTCAGTACTTCAAATTCGATAGGGAGTATCGGTTGCATGCCATAAACCGAATAGAAAGGTGTCTGTTTCGCGGTCACTCTTTCAAGATTGTGATAGGCTGATAGAACAGATGGAAGTTTTTGGTCTCAATCTGATGCATGCATTGTTGTGATCTTGTTCAAAATTTTATACAATATGCCATTAACTCTCTCAGTCAAAGCATTAGCCTTGTGTCCCTCTGTCGCTTACAAGTTCCAAAGGACAACCATATCGGGTAATGATGTTTCAAAATAGAAACTTTGCAATAGTTTTAGCATCATTTCACTTAGTGGCTTTTGCTTCCACCATCTTTGTTGCATATCAGTCGCTACCAAAATATAACTTTGTTTTATATAACGTGTGACTGGCTTTATAGTTCCGACAAAGTCAATGCCCCATTATTCAAAAGGTACAAGAAGAAGAATCAGAGTGAGTGGCCAATGCATCGAAGATGTGAGCTTACCGACTCGTTGACATGGATCACATATTTTAAGAAAAGCTGTGACGTCTTTATACATAGTCGGCCACCAATATTTTGCATTTAATATGTTTTTAACAGTATTTACAACTACAAAATGATCACCAACATCCTTTGAGTGTAAAGCTCGAATAACCATTTGGATATCAATTTATTCGAGACAACGTCAAAGTCTTCATATGCTCCCATATTGTATAGTACATTGTTTCTTATTGTGTATGGTCTAACCTTATGTTGAAATATAGTTCTATGTTCTAAGTCAAACCCAGGAGGATAATTCTGATTTTGCAAATAATCAATAATTTCTGGATATAACAAATGTTCAATTGATAGAAACATAATGTTCTCATCACAAAATTCATCGCCTAAGTTCTCAGTAACAGATCTAGTATTTAAGCATGATAAATAATCTACATTTGTGTGATACTTTCCTTGTTGTACATCCACTTGATATTCGAACTCTTGAAGCAGCAATACCCACCTTGCTACCTGATAGATCTAGCTTGTTTACCAGATGTTTTGGTGTGTAATGATCGACATGAAAGACAAAATGATATTCCATCAAATAGTGTCAAAATTTCTTCACAGCAAAAAACATCCCAATTCCTTTATGTTCTGTGGCTGAATAGATCTTTTCTGACAAACTTAGTTGATGCTCGCAATAATACACATGATAGTCTTTCTTCTCATCATTCTTATGACTGAGCATGACTCCAATTGCGAATGAAGAAACATCCACATAGACATGAAAGGTTCTTACCCAATCAAGTGATCTCTGAATTGGGATGGTCTTAGAATCGTTGTCGTTCAATAGACCATTCATCTTCAACATCTTTTGAATTGGGACGGTCTTCTTGGAATCGTTGTCGTTCAACAAACCATTCATCTTCAACATCTTTCTTTCTATTTATTGTGTAAGGGGAGATGCAATAGACACGGTCTTGAATAAACCTTCGATAATATCCAACATGTCCCAAAAATCCTTAGAGTTCAAGTGGATTTGTCAGTTCCTTCAAGTTATGTATAATCTCCACTTTGTGTTTGTCGACTTCAATTCCTTGCTTTGATATTTTGTCCTGGAAGTATGCCCTCGGGCATGCCGAAAAAGCATTTTTCATGGTGAAGACACAAGGAGGTCTCTCTACAATACTACAATGTTTTTTGCAGTTTATATATACAAAAGTCATCAATAAATATCTCAAGGGATACTCGTAAGTAATCTTGGAAGATTATTATCATCATTTTTTGGAACGTGGCTGGTGGATTACATAATCCAAATGGCATTTGTCGATATGCATAAGTGCCCCAGTCTATCGTGAATGTGGTCTTGGATTGATCTTTTTCCCGAATTGATATTTGATTATAACCTGAAAATCCGTCAAGAAAATTGTATCTAGCATGACCTACAACTTGGTCAAGTATCATATATGTAAATGGTAATGGATAATGATCTTCCGAATTGCAACATTCAGGTTCCGGTAGTCTTGAAAAGCTCATATCTTTTCAGTCTTCTTCTTGGGTACAACAACAATAGTTAAAATCCACTCACTACTGAGAACATGGTAAATTATAGTTGCCGATAGTCTTGACAAACTCGTATCTTTCCAGTCTTCTTTTGGGTACAACAACAATAGGTAAAACCCACTCACTGCTGATAATAGGATAAATTATACCTGCCTCCAGATACTTATCCAATTCATCTTTTACCTGAAGTGAATATTTTGGATTCAACCAATACTGTCATTGCCTTATTGAAACTACTTCATTCAAGTCGATACGATGTTGACCATATTTCTTGTTTATGCCTTTAAGATCTTCCATTGACCAGGCAAATACATCGTTATATCCTCTGAGCAATTCAGTATACTGTCAAATTTCTTCTTCAGATAAAAATTTAGAGATCATTAAGGCTTTTCCAGGTACGACTTCAATAGATAAGGTATCATTTGAGTCAATCATACCAATTGTCATATTATTTGATGAGTAGCCTTGAATTTCTCTTTGAAAAGGGTCAGATATGTCTGGTTTTTCAATTTCATAACAATCCATAAAGTTAGTTTCAATGGTTTCCTCCAAAAAGATATTCAAGGCGTAGGACGACTGCTCTGAAGTAAAACTGGTTGATAGCACTGTTTCACCTTCATAACGTTCTCGCTGCCATGTAATAAGATGTTCATGCAACTTTCCATTCTCGTCATATTTGCTAATATGGGAACACAATTCTTTCTTCTTCCAATGGACACTAGCAGTAGCTTGGTACAGCCAGGGTCGATGACCAATAAGAACATAATAGTTGGCAAGTCCGACCGGTCGACGTTAAATTACAATAAAATTCATAATGAATGGTTTGTCTTGTATATATATTGTGACTTCCTTCAATTCTCCAACAGGCTTCCTCATTGTTGAATCTACCAGTTTGATCTTTCGTTGGGTAGGTCCTAGTGCACATCTATACCAAATGGGATGACTTCTTACCTCCCATCTGTTTTGATCCTAACACTTTCCTGCCGTCTGAAAAAGTTGAAGACCAACTCCCAGCGGCTCGAGTGTACTATAGAGTGGCATTACTAGACAAGCAGATTCCAAGTGTGGACTGACCAATTTTGGCTCACAGGCATCCACAAATTTTCCTAACCCCCAAGGATGCGAAAACCACAAAAAGACTAGCATTCATGGAGGAAGTTACAAGTTACATCATCCAACAATGACGAGCAAAACAAGGGCTTTACTAAACACCATAGTTTCGAGGGGCCAACACTACTTTAGGTTGTCGGAGGCCCTTGTTGGGGCTATACCCGTGTAAATAAATAAATTAGTCGGAAGTAGTAGAAATAAGTTGTGAGGGTTGTGGCATCCTACGTGCGTAAGCCCATGGCCCACTGGGCACTTGTAAATAATTTATTTTTGAATAAACTTGACTTTGGTCCATGTAAATAGAATAATATTAGAATGCCAAAGTTTAAGTTAAACTTAAGTTCCTAAGTTTTGTAATTAGTCAAAAGTCAATGGTGGTAGGTGGAGTGTGCTTCCATCTGCACCATAGATTAGTTTGTGTTTCTTTTGAAGGGTGTGGATTTCAATCCCACCTTCCTACAAGTAGCCAATAGGAAGCAAGGATTAAGGGCCACCCCAAAGATAAAAATGCACCTATTGTACACCATTTGACATGCCTCTACCAAATTGGAGAGCCAAAGTATTCTCATGTGCTAATCACTCTTGCTTGTCCTTTTGTTGTGTTTGCTTTTGCTTTCATTTCCATGGTTATTGTTTTAACTAGTTATGGATTCTCCATTAGCATGCATATTGAGCACATGAACTAACCTCCATCTCACCTCTCTCTCTTTCCTCTTTCACCTACTATCTTGATGATTGCTTATGGTTAGTGTTAATGAAAGTAGAGTTAAGGTGGCGTAGTGTTAAAGTAGAGTTAGGAAAGCATCTAAACTAGCAACTAAACATAGTTAGGAACCTATCTTTGCGTTCTAACCCTTTTGACAGCGGAGGGCTACTCACCATCGAACCACACACCCTATAGTACACACCCTACAATTGTTGGTTCATTAGGAATATCGTGAGATCCAAAACTGGTAGGATCCATATGATTTAAAATCTGTTCATCAGTAAGTTCAACATTTTCGCTATAAGGTAAGGCATGACTAACATGAATGAGTTCATCTTCAATAGGATCTAGAATTGGATTTGTTGATATCCATGCCACATTCATCATATTGACTGGAAATGTGATAGGCATATCCAAAGTACGATCGGGCATAGGAATGTCGCTCAACTTTGAATTATTATCTCGTTGACACATATATCCTGCTGTACAATCCACAATTGCAAGAGCTTGATTCCAATTCACATTATTTGTTGAAAGTCATAATGCACTCCCAAAGCTTTTTCTAGTCGATCACAAGTATGAACCTTTGTTGATGAATCATCATCTCCTTTTTGGACTACTGGTTTGATTTTCAACTACTGGCTAATGGATCAACTTTAACTGCATGCTCACAATTCTCAAATGTATTTTTTCTGGTTTCCCAGTTATGAATGACTCACGCAACTCGTAACCATGGATGTCCCAATAGAATGTGATAAATTGATGGTGCTTTCGATAAGTCCATTACTACAAAAGTAATGACAAATTGAACTCTAGCAATCTTGATAGGTATGTCTTACACTATGCCTTTAGGACGATCAGCTACCTTGATAGCAAAAGTTGTAGGTTTCATCCTTGTGAGACCCCATTTAGCACATAGCTTTGTTGAAATCAAATTAACTCCTGAACCTCCATCTATCACGGTTATCTTTTTACCAAATTGTTTATGTTGATAGAATATTCATGATAGTTTTGTTTGTGACACTTCAGGTTTTGTCATCTTGAAAGCTTTTTGTGATGGTGCAACTTAGTATTAATATCTGTTCGTGGATTATGTGAATCTATTGGCAGCACATGTGAAGAATGAATTTCGGCTGCAGCTTTGGTGGCTTCCAATGCCTCCTCTTCTTGCTTGCAAATATTTGATCCACTACCTCATGTTGTGGTATTTCTTCTTCTCAAAGTCAAGATTCAGCAGGTGTTGGATCAACAACAACTCCTTTTGTTTTTTGAGCTTGTGTAACAGCCATCAATGGTGCACTTGATTCAATGGGTTGGACTATTGGCCTTTGCTTAGTTGTAATCATATTCAATGGAGCAGTTACCCGTGGTGGTTTGGTTCTTGTTGGAAAATACTTATAACAATGTCCATAACCACATTCCCAACAGAATGGGTTAATTTTTTCCTTATTTGGACATTCAGCAATTCTGTGATTTTCTCCACATCCAAAGCATCCAAGTGGTGCTCTAGCCCACTACCTAGACTATTGTTGTTGCGTAGCAACATAGATAGCGTATTACTCTGAAAGACCGATATCTTGATTAGTATTGTAATTCCATTGGTCATTACCAACCGAAGGTCCTGGTTCCATCATATTCGCAGAAGGAACATGTTGTGCTGGAGAGGAGCTGGCAAAGTTAATCATTCTGTAAATCCAAGACCGTGGGTCTTAGCATCAGATCCCTTCCAATTTGGATTATCTCTATATTGATATTAAATGAGCAAAAAGATGTATCATGTTCAGTAGAATTGCATAGATGACAATAAGTATTCTTCACATGTTGTTTCAGTGTTGGAGACTTATTTATGGTGTGATTTCTAGCAAAGATCACACACCACACATTTTATCTGCTAGGAAATGTTTTACCATTTTATTACTTGTTTTTTTAAACTTCGCATTCTACATTTCCAATGCTATCAACTTTGCATCAAACTGTGACTACATCTTCTCTAGCTACATCTACTACTTCTAACCAAGTTTCTCTAATTCATCCATCATCAACTCAATTGTTGCATTGATGTTTATAGATGCAATAGTTGTGGATGTTGTAGTGTTTTTCTCCACAATATATGACAACATTCCCACGTTTGGTTCATCATCTAAATCTTCATCCTCTTCACATATGGCATTGTCCATAGCATGTCGTAATGACGTATAATCTGCTTGATGTTTGAGTTCCCATCTATTGTTTTTAGGTAGACCTACTAAAAACCACATAATCGTAGCATCATTTGTAATTAGTTCAATATAATCTCATACCCATTCTCTCTTTCCCATTTTTACTTAAAAGTATGACAAGATCTTCCAAGAACTTTCTGGATTTAAATTTTGTAATTAGGCCACCTTTAACCACTTCCAAATCCATATGTTCAGTCTCAGCTTGGTTGTAAAACCAATATTGTGCTACTCTTGTTAAGGCAATAGGAAAAAGCTTAAGTTTATCCAATGGAAAAACTTCCTCATAAACCTCATACGATTTAAGAGATTTTGAGAAATCTGACTGAATCAAATAACCCATTATACTTTTGGTAACTGTAGACGACCCATTATACTTTGGTAACTGTAGAGAGGTGATCTTCTAACAATAACTTGTGGAGCAACAATCGGAGGATTCGGTAGCTCAAGTTCATTATTTGAATCAGCCACTCTTCCAAATCACTTCAAAAGGACAATGAGATTGGATCTAGATTTTTCAATTAACTCATATTTTTTATCAAATCAAGAAAAAACTGTGAAGAATTGAAAAAGATTATCTATGTTAGATATAGGGGTCTTATGTTTTTTATATCAAGCATCTACGTGTAGGATGTTGATAGGAACAAATTTGGCATAGATGGCAAATTATGCATTTCCACTTGTAATGCCACTATTGAGCCAAAATAGAGTAAGAGGATAAACTCGTGCCAATTAGAGTGTAGACAAGTGTCATGCTTATGTTTGATGAATTCTAAGAGGTCCAATAGGATTTAGAGGTGGAACCATGTGAGGTCCAATAGAATTTGAGGTTTGCTTGAATATAGTCCAATAGAATTAAGAGGTGCATGGATCAATGGTCCAATAGGATTAAGAGGTGACAAAGTGTGGTCCAATCATAGTTAAGCATAGTGGTAGCTCGTGGATCTACTAGTATCATTGTACTCCTCATTTTGGATCTAATTGATTTGGTGATTGTGTGGATTTTGAGTGTTATTGGATTTCTAGCTTTCTCTCTCTACCCGAGAGCTCATGATGGTTTTTCTCTCTTTACCCAAAGAGAGCAACTTGTTTTTACTTAGAATAATTTTTTAATACTTCCCACACGTGTGAGTGAGAGCTGGAAGTGATTGAATGCATGTAGTAGTGTGTATTTGCCAAAGAATCAAAGATAGATCTTGAATCTCAATCTAGTCTTGATCTCGGTGCATCTACACACATTAGGAGATCACAAGTACATGTTGTGGACAATCCACACGTGTGAAATCAACATGGTATCAGATCCTACCTAAGGTTACCATGCATGTTGATCCATATAAGTGAAAACTATTCATCGATCTTAAGCTAGAAATTGTCAAGGTCCATTTTCCTAGCTATCTTGTTCAATTTTGGATCAAAAGAGATCAAAAGGACATTGATTGGGTCGAACCTGGTACTCAAAATCGGAGAGCTCTCAGCAACTCCACAAATTGTATGCAGGAGTACTTTCCATGCATCTCTTTGTTTGTCACTTGTATCTGCCATTGACAGTTTCATCTTTGGTTTCTTGGCAGATTCTAACTCCTGGGAGGTCTGTGTCCTCCATTTTCTTCTGGGTGTCTCCATGGTTCTTCCCTCAGTTGAAGTTCTAGTCTCAGGGAAAACCTTTGATCTGTAGGTTACACAAACTTGATTTATCAATCTCAAGGGGATGGATGCATCAACGAAAATTGGGTGGTAGGAACAAATTTGGATGAACAGTTTAATAACAGTAAGGGAACATGATGAAGGCTTGGTGAAAAGGTGAAGGAACTGATAGTTCTACAGTTGCAGCCTTGGACCCTTGCAATGTCGAGCTTTGACCACCACTTGCTAGGTGAGAAATTCGCTTTATTTTGCAGGTTCACGGTTGTCTTCATCTTTTTTTTTCTTTTTTGCAGTTCTTTCTTTTGATCCGTTACTTTTGGATCTCTTTCGGCTTCATAAGAGGGGATTCAACTATCATTGCTCCAGAGAGTTTCTTTTGATCAAGGTTGATCTGACTCATCTGTTGCTTAAGTTTTGTCCTTTCCTCCTCAGCTTTTTAGATCTTTCTCTTTATTTGTTCTGGCTGCTTCACCTGCTTCTTAGATCTTCTTTTGGCTGATCATCCATTGTAGTTAGTCTCCGCAAGACATTTGCCATGATCTTTCAACTGCTTCGGGAGGACTATAAAAAACTAGAGATTTCTCAGAAGAAATGTAAACTGATGAAAAACAAACAAAAAAGAAGGAAGGGTGGTAGTGACAACAGTAGATGGTTTGGGCGATAGGCATGAAAATGGATGTAGATGTATGACGAGAGGTTGGTTGAAGAAGGAGACTGATTTCCCAATGCTTGTGTTTCCCTTTATGGAGATCTTCGTCGTGATTGGGGTACTTCTTCTGATTGAGTCTCTTTGGATTACCCATCTGTCTTCTTTAGCCTTGTCATTTTCATATTTGACTTGTGACCTTGGTTGTCGATCTTGTTGGTATTGTTGTTGGCAGTGTAACTGCTCCAGTGGATCCAAGCAGATCCACTCTCTCCCCCCAAAAAAAATCTATTGGTGGGGATGTTGTTGCTAGTAACTGGTCAGGCTCAGGATTGGATCGATGCTTTCTTCATCAAAAGTTCTTTCTCTGTCTAATGTACTTTTTGTTCCCAAGTTAACAAAAAATCTTATTAGTGTTGGGAAATTGTTTGATAGTGGACTAGATGTGAATTTCAATGTTGATACATATACAATCAAGAAGCATGATGAGATCCTTGCATTTGGGTCTAGATATGGTGGAATCTACAAGCTTGATCCCAAAGAGTATGCTAACTCTTGTGATAGTGCTTTTGCTACTCATATGTCTTTGGAGGAACTATGGCATAGAAGGTTGGGACATCCTAACTATAGTTCTATGGTGTCCATGGTCAAGAAAGCCAAAGCTATTGGCTTGCCTAATCTTATCTCCAAGAATTTCAAGCCATGTGAGGCTTGTGCCATATCTAAGTCTCATAAAAAGCCTCTTTCAAAGTCATCTATCAAGACTACACATCCATTGGAGCTCATACACTCGGATGTGCACTTCTCATCTTCAAAGAGCAAGGGTGATGCTACTTGCTTTGTAACTTTCATTGATGATTTCACTAGATTTACTTGGGTATATCTTCTAGCTTCAAAATCTATGGTGTTTGACTGTTTCCTAAAGTTCAAAGCTCTAGTTGAAAAACAATTTTCTTACAAAATCAAGATTCTTAGAAGTGATGGAGGTGGTGAGTACACTTCCAATAAATTTCATGATTATTGTGAGCTTGAAGGCATTAAAAGGGAGTTTTCTTGTGCATATACACCATCTCAAAATGGGGTGGCTGAAAGAAAGAATAGAACACTGTGTGAATGTTCCAAAACCATTAGAATTGAGGCATCCTTGCCAAAAGACTTATGGGGTGAGGCTATTAATTGTTCAAACTATCTTTGCAATAGACTCCCTCATGTTGCACTTGGAGGAAAGTCACCATATAAAGCACTCTATTTGAAGAAACCTAAGGTTGAACACCTTAGAGTATTTGGATGCATATGCTTTGTCAATATTCCCTTGGAAACGAGAAAGGAGGATGATCCTTGTGCAAGCAAAGGAGTAATGGTTGGATATTCATCCAACAAGAAAGCCTATCGAATCTACATACTCTCTACCTCTAAAGTAATTGATAGTAGAGATGTAGTATTTCATGAAGAAGAAAAGTCCAATCTTGGAGGGGCCGAGATCAAGCAATCTCAAAATCTATCACCGATTGTTATTGAAGACAATCAACATATGGAGGAGTCAAGATTTGAAGATGGAACTCCTCGGATTTTCACTCCTAGAAGATCCATGAGGGAGAGATCCGAGCCCAAGAGGCTCACTTATGATGACAAAGGAGAACAAGTGGATCTTGATTCCACTTATGCTTATTTTGTTTCTCATGAGGAGCCCAAAGATGTTCAAGAAGCCCTTAATACCAAGGAATGGTATGAGGCCATGAAGATTGAATATGATGCCTTGATCACCAACCACACATGGGAGCTAGTAGATCCACCACCTAACATGCATGTCATTGGATGAAAATGGGTGTTCAAGATCAAGTACAATCATGATGGCTCCATCAACAAGTACAAGGCAAGATTATGTGCTAAAGGCTTTTCACAAATATATGGCCTTGACTATGAAGAAGCCTTTGCCCCTGTAGCAAAGATGGTGACAATAAGAATCATAATCTCTCTTGCCTTATTTTTTAAGTGGAAATTGTTTCAACTTGATGTCTCCAATGCTTTTTTGAATGGCTATCTTGAGGAGGAGATATACATGGAACAGCCTCAAGGATTTACCAAGGATAAGTCTAAGGTGTGTTTGTTATTTAGAAGTCTTTATGGCTTAAAGCAAGCACCCAGATCATGGTATTCAAGACTCAGCAACTTTCTACTTTCATTAGCATTTGTGATTAGTGACTATGATCCTTCTATGTACTTAAAGTTTGATGGTAGTAATATTGTCATTCTCCTAATCTATGTAGATGACATTATTCTTAGTGGAAGTTGTTTGATGATAGTTCAAGAAACCAAAGATGCATTAGGAAAAGAATTCAAAATGCAAGATCTAGGAGAGATCCATTACATTTTGGGCCTTGAGATTGATTTTCATGACGAGTATGCTTTTATTTGTCAATCTAGATATGTCTTTTCTATGTTGAGAAAATTCAATATGCAAAATTGTAAAGGCATAGATACTCCCATGGAGCAACATGTAAAAGATCATATTAAAGGTGATGAAAGATCCTTCGAGGACATCACACTTTATAGGAGTCTTATAGGCTCTTTAATTTGGCTTACTATCACTAGACCCGATTTGAGCTATTGTGTGCACAAATTGAGTCAATTTATGCAAGATCCCAAGATCCAACATTGGAAGATGGCCAAGAGAGTTCTAAGATATGTATCTTCTACTCAAGATTATGGTTTATTGTAAAAAAATGAAGATCAAACCATTATTGGCTATTCAGATTCCGATTTTGCAAGTGATAAAATAGATCGGAAGTCCATTAATGCATATACTATCCTTCTTGGAGGCAATCTTGTGTCTTGGCTTTCAAAGAAGCAAGATACCATATCTCTATCATCTTGTGAGGCCGAGTACAAAGCACTCACTACAACAACTAAAGAGGTGCTTTGGATCAAGAGGTTAATCATGGAGCTAAAGTGCATCAAAGAGGATGATCTTCCGTTGATCAAATGTGACAACATATCGGCACAAGCTCTTGCAAACAATCCTATTTTTCATGCAAGAAGCAAGCATATAGAAGTGGCACACCATTTTGTAAGGGAAAATCTCATTGGAGGTGAAATCAACTTAAAACATGTCGACACATCTTCGTGTATTGCTAATCTTCTCACAAAGCCACTTTGCAAAAGTGCCTTCTCAAAGCACATGTCTAATCTTGGTCTTATCTCAAGATCAATGCTTGATCCACATTAGATACATTTTTAGGAGGAGTGTCAAAATATTGAAAAATCTATCTAATGTTGGAGTATGGGTCCTAAAAATGCCAAAGACGAATTGAGCTCTTTTGGCTTAGTAAAGACCCATCTTAGAATAAAATATTCAAGGTAGGTAGAAGTAGAAACTCGAGCTACCATAGGAATTGCCATTTGTACTTTACATGCCACATTTAATGCATGAAAAGACTAGGTGGCACAATTAGACATAGTGAGGTGGCTTGGATAGGTCTAGATAGCTTGAGACGTGGATTCACAACTCCAATTCAACTCAAAGTAGCAGAAGAGTCCATGGATCTATATATATGTGATGTACTCTCGCTTGCTCTTCAAAAGTCTTTATGGACTCAAGCAAGCACCAAGATCATGGTCTTCAAGACTTAATTTTTTTCTTATCTCACTAGGATTTACTCTTAGTGACTATGATCCTTCCATGTTCTAAAGTTTGTTGATAGCAATATTGTCATTCTTCTAATTTATGTTGATGACATTATTCTTTGTGGAAGTTGTATCAAGCTAGTTGATGAAACTAAGCTAGCACTTGGATGTGAGTTTAAAGTGCAAGATCTAGGAGAGATACATTACATCCTAGGCCTAGAAATTGATTTTTACAAAAATCATGTCTTTATATGCCAATCTAGATATGCTCATTCTATGTTGAAAAAATTCCATATGGAAAAGTCTAAGAGAATAGATACTCCAATGGAGCAAATTGTAAAAGATCCTAATAAAGGTGATGAAATATCCTTTGAGGACATCACACTTTTTAGGAGTCTTGTAGGCTTCTTGATTTGGCTTACCATTACTAGGCCCGATCTAAGTTTTTGTGTGCACAAATTGAGTCAATTTATGCAAGATCCTAAGATCCATCATTGAAAAATGGCCAAGAGCATTCTAAGATATGTATTTTCATCTTGTGATTATGGTCTACTTTATAAAAGTGAAGATCTATCCATTGTTGGCTACTTGGATTCGGACTTTGCAAGTGACAAGATGGATCGAAAGTCTATTAGTGCATACACTATCTTTCTTGGAGACAATCTAATATCTTGGCTTTCCAAAAAGCAAGATACTATATCTCTCTCTTCATGTGAGGCCGAGTACAAATCACTCACTACAACCACCAAAGAGGTGCTTTGGATCAAGAGGTTATTAATGGAGCTAAAGTGCATCAAGGAAGATGATCTACCAATGATCAAGTGTGATAACATCTCGGCCCAAGCTCTTGCCAATAATCCCATATTTCATGCAAGAAGCAAGCACATAGAAGTGGCACACCATTTTGTGAGAGAAAACCTTATTGGAGGAGAAATCTATTTGGAGCATGTCAACTCGTCCTCTTGTATTGCTGATCTACTCACCAAGCCTTTTGAGCAAAAGTGCTTTCATCAAGCATAGATCTAATCTTGGAGTTATATCAAGATCAATGTTTAAATCTTCATAGATAATTTTTTAGGAGTGTGAAGAATTGAAAAAGATTTTCTATGTTAGATATAGGGGTCTTATGTTTTTTATATCAAGCATCTAGGTGTAGGATGTTGATAGGAACAAATTTGGCATAGATGGCAAATTATGCATTTCCAGTTGTAAATGCCACTATTGAGCCAAAATAGAGTCAGAGGCTAGACTCGTGCCAATTAGAGTGTAGACAAGTGCAATGCTTTTGTTTGATGAATTCTAAGAGGTCCAATAGGATTTAGAGGTGGAACCATGTGAGGTCCAATAGGAATTTGAGGTTTGCTTGAATATAGTCCAATAGAATTAAGAGGTGCATGGATCAATGGTCCAATAGGATTAAGAGGTGACAAAGTGTGGTCCAATCATAGCTAAGCATAGTGGTAGCTCGTGGATCTACTAGTATCATTGTACTCCTCATTTTGGATCTAATTGATTTGGTGATTGTGTGGATATTGAGTGTTATTGGATTTCTAGCTTTTTCTCTCTACCGAGAGCTCATGATGGTTTTTCTCTCTCTACCCGAGGAGAGCAGCTTGTTTTTCCTTAGAATAATTTTTTAATACTTCCCACACGTGAGTGAGAGTTGGAAGTGATTGAATGCATGTAGTAGTGTGTTTTTGCCATAGAATCAAAGATAGATCTAGAATCTCAATCTAGTCTTGATCTTGGTGCATCTACACACATTAGGAGATCACAAGTACATGTTGTGGACAATCAACACGTGTGAAATCAACAAAAACTTCATCACTTGATTTCAATCAGAGTTTGATTTTGAAAAAAAGATCTTGATCAAGAGATCAACACTTCTAGAAATATAAATTTTTCATAATTAATATCAAAATGTAACAGAATCTTCCAAAATTTTGATAATAGCTAGATCTAATAGATTAGAACTCGAAAATAGTACTAGCAAAGGTTCCCTAAGTTGAATTGAGGAAAAATTCTCAATAAGTATGCAAACTGGCATAGTACTCCTATTAATGAGTTGGTTTGACCAAAGACTTCTCAACTAGAGCCAGGTTTGTTTTGAGTTTAAATTTGATTCATAATCAATATACTTCATGGCATAGTACACAAATTAATGAGTTGATTTAAGAGCCTCAACTTGAATAGGGTTCAAGTTGAGTTGAGGATAAATTTCCAATGAGTATGCTTCATGGGATAACACATGTAATTTGAGGTTGAATGAAGATCCTCAACTATAGTTAGAAAATATTGATCAAAGACTAATCAACTCAAACTAGGTTTCAGTTGAGCTGATGATACACCTACTAATGAGTTGGGTTGATTGAAGACTCCTCAACTAGAACAAGGTCCAGGCTGAGTTGAGGATAGATTCTCAATCAGCTCTGACTAGGTACAAGTTGAGGTTAGGTTGACTTAAGACTCCCCAACTCAAACCTAGTTTGAGGGAGGAAAACTTCTCATTGAGTATGCTTCATGGCATAATAGAACTATTAGTGAGTTTTTGGTGAAAAAATACCTTAAATGTGTTTCATATTAGATTGAAGTAATATTTTTTAACTCGAACCTAGTTCAAGTTCAAGCTAAGCATTATATGGCTCTAATTCTGTAAGAACAATATAGGTTAACTTCTCAATGAGATTGCACGATGAGTTTCATTGGCACGAGTTCAGGTTGGTTTGAGACTTATGAATACAAATCATAATCAAGTTCAAGTGCATGTTGACTAAAGACTCTCCAACTTGAACCTAGTTGGGATACACAACAAATGTCACTTGCATGTCATACACTCATGCTCCTAGGGCACACCAATTGAGCAACCATGTTGCTAATCTAGATTCAACTGAACTTGATAGTGAGTATATATTTAAATGACTCACATAGTCAAGTAGAATCATTCATTTGTAGAATCTCACAAGATGATGGAGATCTTTCATTTTGTGGCTTAAGAGCAATGCTATATTCCATGGGCAATGAAATCAAACTTAAAGCATTAGATATTTTCCACATGTACATGATAAAAGCATACAAATATATATCGAGCTAAAATTGTAGTTAATCGATGCTGAATAATACTGGTGGATTCAGACAGATCTCAGAAAATCCATGACCTGAGTAAAGGCCTCTGTCGAAGCATTAGTGCCCAGAACGTAATCTGTGTGCCCATATCTTGGGAGATAGAGGGTCTTAACATTGCATCGAAGATTATAGATCAGGTTTTGAACATCCACCAGATCTGACAGATGATCCCAACCCCCTGACGCAATTAAGATGGGGAACTCCTTGGGAATAGATGACAGGTCGTATTCGGGAGGGGTGGCCTGACCGTACTTGTTCATGTTTCCTTCTTCTCCCATGTCGTACTTTCTGAATCCATCGTTTCTTATCACTGTTTAAAGTGAATATTTCATGTATTGCAGATAATCAGATCAATTGGAAGCATGTGCAACAAAGATATATACCTTGCAAGAAATCAAAGCATTTTACTGTGAAACAAAATATAGGAGATGAAAGATCTTAATAAGCAGTTGCGTTAGCTGAGCAGTGAAACAAACAATCTCTGAGACTAAATCGTGCACCTATAAGTCTCAACGAAATATCGACAATGACGTAATTTGACAAGATGAGATAAAATCCAGAAGCCATAAAGCTTGAGGATTGATCAGTTGACGTACATTGAGCTAGATGTGCAACGTTGTTGGCTGACGTGGGCTCAGGCATAAACGTTGTGTAGAAACCCATTCTTGAACTATTGAACTCAGAGTTTGGACCTGTCAACATTCATAAACCCCAGAGAGATAATGTATTACGCTTTATAAGTGTCTCTTTCGAATCGTGCCATGCAGTACTGCAAAAATTATTACATTGTGCGAGCAGTTGCTTTAGAATATCTTTGAGGATAGAACCTACGAGCAAAATTTTTACCAGTGAAGGAGTTCAATGTAAAACCGCAATCTATCTCCCTGCAGGCCCGATCGATTAATCCAGAAGCTAGGCTGCCCCTGCAGGATATATAGATTTGCGATCAAGTTAACATTATGAATTCAGTTTTCGTAACAATATAGAGTACTGAAGAAGTTCAGGCTATAATTATGCATCCCGTTTGTTGCCAAAAATCCGTTGCAAAGCGCGTCTAACCGCTTTCCCAATCAGAGAGCATTCAAAAACTTCTAAAATTGACCCAGCATATGAATTCTATCTTGTCCAACTATGTTAATGGAACACTTACGCTGACATGTCGAATTGGCGTGCACCTGAGAGCAAGTATACCTGCATCCATCAATCCTCGTAGTTAAGCTTTGATATTAATATTTGATCCAGACAATGTATTTATAGTTTAAACAATGCTCGCAGCTCGATGCATTGATCAGGAAGTTGATTACTCAGTTATTTAAAGTACGCGCAGCATGTTGCTGCGAGAGGTTTTGCAAACCTGATCCAAGTACATTTGTGAGAATGCGATAGCCAATTGCGACGTTGTTTGGCTTAGATATGCTATAGGGCTTAAAAGCACTGCTGCCTTGAACATTTGCCTCACACTAGGGTCAACTAATGCCGCCAGGCCGATTGTGGTTCCCTGAAATTTCCATGATAAAGCTGCATTGTTAGGATGTAGTCACTGGTTGATGGACAGCTTTACTAGGTGAATTGTCGTAAACGATGTCTCTCCAGATGTGGAGATTAAGCGAAATAGTAGACATGAAACCTAAAGCAGCACCTGCCTGCGAGTGCCCAATGTAGAAGGCTTGTGATCCAGTGGTCTGGTTTACCAGCTGAAGTGCAGCAGGAACATCAAAGGAAGCAAGCTCATCGAAACTCCAAATCCAGAACGCCTGTGATGTGTTTCGCGTCATTCACATTCCAAAACAATTCAACATTTATGCTGAGAGAGAGAGAGAGAGAGAGAGAGAGAGAGAGAGAGAGAGAGAGAGAGAGAGAGAGAGAGAGAGAGAGAGAGAGAGAGAGAGAGAGAGAGAGAGAGAGAGAGAGAGAGAGAGAGAGAGAGGGGTACCTTGTCTTCAATTGACAGAGAAACGTGCTTGGAGCTCTCTGCAGTACCTCGGAAGTTCAAAAACCATACATCAAAGCCCTTGTCCGCTAAAATGAAGCCTAGTGATTGTTCTGATGGGTTTAATAGCCATAGTGCAGCTTGCTGTAGTAGCAGAAGTTAACAGAAGCCATAAAAGTTACTTGTTAGTTAGCATACCGTAACGTTATGTTCTGATGCAGTCAACTCTAATCAAGCACTTGAAAACGAGCTTGAATTTGCAATTCTAACGTATATAACATCCGCTATTGATTCATGGTACCGACATCTCGGAACAAGTTCTAGGCATAATCTCTTAGCTTTGGCGAGCCTTATTCTGCTGCTAATATTCAGAAGTATATTCTAGAGGGGATTCAGGATTTCGGAATGGCGTCGCGCCACGTTCCTCTGGACGTCTAGCAAAGGTAACAGGTTATAATCGGTTGTCGTAGTACTCTTGAAAGTACATACAACTTACAAGGGCAATCCTTCAATTCACCTGAAAGACGCCAGCTCCCAAGATCACAGGAGGCCTACTCAAGCCATTTTCTGGACCTGTACTTCCATACGGGATCCGTTGGATCGCGAGTATGTAGCCATCACGGGTCGTCACCTGCAAAACAACGAAAAATTGAACTCTACGTGTACCGCCAGCTTGAAGATGACAGCCTAGAAAATGTAAAGGAGTACGTGTGATTATGCAGCACTGAGCACACATATAACTACCCCATTGGAATTAAAGGGATCAGGTCAAATTGTCTAAACTGGAGGTGCACACTGCAAATGCCAAGTCGAACTGTAAGATCGACAGAGTGATACCAAAAAATACGCTTAATCATGAGCATTAACGTACAGTGAACTCCTGGCAAGGGTATCCGTTTGGAAGTGCGCGTTCCGTGCACAGTCTCGTTGTCAAAGCAGCGTCAAACAACGGTATGTCTGCAACACAAATCCCTGCAGCATTGAGCAGTATGCATACTACCACTGGTATCATGCAAATCATCTTTATCACCCGCGGATCCATGACTCCAGCTACCGGTCTCAGGAACTACTAATTTCACTTCTTGCAAATTCAATCCACAGCCAAAATAGATCAGTAGCAGAACGTAGTGAGGGTGGTCGTGTCACCTGTGATACAACACCATCCACTGCCCCTTGTATATATACACACACATTAGTGTACATCACAGACGTGGGAGCTGACTGAATCATATCTTACAATAAGGAGCAAGCAACTTCTGGACCATAATCACCAATGTGGGCCCATAATCATGTCCTGCTCAAAGCAATGTGAGATCGACGTTCTGGTCAAAGCCAGGCGAGATCGATGTTCAGTCATTCAGAGGTGACAAAGTCTCCCATTCATCAACCATTCAAGCACTATATTCAGACTTTAAGGGGAAATTTCAGGATACCGGAGCAGTTGTATTAGTTGCTATGTGCAATGATTAGTCAGCTGTAAGCCAATCAATGAGAATGTGTAGCATAAGTATGTTTATCATGAGGCTTATTGATTAGGCTTTTTAATAATTTTGATAGCTTCATCGGGTGGGTTTCCTTCATTTTTCTTAGAAGATATTACGCATAAGCAATCTCTCTCGGTACTAATCCGTTAGATATCGATATCAATAAGAGATTCTCAACCAATATCTATATCAGCCAAGGCTCTACGCCCACAAAAAGGTTACACTCTGAGACTAGGTTTCTCGTTGATAAGTACTTCACGAGAAGCTTCATGATTTAGAAGTGTGTGCTTGCTCCTATAGGCTCTCTCTAGGCCCAGCTACTAGGAGTAGGAAATTCATAATATATAAAACATTTGACACATAACAAGGTGGGAACCTTTCAAGATCATATCTATAGAAGGGTAGAGCTGATGGAGGGTCCAGGTATCTTGTTCTCTTTGTGGTATGAGTGACTACATAGATGTGTGTGTATGTACATGTTCATAAAGACATGTACATACACACACATCTATAATGATGCACATACATGTACATATACAATGATGAGAACACCGTGTCATGCGAACACCGTGTCATACGCATGACAATCTGAAAAACAAAATTTGTTCAATTACTTTGATGTTCAAGAGTAAGATCAAGAGGTTGGTCTCAAAGGGCTTCAACAACACAAAACGAAAGGTGGCAATTTGGAGCTAGTCAAGAGAATCAAAGGAGGGTCAATTGACAAAGATGTTATGGATCAGTTTTTGCAGCTTATTGAAGACTCAAGTAAGGTCAAAGGAGCAGCAAGGAAGTGTTTTTCAGGTTTACTTTACTTGTTCTATCTCATGTTTGAGCTATTTCATGTGGATGTGTGCAAATTGTTAAGATATGGACAAACTAGCTACATTGTCTTGCAATATCTTATTGTTGGAGTTGTACTAGCATTCTTGGCTGGTTTTGCTGATGGAAATGAAGCTATTGGAGGTTCATTATATCACTCATCCATGATCAAGTTCTCAAGTGCTGAGCTACTTGATGCCAATGTTTCGAGATTGTCAATTTTTGGTGAATTCATGGTCATTTTCTTGTGTCAAGTAGATCTTGAAGATGGACTAGTGAAACCCACTTGGTTTATGGAGTCATGTGGTGTTGGATTTGCATCATTGATGTACTCACCTACTCATGGATTTCCAAGGTTTGATGGTTTCTTGTGGCAAGATGGAGATGGAGGCTCATTCATGGAGTTTTATGGTGGAGACATATCAAGAAAGAACAAAGTTGGAGGAGACAAGCAAGAAAATGGTCATCACTCACATTTATTGTTGGTTGCAGAGAGTTCAAAGTTTGAAATATGGCAGAATCATTTCATTCACATTCTATTTGGTTTTTCATGTTCTAGTTATATCTTGATGTGTAAAATTGATGTAAGAAATAGTGAACCATCCAATTTGGCCACACGTGTGAGCCTTCTGGATTTCAACATGATGAACATTGCCTCCTCACCATCTTGAGATGTCGATGTAGATCCACCTCTAGCTTGAAGCCTATATTCCTCATTGATCAAGATCTCTTGAAGATCCACCAAACTTGGCAAAGTTTTTGAATAGTAAGACTTTGTACAATGTTAGCATGAGCATCCAACAAACCATTAAGAATAACTTGAACAAGCTCTCCTTCCTTAATGCTTTGATCAATGCAAGCTAACTCATCAATTAAAGTCTTCACTTTCAAAACAAAAGTATTAGGACTCTCTTCTTTCTTTTGTATGATTTGAGAAATTTGTCTTCTTAGAGTCAACATGCTATGATTCATAAAGCTTATTCAAAGCTTCCCAAGCCTCTCGAGATAAATTGCACTTACCAATCTCCTTGAGTAGCTCATTGGTCATATTCATCTTAATCATGTGTAGAGCTTTCTTAGATCTCTTGTCATACCTCACTTGATCTTGTTGAACCAAGTATCTCTCCTCCAAACCTACAACAATATCCATCAACTCATGCATTTCAAAAAGTGATTCCATCCTTGCCTTCCATGTAATTGCTCGAGGTATTGCTTGAGGTAAGCCTATTATTGGTTTCCAACATGAATCCACTTGATGTAGCCATCTTTCAATGACCTCAAACATGTTCCAATGCACAAAGCACTCTTTTGAAATACAACAAATGGTTCCAAAAAGAAATCACAAAGATATGGAACCTCTCAATTCTCTTCTTGCACTTATAACTAACAAATCAGCACATAGAATGTAGAAATCTTGATCAACCTATGATCTACCACAATCTAACGAATCTTGCCACTCTCTAATATTGAAACACACCCTATTGAAGTCCAAAAATCTCAAAAAAATAGAGATCCAATCAAAATTAAAGTTTTGACAAAATCACAAAAAATTGAATATCTCAAATTCTACATGCAATTGCCTAAAACTTGATATAGAATCTTGTAGCCTCCAATGAAGCCTTTCTAATGCATAAAAAATCAGCCAATTATAGTAAGCCAAGGTAGAATTATAATTTATCAAGTTCATAAACCTAAATTTAGTTTTGACCTACAAAAGATCAATTCTACATATGCAAATTTCTTGATTTTTGAGTAGAAGCTATTCTAGCATGCTATAGAGATAGAAACTCCTCCAAATATTTGATAGATGTGGTTGATCCTTTCATAACCTCCAACACAAGCTCTAATACCATGTGAAAAAATATGAACCTGTAAGATCCAAAATCATCCTCTTGATCTTTGGTATGAAAGTCAACACAATCTACACCATTTGCATCATAGAATATTCAGCATCTACTTAATGAAAGAGATTCAAACTCAATAAGAGCTTGATCAAACATCAAACATAGGATGAAATGAAGTTTCTTTGCAAGATATCACCAATATAGTGCACCGATGGATAGATGAACCCAAGAGAACTCATGTATAAGCATGAAATGAGATGAGAGAGAGAGAGAGAGAGAGAGAGAGAGAGAGAGAATGCTTATCATCCCATGTGTGTATGACTATATATAGTAGATTCATGTCTCATTGATGATCTTGGTTTCTCTCCATATCAAAAACCCTACCAATAATGTGGACTAGATTCAATGTCTCCAACATTCGAATTTGAATCTACCAAACTCGACCTCCTACTATTTCCCTCACTTTCTAAAAGTGGTGATTCAAAAACATTTGAACTAAAATAACTTTGAAATGACAATCTCTAATTTTAATATGAAAATTGGCCTCAATTGCCAAATAAACAAATATAACCAAATTTGACTAAACTAGTTGAAATCTCTTACATCTATTATCATGTGAAATGGGTTACAAGAGGTGCCTTTTTATCTTTGGGGAGGCCCTTGCCCCTTGGTTTCTATTGGCTACCATAGCTTTTCAATCTTTCATAATAACCCAATAGACCATTGTGTCCGTCACACAAAAACAGTATGCCAAGAGAGTAACAAAGTATTTTGCAATGGACCTATCTAGAATTTGATGGAGAATTAAATTTTTAAATATGCATCAAACCACAGCTCTTGTTCGTAAAAAATCATGTAGTGGTATAAAAAGAGTAGCACACCATTTGCTACCATTTTGCTGGATCATGGGTAGAAGAAACTCACAAAAAAACTTACTCGTAGAATGTCAAAACCGAAAAAGGAGGTGTTTGAGAGGACAAAGGGATTCAACGTTGTGCCATTATCTAAAATACTTTGTACATAACAAAATTTGTATTTAACATGATACATTTTATTCACAAGTAGCAACTATATTAATGGCCATAAATGCATTGTCCTATTTTTGTGATGGACAAATATATTCCAATAGTACATATAAAATCATAATTGTAAAGAGAGATATAGCTATAAAAATATTGGGTAATGTTATTGAAAATGTACCCAAAAGATCATCTGCTTTAGCAATGTATGCAATTACATAGAGTTGAGCAAAAGAAGATTGATCGAGCATCTGGATCCATACAAGAGACGACAATTTCTTTATGACCATATTGCAAATTGACCTTTGATAATGATAAGGAGATGTAACTTTAAAATTGTATACGACCTTTATTTTTATAATGATGTTGAATGAAATGAGATTTGTCAAATATTTGATTTGATATCTAAATTGTGCTCTTTTGTATAACCATTGAAATAACTGATATAAATAACATCTTTTTGAATTATATCCTCTAGGATTGGTTGCTAAATGAAAAGCTCCTCTTGTTTGACTATGCAATTTCTCCATCTATATGCTCATGCTTCCATATTCTTTTGCGAAAAATGTCATGTGGTGTAACAGAAAATGTCGCAACCAATAAATTGCATATATTAGAAATCAAATATATGATTATGATGTTTTGATGTATGCTTTGTCTAGAAAAGCAACTATTGACTTACCATATAGTGAGTAATTGAGCCTTTCCTTAACATTCTACTACTGATTTGACAAATGTATCACAATATTATTGTATACTTGTAATGTCATTTTTAGATGATTTTTCTTTTTGCATTACACCAACTAGATTGTCAAATTTTTGTCACACTACAATTTTTTATAATCTTGTGTTGTCCATATCTTCAAAGTCGGTTGATGCTACAACAATATCTTTCCAAACATTACATGTCACAGTAGAAGGCTTTTTAGTGTGATTGGACAAAAATCTTCTAGCTTTTGCACCACCAACAGATGGCTTATTTGGAACGTTCTCTGATAAATTTGATATTTTTTTATTTTTTATTTTTCTATTTTCAGATTTCCCTTGTGAAAACATGTTTATGAAAGTACATTCTCTAATCTCTCAGTTCCAATTTTAGAGGCCGATTCAGGTTCGGTATTCTGGACATACAAAATGTAATCATAAATCAAATTTTCAATAATTTGTACCTCAGTATGCAATGTGCATATGTGAACATTGATCAACGGAATATTTATTGTTGAAAAAATCCATGACAACATAGCTTGGTCGTTTTAATATAATATCAAATATAAGATTGACATTAGCAAATTTACATGACCAAGAAAAATTACAATCCACTAGCATTTGACAAACAATAATAAATGAGATAGAAATATACTTGGAACGCTGCTAATCACCATGATTCATTCTTAGATTGAACACTAAATGATGAATCCTCTACATCATTTCTATTATTGTTTAATGTTTTAGACTCATTAAGTTTAATAACCAATATTATTTTTCCTTGGACTTTTGTAACATTTGATCATGTATGCCACAACTTTGTTGATATTAAAAAATTAATTGTTGGACTCATTATATTCCAATGTTCCACTCTCACATGTGTACAATTTATTGATAGGAAACGGTTCACCTACAAGTATAGTCATACTTTCATTAAGAAAGTATCTTGTTTTTCTGACTTGAAATGGATGAGGAAGAGGTGCTTTTGAATTTTCACATGTAAAAAGGCTTCTTGTACAATTTTAAACAATATAATATATGCTTTATGATTAATTCTTGAATCATCACATGTTCCATGCATAACTCTTGGAAGTCTGTGTATTTTTTCTTGAGAACTTTGACTTCATGCTTTTCTTTTTAAAATTCTCAACAACTTTCAACATATCTTGATTGAATATTTGAAGGCCTATAACAATAGTTCACAATTCTAATATATTGGATCTCAACGTCTATTTTTGTAAATTTGTTTTCGCAAGTTATTTGAAGTATAGTCTCTCATTATTTGTTTGACTCAACAAATAATCCAAAAATTGTGTTTGCTTCATTGGTTCATAGTACATCCCGTATTGACTCAACCTTTGATGATACCCCAGCAATTCATTGTGTCCAGCGGCACACAAATTTCAGTAATTGGCCAGTAGTTTGAACGTCTAGAAAACATCATGTACTTGGATCTTTGGAATAAACTGATCAAATCGTCCACAGATCAATATTTTTAGAATTATTTTCTCTAAGTTCTTTCTTAGAGCTCTCATTACCCTCAACAACTTTGGTGGTATTCTTATTAATTGAAGCACAGTTGAATGGGAGTACAATATAAAGATCTAACTTTTTCATTATTTCAAAATCAAACTAAATCATATAATAAGATAAAACATTCACATGAGACCTCAACAAGCATGTAAAACTTTAGTAAGCAATAACAATGAATGTTATATAATTTACCTTTCAAATATTTTTGAAGGTTTTTGGAGGGAACACCATGCTCAACCAAGATCTATCCTCTTCTTCTCCTCCCACTAGTGATATGGCACAATGATACTCTTTCATAAAAGTACAAATAAAAGCTTCTTGGTAGTGTGCTCAGTCGGCATGTTTATTTCATTCGAGTTAATCACCTGTTAGTTGTGCGTTAAAATTAAGCTAACCACACTCGTTAGACGGCGGACAACACCAAAGACCAGAAAAATGACAAAAAAATCTTGTCATTTATGATTTATGTCTCTAATCATTCTCTCACTAACTTTGGATTAGTATGGTATTGACTATGATGAAACCTTTGCACCTGTGGAAAAGATGGTAAGCATTAAAATTATCACTTCTCTTGCTACACTTAGGTTGGGTTCTATGGCAAATGGATGTTGCTAACATTTTCTTGAATAGAGACTTTGATGAGAAAGTTTACATGGAGCAACTTGAGGGCCACACTTCTCAAGACAAGTCAAATATAGCGTTTTTACTTCAAAAGAGTTTGTATGGGCTTAAGCAAGCACCAAGGAGTTGGTATTCTAAGCTTAATACTTTTAACTCTCTCAAAACTTCATTATGAGTGAGTATGATCATTCACTCTTACTTTATAATGAATGGTAGTGATGTTATTATCGTCTTAATTTATGTGAGTAACATTATTTTAAGTGGTGGTAATAAGCAAGATATAGGAGGTGGAGCTTAAGCACGTTTTTTCAAGAGAATGTGTAGATGATATCTGCACCAAATCATTGGGAAAAGATTTTTATATAAAGAATAGATCACATCTTGGTTTATGCTCTAAATCTATGCTAAAACTAGTTGAAGAGGGAGTGCAAAAATTGTCAATTAGTTTTCTACTTTTCTAGTAGGTTTGGCAATTTGAGCCGAGATGAGGCCAAATTAGCAAATAAGGTATACATGGTTATTTCACACATGTAAACCCAACATACATGGTCAATTTTAGGTTGGGTCCAAATTCACTTAGTCAATTAGTACTAGTGCACATGTTCATTTTTAAGTTGGCAATTTCGGCCATTCTGACTAGTTTAGGGCATGTCCTGAATAAGATAGGCCAAACCCATCTACAAAGAGGATAGAGTTATTACTCTCAACTATAAATAGAAGGGTTGTGCTGGTACAGTAGAATCTCGGAAGTGCTTCCATTTTGGAAGCTTTGGAGCCAAGACTATTTCATTATTTTTGGTTCTCTTCTATTTATGAGTAGAATACTTGTTCTAAGCTTGATCTATCTATATCGAAGAGTGGTAATAAATCATTTTTTGCTATTGTATGGCTTGTTAATATAGAATTGGATCAAATCTTTTCATATGCAAAATAGATTTTGATTCTATCTTTTTTTTATAGAGTTATAACAATCAAGGACATGATTGTTAGAGAGTATGCAAATCAGATCCACAATCTCAGCCTCTATAGTTTACCTGCATGCTAAAACTACAAAATCAAGAAACAAGAAAGTTAATCCACATCTACATTCCACAAAACAAGAAAGTAAGCAAGAGATCTAACTAATCCACAATCACAAAGGAAATCAAAATATGCTCATAGAAATTTCATTCAAGAAAATTGCCATGAACAAGAAGCTTCACAATCATCAAGAACTCGTGGAAGATCTTCTTTATTCACTCAAGAACAATTGACAATACAATCAAAGCTCCCTCACAAGAGAGGGGGGGCCCTTAAATAAGCAAGGCTTCCCATTCTCGGATCAGCCGCACATACTTCTCCATCCGGATGGCTGAGGCCTATGGGGCCTAGAACTGTATGTCCTTAGGCTTAACCAGAGGGGCATCAACTATCAGCGCACTCGATGATCCATCTCGTACTTGGCCGATCTGGACCATCTGGTGCTTCAGTTGTTGTTGGACCTCTTCCAAATTTGGACCTTGTTCTCGAGCATTTGATGCTGGCTTACCAACCAATGCATGTGGTAGCTTGCTTCGGATAGGCCGATCATTGAGCGCTTAGCTACTTCGGAGAGCTTCTTAGGGTTAGTGAGGGTTGGGTACTGATCGAGGGTTTGAGCTGGTGAAGTTAATCCAAAAATAGGCATTGTGTAGAAAATGAAGATGGAGGTGGAGGGAGTGGAGGAATAATGCTAGTAGCAATGGTGGTTGTTGTTGTTGTGGTGGTGGTGGTGGTTATTGGAGGGGTCAGACTTCTTCCTGACTAATCTACCTTCTCTGGTTCATCATCACTTATTTCCATTAGGTCCGCAACATCAAAATATTGCAAAGTGTCCAAGGTGTGGACTTGCTGGGCCTGTGGCTATTGACCTTGTGGCTGTTGGGCCGCTTCCGTGTCTTAGGAACTGGAACTCCCCACTCCTCCCCCCCCAAAGAAATGGTGCGTTTGGTGAAGTTGATGGCATTGGCGTGTAATCAATATGGGTGGGGTGGTGACCTTTTCTGGTTGACCAACTACTTGTGATGTGGTCATGTCTGGTGCTGTTGTAGACGTAGCTGCTCCATCACTCTCGTCGATGGTGTGTGAGGGTGAGGAGTGTTGTTGAGAGGCTGAAATTGAGCTTCCATCATCTGAAGCTAAACTGTCTGATGTTGTTCTATCGGGTGATTTCCTCCTAGTCTGAAGCTTCCTGCGTATTTGTTGTTGTCGTGTGTCTGGCAACTGGGCCTTGGAGGTATCAGCCTATTGAGCTTCCAAGGATGCAGCTACTTGTGGATCTGGTTGTGGTCTTTGTCGCTTGTGTACCAGTGGAAGAATACTAGTGTTTACCCTTTTGGGTGGGAGTCCCGATGGTGAATAGCCCGTGAGCGTGAACGCTTGGACGGTTTTGACCCTATGGGAATGTCCCATGCTTTGTCCGCAAGTTGTAGGTGTTGTTGGAGTTTGGGCCCGTTCTGTTCTTGTTGGAGTGTGATATCCGTCATGAGATAACCTAGGACGGTTACTGGCTACTTGTTTTTAAGACACTCATGAAGGCTGTTCGAAGCAAACCGTGCCCAATCATAGAGGTTCTAGGCATGCAGTCGTGAATCTGCCATCATGTGGACTAGGGACATGGGTACCCTCAGCACTTGTGTACTTGGTTGTTGTGTGCATCTGGTCAGATATGCACATGCCGCTTGCAGTTGTTGATCATTGATGGCCTCAACTCTGTATCTGTCCTTATTCTTCCATTTGTCCACGGAGGGGTCTATGTATTTGAAGTAGGATGTCTGCTCAATCTTCTGGAGTGTCCTTGTGACAGCATTTGGTCCTCGAGGAAACCCAAAGGGTTGCAAGTCGGCTGTCGCAAAAGATATGTTATAAACATAGTTCCTGACAGGGGGAACTATGAGTTGGCACGACCTTGTGTGGAAAGCAAAGTATGTCATGGAATGAAGGATGGTGACAGAATGTGGTTGGATAAGAAGATGGAAGGTATAAGCTCAAAAAGCGGGAAAGGTGGAGATGTTGGTCAAGGATGGATATCTATGGAAATGAATGTATGGAGGTGGGAAATGAACTGGAAGGAAACCACAAGTTTTGTGATGTTGATGATATTATATTCAATAGTGTAATGGGAGCGTGATTAATGCTCACATGACACTATCCCTCAACATGCAAAAAATTACAAAATGATGTGTTTTCTACCGGCAATGTTAGGTTTAGAGATGTTTGGTGATGGAGCTCTCAATGGTAAGCGAACGATGATGGTGGATAGTTGGTGGAGGTGGGTGCAAACGATAACAGATGCAAGGAACAACAGAGCGTCATGATCGTGCACAGGAACAAGAAGATCTCCAGTAGATCGTAGCAAGAAATGCCAGAATTTGCACTTCGCTGAGGTGCGAATGGCGTCGGGGTGATGGCATTTATGAACACCGTCGTCTGGGTTCGGATGAGATGGGACGGGCTAATTCGTTGAATTTTGAATTTGGAATCGCCAGTCAAGATTTGAGTGAGTCGTTTTGATCAAGATCTGATAGATGGCTTCGGTTGAGATTTGAGACAGAGTGCTCCGGTCGAAATCTGATGGAGTGTGTCGGTCGAGATCTGATAGAGTGCTCCAGTCGAGATCTAATAGAGTGCTCTGGTTGAGATCTGATAGAGTGCTCCGGTTGAGATCTAATAGAGTGCTCCGGTCGAGATCTGATAGAGTGCCCCGATTGAGATCTGATAGAGTGCTCCGGTTGAGATTTGACAGGATTCCTTCGATTGAGATTTGACAGGAGACCTTTGGTTAAGATTTGACAAGAGACCTTTGGTTGAGATTTGACAGGGGTCCTATATGGAGGTGTGTTTGCAAGGGAAGAACTTCAGGGGGAAAATATGACTGGGGCTCAGAGTAGAAGTTCTTATGGGAAAGGTGTATCTCAATGAATGATTGTATTCTTAATTAGGAATATTGAGATACTAGACAGACAAAAATGAGATGGGCCAAAAGTGTGAGAATCTCTTCCTTATGGTGTAGCCTATCATTTGTTGACCTAGAACATTCATGACAAATAGGTATTTATAGAAAAAAGAAAATGCATAGAAAGTAAATAAGTACAGGTAAATAATGTACAGGTATGAATTAGAACAAGAAAACAGGTTAAAATAGGCATGCAAAAAGAGAATAACAAGCAAGAAAATAGAAAATAAAAATATAGAATATATACCAGGGAAAGTGTTAATTTGGGTCAACAAAAAACAACTCTTTGTAATACCGCCGTAGACGACCACCGTTGATGACAATGTTGAGGAGTATTTTGTCAAGTATTTGCAGCTGGACTGCACCATTAGGTAAGATTTTATTAATAACATACGGTCCCTTGCTTCAAAATTTCAATTTTCTTGGGTGCTTCTTCGATGTATAAAGAAGCACCTGGTCATCTAAGTGTAGATCTTTATTGCGTAAGTGACGGTCATGCCAAGCCTTTTGGCATCGTTTGTTAACCAGTTGTGCATGGTAAGATATGAGTCTTGTCTCACATAACTGGGCTAATGTAAATAACCTGGCCTTGACTTGTTGCTCAATTGTAGCTTTTTCACAGAGATCTATAATAAAAGCTTCCATGACTCTTAGCAAAGGTACTAAGAATTCTACAGGCATTACCGCCTCTTGACCATACACTAAGTGAAAAGGGGCCACTCAGTGGCTTTCTTTGGGGTGGTGAAGTAAGCCCAGATAGCTGAAAAAAGTTTTGTTACCCAATCAGAGCGACTGGTTTCAACTATCTTTGTCAAAATTTTACATATCGTCTTGTTAGTTGATTCGGCATGGCCATTACACCTAGGATAGTACGGTGTACTCTTTCGGTGAACAACAAGGTAATGGCGTAGTAAATTATCAATGATAGCATTTAAAAAATGAGTGCCACGATCACTTACTAGCTCTATAGGACAGCCAAAACGTGTAATAATGTTTTTATAAAGAAAACACATGACAGTTTTTGCGTTGGTGTCCTTTCTTTTCCGAGCCTCAACCCACTTAGTGGTGTAATCTGTGGCTATGAGGATGTAATAGTTGTGTTTCGCTGCTGGATTGATTGGTCCAACAAAGTCAATTCCCCACTTATGGAAGGCTTTGCCTTCTATAATGGGAGTCAGTGGTGTGAAGTCTACTTTTGTATTTTTCTTGGCTCGTTGACAGACATCACACATTTTAATGACAGCAGATGTGTCTTTAAACAAAGATGGCCACCACAATCCTGCTCGAAGGATAATCTTAGTTGTGGCTTCAGTAGAGAAGTGGCAACCGCCAATGCCCTCATGAGCCTAGGATATGATAGGTCGTATCTACCATTCATAAGCGCATCGTCGAATAATACCATCAATGTCTCGTTTGTAAAGTTGTTCGGCTATTAACTAAAAGAGCGCAGCTTTCAGCAAAAAAAAAAATTTTGCAACCGTACTCAAGCCTTCTTTAAGTCTGCCTGTTGTTAGGAACTGAGTGATTACCTCAGCCAACAAGCATGTAGCATCAATCTGAAAAAGACATGCATCAGGAAGATCATCGTTGACTGGTGCAGTTGCTTATTCAGCATTAGGTAGTCGGGAAAGGTGATCCGCCATGAAATGTTGTGTTCCTTTCCAAACGACTACGCAAAAATTAAATTCCTCTAGTATCAACAGCCATCAAGCTATACGTCCCATTTTATAGGATTTATTAACAATATATAATACGGCTTGATGGTCGGTGTAGAATGCAAAGGTTTGGCCTAGTAAATAATGTCTTAGTTGTTGTACAGCATAGACCATCGCCCCAAGAAGATTGCCATGAACAAGGAGCTTCACAATCATCAAGAACTCGTGGAAGATCTTTTTTATTCACTCAAGAGCAATTGACAATACAATCAAAACTCCCTCACAAGAGAGGGGGGCCCTTAAATAAGCAAGAAGGCTGTCCATGTGGAGCCCAAGTGGCAATTCCACTAATTTGGAAATTACAAGTGGAAAAAGCCCTTCCACTAGTGGTCACCATCAAAATGTGGCTCACTCTAAATTATTTAAGGGGTCTACATTATTTACAATGCCTAGGAAATATTACTAGCTCCTACGTGGTCGTTCCTTCTATGGGATACACCATGTAGGCTCACATGAATAATAATTGTCACCCAAGCTAGTAATCCTCGGCTCTCATGCTCGTCTCTCAGCTTCTTCTGCTCTCCTCCTTCTAAGACCTCCTCGGTCATGGGTGAGAGATACTCTATGTCTTCAGCTTGGCTCAGCTCTGAGAATTCTTTGAAATCCGCCAACACCACCCAAGTAGCACACGTCAAGCATCTAGAGTCTCTCATAGCCTTATTGATCCTTCATCTCCAGAATGTCGACTAACAACTCCTCAAGTGTCAATCCGAACATCACATCTACCCCTCCTCTTCTGGCACATTGCTACAATGTAAAGTAGAACATTACCAAAAGGTATTGTCATAGCCAAACATTTGCCATCCCTACACGCTTGAGGAACTCTCTCTTCCAGAATACTTGTTCTGGCCACTTTGTAAATGATCTTCTTCTTTTTCAATCTTCAAACCGAATAGGTATATGTTCCATCCTTCAACATAGACACTTTCAAAGACCAATTGTTGGGCACAAATATCCCTTAATCAAGCCAATATCTGGCATCCCCTCCCCCTTCCAAAAAACCTTAATCTTGTCATTGCATTGTTCCCTGATTTTGGGAGATAGATTGTAGATTTGCTCTCTGATTCAGAACGTTGATCTATGCTGAGCTAGGACTGGTTGCATCGCTTGTAAATGCATGTAGCTGAGTAATGTACCCATTTCATCCCCACTGACAGGCTAGAAATACACGTTATAATCTGAGAAACACTTCTGCCTGGAAACCGTTCTAAGAAGAAGATTAAACCGTAAAGAACTGTAACCAACAGAAGTAACAAAAAGAAGAACAATACATAATCGTGCTCACAGATTCAGTGGGATTCTGTGAACAATCTCAAACTGAAAAATGTCTAGACATGTTACCTATCGATATATGATTAAGGTGACCAAGTCTATAATGCCAAGTCAATTCTTTATTGATAGATGTTGAACTGTTTAAAGCACGATCAGTTACAGAATTACAATGACTAAGCCTATAGAGATATATATGTCTCTTTTTGAGTGCAAGAACTCTCCTAGTCTTATCAAGAATTCGACAGGAATTTCTCTAGAACTCTACCCTATATCCTAAATCTATAATTTGATTGACCGCCGACAAAATACTTGTCATCAAGTTTGGGACATACAATACATTTGGTATCAGTTTCGATAGTTCATCATGAAGATTCAGTTTGACAATACCTTCACCTTCAACTATGTTTGAGCTATTGTCTCCAAGGTGAACAAACTTTTTGGCGATGTAGGCCGAATAATCGATAAACCATTCTTGAAGGCTTGTCATGTGTTGCACTGCTCTAGAATTTGATGAACCATTCCTTTCATTGTTAGACACATGGTGATGGCTCACCATGAAGGCTTCCTGCTCTTCGTCATCTGCAACATTTTGCTTCATGTTGACTGCATAAGCTTGCTGATCTGGCTACTTCTTCTTGTCGTTGTTGAACTTCAAGATTCGACAGTCCTGAATTTCATGGTTTGTCCTCTTGCTATACTTGCAAAATAATCTCTTCTTGTTCTGAGCGGGTTGCTGATTCTGGGTCTTCGGTGACTGCTTCTGAGTGTCATCAAATTGTCAGACAGTTTTTTTTTTATGTTGCTTCTTCATGTTCTTCTTCGAGAATAATGCTTGTGAGTCATTGATGGAGGACAAGGATGCTACATTTCTTCTTGTATCCTCCTATAGAAGCATAGCTATGACTCTGGACAATGTTATATTTGAGTGTGTGGCAATCATCATCACCCAGCATTTGTATGATGATGGCAAACTTGAAAACAAGATCATTACAACATCGGAGTCTTCGATCACTGAACCTATTGCCACCATCTGCTCCAACAGAGTCTTAAATTGATTAATTTGATTTTGAACAGAATCATCTTCTAACATTCTAAGAAAGAAAAACAAATTTCTTATATGCAACTTCAAAGTGACATCTCTCACTTTGTATAGTGTATTCAATATATCCCAAGCTTCTTTAGAAAATTGGGCTTGTCTGATATGGCCAATCTGTGTGTTGGAGATGTTAAGGGTGATCAAGGCAAAAGCCCTGCCATCCCTAAGCTTCCACTTGGAAATGGCTTGCTCATCGACATTGGGAATCAGTTCAATTCCATTGACTACTATCTCCCAAAGTTCCTTGGCCATGATTACTACTCTCGTCTTGAATATCCACAAGTGGTTATTTAAACTATCAAGTTTTTCTACCATTAGAGCAAACTATGGTTGCGAATCCATCTAGAATTTCAGGATGAGAGTATGTAGATAGTAGATTGTATGACTGAAAATAATTATAGCAAAATTCTACACTATAATAAAATTAGTATTCTGATAATGTATGTTTTAATGATAATATCTAAATGCTCTGATACTATGTTGGTATCAGATTAGAAAATTAGAAAAAGCTCTGATACCATGTTGTGATTCGAGGCAATGGGCATCGTGTTAGTGAAGAACAAGTGAAATTCTTAGTACATGTAACTATGTCTATCATATTCAGATCAGATTCGAACGAATCAAAATCAATCTCACTTGAGCATAGCTTTGAAGTCACTGAATCGAAAGACTCGATTCCATAGCCATGCATGAATTCACTAAGTTATAGATTTAGATTTTATGTGCGGAAGCATAAAGCATCTAGGAATGGTGATTAGAACAACAAATTCGACTTAT
Source organism: Diphasiastrum complanatum (assembly GCA_029204225.1). Classification (NCBI taxonomy): domain Eukaryota; kingdom Viridiplantae; phylum Streptophyta; class Lycopodiopsida; order Lycopodiales; family Lycopodiaceae; genus Diphasiastrum; species Diphasiastrum complanatum. The sequence continues at coordinate 48,758,457 of CM055102.1, forward strand.
GCTATCAGTCACACGAGTTATTTAGTCTACGAATAATTTATCTATGAGCATAAATCTATTTGAACATGAATAAAATAAGCATTCAATCAAAACATACATGACTCGACTTATGGAACGAATATTAATTAGTTGCGAATGATAACAGTTTGAATAAAAATAGAGTCACATTCTTTCTAAGACAATAGTCTATTTTGTATATCTGCAAATTGTTTAAAAACGTGTGTATTTCTGCGGAACATGCGACTATACAAGTATTTACAACAGTTAGAGAATGGATCTAGTCTAGAAGAAAGATAGGGATGGAGAGGATAGGAATCCAACAATTGATAGGTGGATTGATATGGAGCTAGCTCACATATGACATTTCATAAGGGGTATTAGTCATCATTGGTGGCTTTTGGAAGTGATAAAAAGGTGATCTACATGGCCAATGATGGTGAGTGTGCAATTAAGGATATTGACACGATTCATCTCTCTCTCTCTCTCTCTCTCTCTCTCTCTCTCTCTCTCTCTCTCTCTCTCTCTCTCTCTCTCTCTCTCTCTCTCTCTCTCTCTCTCTCTCTCTCTCTCTCTCTCTCTCTCTCTCTCTCTCTCTCTCTCTCTCTCTCTCTCTCTCTCTCTCTCTCTCTCTCTCTCTCTCTCTCTCTCTCTCTCTCTCTCTCTCTCTCTCTCTCTCTCTCTACTAATAGGAATGTGAATTTGAAGAATGTTTTGTTCATACCATCAATCAATAAGAGCCTTCTTAGTGTTAATGACAAGGGTCTTAAGGTGGAGTTTGATGGTGATTCTTGCTTGATCAAAATGAATGGAACTTTGATTGCCCAAGGCAAGAGACAAGGTGAGCTCTACCAACTTGATGAATATGTTGTTTCTAACCATGGTGGTTTGAAGGCAAAGAAGAAAGTTGGTGAGCTTTGTTCAATTTCAAAGTCACAAAGGTTTTCTTATTCTAGATCTAGCTCAAGATATAAGATGCCTTTTCATTTGGTACATTTGGATATGCATTGAACTAGTGCTTTGAGTAATGGAGGAGCAAAGATGTTTGTGACTTGCATTGATGACTTTAGTAGATATTGTTGGATCTATCTTCTAAAGAGTAAGGACTTCATACTTGATGTTTTTCTCAAGTCCAAAGATGTTGTGGAGAGTCAATTCAACATGAAGATCAAGCTCTTTAAGTTGGCAATTGAAGACCTATCAACAAAGTTCAAAGAGGTTTGTGTGGCACATGGGATCAAGAGGGAGCTTTCAAACTCAAAGGTTCTACATGGAGTGGAAGAGAGGAACAGAACTCTTTTTGAAAGAGATAAATCCATAAGGGTGAATGCAAATCTTCCAAAGTGATTTTGGGTTGAAGCTTTGATGTGTGCTAACTTTTTTTGCAATAGGTATTCAAATGAAGACTTGGATGGTAAGAGTTCATTTGATGTTCTTTTAGGTAAGAAGCCAAGGTTGGACCATATCAAGATCTTTGGTAGTACTTGCTATGTCAACTCATCTTTTGAATTCTTGAAGGGAATCTTTGTTGGCTATAGTGAAGTAAGGAAAGCTTATAGGTTTTACATTCCTAAGTCAAAGAAAATTCACATTTCTAAGGATGTTGTCTTTGAAGAGGAGAATGTGGATAAGCTTGATGTTATTGATGTTGATGAAACACACATATTTGGTGATCACCGTGAGAAGGATGGTGTTGGGCTCCTAGTGGGTCCCGCCACTAAAACTACTGTTGGCCAAGGCTTGCCAAGCGGGCCCACCACAATATTATACAAGTAGAGTAATAAGTGCGAAGGCAGTGGCATCCTGCGTGTATAAGCCCAACCCAATGAGCACAAGTAGCAAGTTGTAATTCCTAGGAACAAGAAACTAGGGGCTTAAAACTCTAAAATGACATTAGAGGCCCTAAGTCAAGTTGCAAATAAAAAAAGCTAAAAGGGCCCAAATTAGAACTCACATGAATCATGTGAGTGCCCTTGTGCTTTCTTAGCACCATTAGATTTAAGTTGTGTTTATTTGAAGGGCTTGGATTAGAATCCTTGTCCCAATGAAGTGGCCAATCAGAGTGAAGGAGGCTCACCTCGAAAATCTGTAAGAGGCCATTTCCTTTGTATTGTATCTTCTATCTTTTTCTTAATAAAACTCTGCTGGTTTCACTTCAGATCTCTCTCTCTCTCTCTCTCTCTCTCTCTCTCTCTCTCTCTCTCTCTCTCTCTCTCTCTCTCTCTCTCTCTCTCTCTCTCTCTCTCTCTCTCTCTCTCTCTCTCTCTCTCTCTCTCTCTCTCTCTCTCTCTCTCTCTCTCTCTCTCTCTCTCTCTCTCTCTCTCTCTCTCTCTCTCTCTCTAGGTTGGGTGTCAATAGCTTTGGGAAGGTGCTCAGGCCTCCAAAGCCTCTCTCAACCTAGGCATTTTCTCTCTCTTCTCTCTCTTTGTGTGCTAAGCAGGTGAAGCAAGGTTGCGCTCCCAGCGATGAACCCCATACACAATAGTGGCACCATCACCGGAGAGCCCGAACACTTGCCTTGGTCGGCATAGACATCACTTTTCTTCTCCTTATCTCACTCTTCTCTCTTCTTTTCCCTTCATTTTTCATCCAAAAAATCGAGTGTGGATTAGAGCTAGTGGGGGTTGGATTAGTGTTAGAACTGTAGATTAGAACAACCCTTGCTAAAAAAGAAAAAAAACAAACAAACAAACAAACAAACGAAAAAATCAGAAAACATGAAAAATCTATTTTTGGCTAGGAAATAGCGGGAAAAATATATTAGAGGCAACCCCTTTGATAGTACCTTGTGGACACTATTCAAAACCTCTATAAAAGTCGGCAAAGGTTAAGTCCTAGCCATTTTTGAAAACACCGCAAAAAATTGTCAAAAAATCCATAAAATTTGTAGTTTCTCTCCCTCCCCTGGGAAATAACCCTCGCCCACTTGGATCTAAACCTGTATTAGAGAAAGCTAATCTCATCTTGGCGAAGATTATCTCTCTAGGATCTGAGAGAAAACTGTTAAAAATAACAAAGAAACCCATAAAAAATTTATTTTCTTTCCATCCCCTGGGAACTAACCCTCGCCCACCTGGCTTTAGCTTAATCTGTAATAGAAAAGGCCACTCTCAGCTCGGCGAAGGTTCTCTCTCAAGGATCTGAGAGAAAACTATCAAAAATAGCAAAAAAATATTTTCTCTCCATCGCCTGGGAAATAACCCTCGCCCACCTGGATTTAGCTGAATCTGTATCATAGGAGGCTACTCTCAACTCGATGAAGGTTATCTCTCTAGGATCTGAGAGAAAACTGCTAAAAATAACAAAAAACTCATAAAATTGTATTTTTCTCTCCATCCCCTGGGAGATAACCCTCGCCCACCTGGATTTAGCTCACATATATCATAGGAGGCTACTCTCAGTTCGGTATTTTTCAGCTTGGTGTTCTTGATGCACTCTCACCTTACCTACATTTTTAAAAATTTCAAAAATCATTTCAAAGTAACAAAAGCAATCATAATAAAAAAAACTTTGTAAAAATTTACTATCAGTAACATATATATGTGTGTGTGTGTGTGTGTGTGTGTGTGTGTGTGTGTGTGTGTGTGTGTGTGTGTGTGTGTGTGTGTGTGTGTGTGTGTGTGTGTGTGTGTGTGTGTATACTATGCCCAATAGAGCCGAAGAGGACCGCAACTTGGCCACATAAGATCGCAATATGGTCGTAGAAGACCGCATAAGATCGCAATATGGTCTTAGACTACCGACTAAGGCCGCATTCGTTACCTTTGCGAGTTCCTATGGTCCTTTGCGAGTGCCTACGATCCGAAATGGCAGAACCTCCCACCACGGCAGGAAGTTTTGCAGCATATTTTATATATATTTAATAATATTATGTGATATATATGTATATATACAATGCATTATATATATGTATATAGATATGTATATATATATATATGAGTTTTATATATTGATGAATTATTTATTTTCTAACAAATATATATTATGTATGTAATAATATTACATATATGTATATATATTTATACTATGGCCGCAATAGAGCCAAAGAGGACCGCAACTTGGCCGCATAAGATCGCAATATGGCCACAGAAGACCTCATAAGACCACAATATGGTCTTAGACGACTGATAAGGCTGCATTCGTTACCTTTGCGAGTGCCTACAGTCCGAAATGGCAGAACCTTCCGTCGCGGCGGGAGGTTCTGCAGCATATTTTATATATACTTAATAGTATTATGTGATATATATATATATATATATATATATATATATATATATATATATATATATATATATATATATATATATATATATATATATATATATATATATATATATTATATATATATATATATATATATATATATATATATATATATATATATATATATATATATATACATGTATATATACAATGCATTGTGTGTGTGTGTGTGTGTGTTTTATATATTGATGAATTATTTGTTTTCTTACAAATATATATTATGTATGTAATAGTATTACATATAAATATATAAATATATATATATATATATACTATGCCCGCAATAGAGCCGAAGAGGTCCGCAACTTGGCCGCATAAAATCTCAGTAGTCGTAGAAGACCGCATAAGACCGCCATATGGTCGTAATAGACCGATTAAGGCCGCATTCGTTACCTTTGTGAGTGCTTACGGTCTTTTTTAACTTGAACGCGGATTAAGGGCGATTTTTTCAGACCACATTCGGATTTCCGAAATTTCAGAACCTCCCGCCATGGCAGGAGGTTCTACGGCATTTTTTATTTATATTTAATAGTATTATGTGATATATATATATATATATATATATATATATATATATATATATATATATATATTATATATATATATATATATATATATATATATATATATATATATATATAAAAGTTTTATCTGTTTATGAATTATCTATTACAAATATGTATATATATATATATATTTTTTTGCCTGCAATAGAGCCGCAAAGCACCGCAACATGGCCGCATAAGATCGCAATATATATGTCAGTTTTATATATTGATGAATTATCTATTTTGTTACAAATATATATTATGTATGTAATAGTATTACATATATGTATATATATTTATACTATGGCCACAATAGAGCCGAAGAGGACCGCAACTTGGCCACATAAGATCGCAATATGGCCATAGAAGACCACATAAGACCGCAATATGGCCTTAATAGACGATATGACACCGCAATATGGCCTTAGAAGACCGCAATATGGCCGTAGTCCGCAGTATGGCCATAGTCCGCAGTATGGACGTAGAAGACTGCAATATGGTCGTAGTCCGCAGTATGGATGTAGAAGACCGCAATATGGCCGTTGAAGACCGCACTATGGTTGTAGTCCACAGTATGGACGTAGAAGACGGCAATATGGCCGTAGAAGACCACAATATTATTGAGCCATGGGATCGCCCTCACGAGCTTGCCCACGACCCAATAAAAACCCAGAATGGGCCTTGCCAGGTCCGTTATCTATTACATAAAAATGTATGTTTTTTAAATATATGAGATGTTGAAATAACTCTGCGGGATAAGGCAGTGACACATGGCAAATGGTATATCCCATAAGTACCGTATACTTCTATCCATCAAAAAAGAGGATAAGTAAAACTCTTCCCCTTCTTAGACTTCACATTCTCCTTTTAATTCTGAGTATTCTAAGCATACCTCCATAATCCAAGTTTGGAAGCATCGATTTACTTGCAAGGAAAAGTCTAAATCAATGGTATTTTTCGTTCAATTTTGAAGAGACATAAGTTATAAATTTATACTGAAAACAATTTTTATCAAATAGATTTT